>PVHT021183632.1:891546-918374 GCA_004024745.2 Catagonus wagneri
AAGGAAGGAAGGAAGGAAGGAAGGAAGGAAGGAAGGAAGGAAGGAAGGAAAGAAAGAAAGAAAGAAAGAAGGAAAGAAAGAAGAAGGAAGGAAAGAAAGAAAGAAAGGAAGGAAGGAAGGAAGGAAGGAAGGAAGGAAGGAAGGAAGGAAGGAGGGAGGGAGGGAGGGAGGAAAAGAAAAGAAAAGAAAGAAAGAGAAGAAGGGAGGGAGGAAGAAAGGAGAAGGGAAGAAAGGGGGAGAGAGTGAAGGAAGGAAAAGGAAGGAAAGAAAGAAAGCAATTAAGAAAAGAAAGAGCGAGAAAGAGAAAGAGGGAGGGAGGGAAGGAAGAATGGAAGGGTGGGTTAGGGAGGGACATGAGGGACGAAGACAGGAAGAAAACACTTTGTTTTTAAAATTCTACCTCAAGCTTCCTGGTTTATGTTTCCATTATTCTAATAAACTTTATTCTCAAATGTTATCAATAGCAAATATAACAGTTTTTGTGTAGTAAATGCTTCTCCCTTCATAGCGATAGCTGTCAAATGCCCACAGGACCAGTCAGGGTACACACATGAGGGCAGCAGATCTTAAGAAAATGCCAGGTCCCATCGAAAGGGACTGAGGTCCTCAACCCCACCCTCTGTTGCTAGATGAGCACTGGAACCAAGTATGCAAAAATAAATATTGACTTTTATGGGAAAATCCTTATTTCCTTTGGACCTCTGTTTTTAAATTTTCTGTAAGCCAGGTATTTACCACAGAATGTCTATGGTCTGAACACAGTGCTCACGTGGGTCTTTTGCTGTTAAGTATGATTTTCTTATTATCTCTTCTCACCCAAGCAGGATTATATCCCCTCCTTCTCCTGAATTCTCATAGCGCTTTGTAGCTCTCTTTTTGTGTTTCTTACATTTCTCTTGCAGTATATTTATCCTCTATCACTTCACCCCATATCATTAAGAAAGCATTCCGCCAGTTGCTAGAGTAAGCATCAAGAATATTGATGATACATCAAAATGGACCATCTATTGTAGGTATCCAGTTTGGGTTATCTGAACAACTGAAAGGTAGCCTGAAGAACCCAGTTTCTTCCTATCTTTTTTCCCTATCCTAGTGACTTCTCCGAGGGCAAGCTCATCTCTGGGGAGCAAGTAAGTACAGTGTTTCCAGTCATCACATCTAAAAATGAAAATATATTTCACCCCTGTGTCTCTTGATATCAATGAAAAAAAATCTTCCCTAGAAGTCTCTGCTGCCAACTTCCCTTTATGTCTCCTTGGTAAGCCTTGAATCATGTGACTCCCCACAAAACAACAGCTGGTTTGCTGCAATGGATTTAGACTAACTGGAATCTCACCTGAGTCATGTGATGGAAGATGAGCCATCAGAATCAAAACCCCACAGCACCCGTGACAATATCACACCAGTCCGTAAATTTCTTGGGAACGATGATCACATTCCTGAAAGCACCAGTCCAAGACAGAGTAGGTCAGGCTGGACGTAAAGCAGTGGGAATAGACTATGCATTAATGCACTGCTAATGCACTTTAGTACAGAACTTGACATCTCATAAGGACTGAATAAATATTTGACTGAACAGATTTGAGAAGTCCCTTAACAGAGGTATATCTAAGGTACTGTGAGAGAAGGAAGGAGTAAATTTGCCTGGGAGGATCAGATAAGTCTTTAGCACAGAGGTAATAGATCAAGAGCAACTGTTATGCTTTCACTAAGTGTAATCTATTTGTCTCTATTAAGTGAGTCTATTATTCTTCCACCACCATGGCCAGGTGTAATGACTAAGCTACACACCAAACCTACTGCTGGCCATGGACAGAATTTACTATTCTTCTGCTACTCTTCACTAGGCTGAAACAATTGAAACAGATCTCTTTGTATAAAAATAACCTGATTGTCACTGACAAGAAAGCAAAGCCACCTCCCATCTGCATTCCAAATATTAAGGTCTTGAGGCCTTTGCACTGTTACAAAAGGGTAAACCAGTAAGTCAGCCATATTCTTAATATTTCCTAAATACCTGTCCTGCACATCTCTGAGTAGTAACATCTTTGAGATGAGAGCCGCGATTTTTCATTCCTTGCCTCAAGCTTCCTTACACTCTCCAGTTCTCTCACCAGTTGATATGAATAAAGATTGCCACTTCGCCTCAGCCTTACATTTTTCTTCTGAATGATACCAGGATTGGGTAATCAGATCAATTTATTGTTAATCTAGAGGAATTTTCTTTCCAATGGGACTTGTCAGCCATTTATGTGCTTTGAAATCACTGTAATTGACCCAGCAGAGGTAAAACGTAGAACAGCACCTGTCTGCTCAGACAATCAATGACAAAGCAGGAGGTACTGAAAGCAGAAATCCTGGCTCCTCGTACCCTCCAGGAGTACTCAGGCTGTGATGTATAGAAGAAGAGTCCCAGAAGACTTCCTAGGAAAGTGCTAGCTAATGAAAGTATCCCATGAAACAACATATGGATAGCCATTGAGGAGGAAAGCAGTAGCAGGTAAAGAAAGAACAAAGTCCTGACCATTGGACCTAACTGAGCACCTGGCTGGCAGCCAGCACTAAATGCTATCCATGTGAGGGAGGACATTTTGGACCTTCCAGCCATCCCTGGGCACCGGCTGGTGCTACTTGACACAGAAGAAGTGCCTGGTCAACCCACAGAATCATGAGAAATAAGACAGTCTTGTTTTAAGCCAATATGTTTTGGGGTCATTTGTCACACAGCAGTAGCACAGCAGTAGGTGGCTGAAACAGAGAGATCCTATGAGAGGAACGCTGGGGGCCATGAGAAGCTGATACCAAGACAGTAACTGGTCCTGAGAGTTGCCTTGGTTTCCAAAAACCTTCCTTTTCTGCTTCCAAAATTTGGTTAGCCTCACAATAAACCCCATTTTGGTTCACGATGGCTTCTGTTCCTTGTAACAACGAATTTACTGACATCAGGGAGAAACAGGGCTCAGGCCAAAAACACAGCTCTGAGTACTGGTTCTAATCCCTGGGACTGTGTAAACAAAGCAGGTTTAGGCTGGGAGGACCCTGCCTCCTGGGTAAAAGCTGGAAGGAAAGCTCAAGGACAGGAAAGAAGCCCAAGAGGCACCAGGAAAGGCAGACGATGCCAAACCCAGTAAGTAGGCAGGTGCCCAGATAATCCCCACCAAAGTGCTGAGACCTGGAAAGCAGGGTTGAGGCTATATATGGAGAAGAAGGAAGCCAGTATTAGTGAGGAAGGCAGACAGACAGCTCCCAAGGCAGACAAGGATGGACACTGCCTCTGCTCACCACAAGGAATATAGACCTGGACAGAGGAGAGTGGCCCCAGAGTAGCAATGCAACCTTCTGTCTGTCAGCACCGGGACCTACACCCTGCCTTGCCCAGCCCCAGCCTTTCTGCAGGACTGTGTGTGCATGACGGGTTTGAGCAGTGAGCACAGAATGGGAGGAAGTGAAAGGAAGGTGCAAGAACTGAAGTTTCCCAGAGTCCTCCTTCGCAGCCTTGGCTTCCTTTATGACTGTGTGTTACAGTTTTACGTGACAGGTTAGAGCAGGTTTTAGCAGGTTAGTGTCTCAAGTACAATAAGTGGGAGACGTAGCCTAAGCAGGCGTGGATCTGATAGAAGCAGCGACTGCTGACCTTACTCCGCCCATCCAGTGGTTATTGTTTTTTGTTTGTTTGTTTTATAATGATTTTTATTTTTTTCACTTTTGCTGGCTATTGTATTTGCAGAGCAACTTGACAGAGGGCAAAGATCCACATAGGATGATGGGGTTGTTGGCAGCTAAAGACAATTCTACTCAGGGCTAGAATTTAAGGATAAGGCTTATAGTAATTATGATGGGCCAGGTTATACTGCAGTTACAAATTTTAAAAGCCCTCAACTTACAATACAAAGGTTTACTTCTCTCTCTCTCTCTCTCTCTGTCTTTTTTTCCTTTTTTTTAAGGGCCACACTCTAAAGTTCCCAGGCTAGGGGTTGAATGAGAGCTACAGCCACCAGCCTACACCACAGCCACAGCCACACAGGCTCCAAGCTGCATCTGCAACCTACACCATAGCTCATCGCAATGCCAGATTCTCAACCCATTGAGTGAGGCCAGGAATCAAACTGGCATCCTCACGGATACTAGCTGGATTCGTTTCTGCTGCTCCACAACAGGAACTGCTGGAAAGGTTTACTTCTTACACTAACTCTGTCATTGTCATCAGTGGGCTTCTGATCATCACAGTCATTCAAGGACGTGAGCCCTGGAAGGATCCATGCTGCTGTGGGCTCCATGATCGCAGAGAGAGAGAGGAAAATGGCAGCTACATGTTAGGAGCTCTGCCTGGCAGTGAAGTGCCACGTTTGTTTACACTGTATTGGCCAAAGTAAATCACATGGCCACACGTATACTCAGTAAGATACAGTGATAGCGTTCACCTAACATGTGTGAGGAATAAAAGCCTTCCACGGGGTCTAAGCTGCAAGAAAGGACCAAAGCAAAGTCCAGACATCTGGAAGCTAAGGTGCTTAGCATCATGCCAAGTGAAGGATTTGAGCACGACGAGAAATCAGACACACATGGCTGAGACTGTGGGATAAGGGTCACAGGGAACAGGTGAAAGCAAGTTCACGAAGCAAGTAATAAAGATAAATAATAGTGATACAGTCATAGCAACTGTCATCCATTGAATCCCCTTTTATAGAGCCAGACCCTTCCATCCTTTACATATCTTATTTTATCCTCATCGTACATCATTCTATCCTCATAAGAACTAAATGGGTCTAGCATGTCTGCTTCTATATTTCAGAGGAGAGACTCTACAGAAAGATTATATCCCTTGAGCAGGGTCATAATGGCAGAAAATGAGGAGCTGGGATTTGAACCTAGCTCTGGTTCCCTCCAAAGCCCATGATATTTCTTCTCTTTCCACAGTACAACCCTACCTCTCTCAGTAAAACTACAAAATAAGGCCAGCAACAATAAACTTGTAACCCCACCTACAAGTCAGTGGTATTAAACCTACAGAGGGCATTCGCTATGTGGCTCAGCAGGATAAGAATTCGCTAGTATCCATGAGCAGGCAGGTTCCATCCCTGAACTCGCTCAGTGGGTTAAAGATCCAGTGTTGCCCAGAGCTTCCATGTAGGTAGCACACAGGGCTCAGATCTGATGTTGCTGTGGCTGTGGTGTAGGCTGGCAGCTGTAGCTCTGATTCAACCCCTAGCCTGGGAACTTCCATCAGCTGTGGGTGCAGCCCTAAAAAAAGATTAAAAAAAAATTTAATCTACAGAGATATTAAAATCAGCAGCTTGAGTGTATTGTGAACGTATGATATTGTGGAGGGAGGAGGGCGGGAGGGCACAGAGGAGCAGGTTATAATCAAATTTCATCTTCCAGATGAAACCTGACTACCCATTCCCTACACACATATCAAGACCTAATGCAACAGAAATCAGCATTACCTGCTGCAAGTCAGGGTCAAACTCTTTTCTTTCATGCCTTACGGAGAGTCCAGTGAGCCTTATAACAAAAACAAATCCCCAAGTCAAATTGCACCGCTGAGGAGCAGCTGTGAAGGCTTCTGTCACACACAGATTACCATACTCATTGACTCCACAGATGAGCTGAAGGGATTTCACTTTGCTAGTCTATTTAAGATTCCCTCCAAGCATCACTTCTGCTGAACTGCACACCCATAATAAAGGCAGTCACTGTTCTCTATCTCTCTTCCATGGCTGCTTCTATTTGTTCACTTAATATAAGCCTCTTGCCTGATAGAGTTTAAATTAAAATGCTATTTATCATTAAGCATTAAAAATTTCTCCCAACTACGAGACATATTTGTTAAATCTGGAGATCATCAGGCTCCCCAGCTAAAGAAATAAAGCATCTCAGAGCACACACACATCCCCTAGGCACACGCCCCAGACTTCCTCAGACCACATCTAAATTGTGTAGCTTTTTATTATATAATACAGATCAAATCGTTGGAAGAAGACTTTGCTCAGCTCTTGAGACATATTTCTCTGGAAAATCAAGGGACTCACCGAATGATCCAGAAACATTCAGTGACATTAAACAAGCATTTATCAAGGTTCAGATAGCAGGAAGATAAAGTCATTGAGACATCATGCCTGGTTTCAGGGATCTACCTGGAGGGGCTTGTAGATCCACAAATACTGTCCCTGGCATAGGAACAATACAAGGAGTCAGATAAATGTTATAGAAACACCAATGTGTTTGTGTCAGGGGTGGGGGGAGTTACTTTTTCTTCTGTAAAACTTATAAGCCAAATTAACATGACTGCTAGAGTGGGATTTTGGTGACCTGTATGATTCCAAATAACCACATGGCTACTTTCAATGAATGAAGAAATTACCTGACTGTCGTGCAGATTGTGTTGCTGTATTGGATGTGCTAGCTAGCTATTTACTTATTTATTTATTTATTTTTGCTTTTTAGGGCCACACCTGCAGCACATGGAGGTTCCCAGGCTAGGGGCTGAATTGGAGCCACAGTGCCAGCCTACACCACAACTAGAGCAACTCCAGATCCGAGCCTTGTCTGCAACCTACACCGCAGCTCCTCGCAGCAACACTGAATCCTTAACCCACTGAGTGAGGCCAGGGATCGAATCTTAATCCTCCTGGTTCCTAGTCAGGCTCGTTAACCACTAAGCCAAGAAGGGATCTCCCGGATATGCTCTTTGTTTTATTTTATTTTTTTTCTTTTTAGGGCTGCACCTGCAGCATATGGAGTTTCCCAGGCTAGGGGTCTAATCAGAGCTATAGCTGCCAACCTAGGCAGATCTGAGCTGCATCTGCGACCTACACCATAGCTCATGGTAACACCGGATCCTGAACCCACCAAGAAAGGCCAGGGATGGAACCCGCCACCTCATGATTTTTAGTAGGCTTCGTTTCTGCTGCGCCACAACAGGAACTCCTGGATGTGCTCTTTAGATGCTGCTATATATTTGCCTAAGAATGAGTTAACTAAAATACATAATATGTCAGGTTCAGCTCAGAAATATAGGCAGATAAAAGGGCATCCAAATTTTTAACATGGAATTCCTCTTGTAGCTCAGCAGGTTAAGACTCCAACTAGTACCCATGAAGATGCAGGTTCAATCCCTGGCCTTGCTCAGTGGGTTAAAGGATCTGGTATTGTTGCAAGCTGAGGTATAGGTTGCAGTCAAGGTTCAGATCCTGCTTTGCTGTGGCTGTAATGTAGGCCTGCAGCTGCAGCTCTGATTTCACCCCTAGCCCAGGAATTTCCATATGCCATGGGTGTGGCCCTAAAAGGACACACACACATACACACACAAAAGCAAACTTATAACACTGGACAAACTCCAACTTTTCCTGGACCCACCAGAAAGTTTATATCATGGATAAAATAGAAAATGTGACATCTAGAGAGAGACTGGCATCTACAGAGAGAAACAGGAACCAAAGATATATTTACTTGGGGCAGAGCTTGCTGGGTACCACATAGTGTATTATGAAGAATACAATAAAAAGTTTCAATGAATTGCTAAAAATATTACAAATTACAATTAATCAATGGAACCAGTGTAAAAGTATGATGCTTCCAGGAGCCACAGATATAAGAGGATTCACATTCTGGTGCACCCTGTCTGTCCAAAAATCCCACAGGTGCTCAAAGGCAGATTGAGATTATTCCTGAGAAGGCTTCCTAAACAGTAATATTTTGGGGAAGTGGAAAGGCAGCCACTGCTGAAATTATACCTGGGCTATCTCCACTTTCTCCCCAAAGAACAAAACCCTAATTCGCATGGGGAAGGGTAACTAATAAAACTGTTACCTTAGCACTCTGGTGGAAGGAGGAATCCAACAAAGCTCTACCCCTGGTAGGTGAGGCAGGAATGCTTGCTGGTCCACACACTGCAGCCAGAACATGCAAAACCACAGACCTGAGCGCCAGGAATGGAGCCTTTAACACTGAGGCTTCCTAAGAGTACCAGAGAACTAACACCCACTCCACCCTCCCCCCATTCTCAACTCTACAATCTCAAGTCAAAGTCATAGGAATATATAGCTGAGAGAGGTATAAGAGAGATTCTCTTCAGGACAAAGCACAAAAGAAAACCCAAACCCAAAGGAAAGCAGAAATTGGGAAAATGACCTCTACTGAACCCTACACCCTTCACACAAACATCAGCAGAAGAATATGGTGCTTGTGGTGAACTCAAGATAACTATAGCAATAACAAACGTCAAACACAGCTCAACTCCTAACTAGATTAATTCACCTTCTCCCCAGCTTTAAACACCTAAAAGGAGGAAAGGCATGTTCATTTCTAAACATTAAAAAAGATACATCTTCCTCACTAACTACTCTGCTGCGTAAGATATCTGCCTTTCAACCACGACAAAAAATTATGACACATACCAAAAGCCAAGAGAAAACACACTATGAAGGGACAAAGCAATCACTGGACCAGATTTCAATGTAATAAACATACTGCATTTAAATAACTATTACTAAGATACAAAAGACCCTAAGGCAAAAAGCGTCTATTACCTAATTTTGGAGAGGTAACTTCGGCAGAAAGGTGGTATTTATAACAAATCAAATGCAAATGCCAGAATTGAAAAACACTGTAAGTGGAGTATGCCTTCGATGGGTACCTCAGCAGACTGAACATGGCCAAGGAAAGAAACATTAAACTTGGACCTAGAAATTACCCAAATTGAAATACAAAAGGTATGAAGAGTGAAAAAAAAAAGGACAGAACTATTATTACGAACTGTAAGAAACTATCAAATGGTCTAACATATGTTTGATTTAATCAGAGAAGAAATGAGATTTCGATGAGTATAAAATATTTTGCCATGAATTTTTTCAAAATGAATGACAGATACCAAATCCAAGAAGCTCAGAGAATATCAAGCAGGAAAAAAATCAAGGCATCTCATATTTGAATTCTTATAAACAAAAAATTTAAGGGCATCCAAGCAAAAGAGGTATATTACCTATAGAAGACCATGAACAAAAGTTACAGGAATCTTTTCATCAGAAATCATGCAGACAGAAGGACAGTAGACTGACATCTCTGAAGTTCTAAAAGGAAAAAAAGAACACTCAACATAGAATTCTACACTCAGTGAAAATATCTTTTATTATAAAGTACAAAGGAAGATTTTTCTCAGATAAATACAAATAGAGGGAGTTTAAGGAGTTCTCTTGTGGTGCAGTGGGTTAAGGATCTGGGGCTGTCACTCACTGCTGTGGTGCAGGTCTGATCCCTGGCCCAAGAGCTTCCATATACCAAGAATGTGACAAAAAAAAAAAAACCTTAAGGGAATTTATTGCCAATAGACCTTTTCTAAAAAAAAGAAAAAATAAAGGAAGGTCTTCAGACAGAAGGAACACATCTATCAGAAAACTGAATCTACATATAGTAATTAGTAATGTTGGAAAGAAACGAAGGTAAAAGTGAAGGAGTACTTTATCCTTACTTTTAAATCATTCTAAAAGATAACTGCCTAAGGCAAAACAGTAACAGTGCTTGTTTTTATACTACAAGTAAAAGTTAAGCACATGGGAATCATAGCACAAAGGATGTGAGGCAGGAGGATGAGAAGTAGGCATAATTATAATTCGAAACACGCTACAGTGGAGCTCACTGGTAGCCTAGCGGGTTAAGGGTCTGGTGTTGTCACTGCTGTGGCTCTAGTCACCAGTGTGGCGCAGGTTCAGTCCCTGGCCCAGGACCTTCCATGCGCCATGGGTGCAAGCAAATAAAACGGGGCGGGGGGAAGGAGCATGCTACCATGTATGTCCCACTCCAAGATCAATGCCCTAATCCCGATGGTTCAGTTGACCATAATCACCCTATGCTGATGACCTAGGCAGAGCTGACCCAATTACATCAGCCCTTAAACATAGACCTTTCTCGGGATGGATTATTCATGCTTTTAAAGCATGAATAATTCACATGCATTGCTCTTTTGAAGACGGATGAGACATGTGGGAAGGTGTGGCTAAAGAGTAGAAGACAGCCAGCAAGAGAACAAGGACCTCATAGCTACAAGGTTGGTAGAACCTAAATGAACTTGGAAGTGGATTTTTCCCCAGAGCTTCCAAGTGGAAACCCATCCCAGGCAAGACTTAGAGTGTGAAAGGCTAAGAAAAAAACCCAATTAAGCCCACCCAGATTTCTAACTTAGAACTGTGACATAAAAAAAATGGGTGTAGTTTTAAGCTGCTACGCTTGCATGAATTTTTTTATTTGTTTCTGTTTTTTTTATTTTTTTTGGCTTTTAGGGCCTCACCTATGGCATATGGAGATTCCTAGGCTAGGGGTTAAATCAGAGCTCTAGCTGCTGGTCTACACCACAGCCATAGCCACACCAGATCTGAGCTGCATCTGCAACCTACACCGCATCTCATGGCTATACTGGATCCTTAATCCACTGAGTGAGGCCAGGGATCGAACCTGCCTCCTCATGGATGCTAGTCAGATTCATTTCCACTGAGCCACAATGGGAACTCCTGTGTAAATGTTTTACAGAGTGATAGAAAAATAATGTATTTTTCTATATATTAGAAAAAGAGAATTAAGCTTAAAAAGTAAATGAAGGAGTTCCCATCGTGGTGCAGTGGTTAACGAATCTGACTAGGAACCATGAGGTTGCGGGTTCGATCCCTGGCCTTGCTCAGTGGGTTAAGGATCTGGCCTTGCCGTGAGCTGTGGTGTAGGTTGCAGACACGGCTCAGATCCTGTGCTATTGTGGCTGTGGTGCAGGCCAGCGGCTACAGCTCTGATTAGACCCCTAGCCTGGGTGCAGCCCTAAAATGACAAAAAGCCAAAAAAAAAGAAAAATAGGAAATGAGGAAGTTTTCCAAAAATGACCCAAAGGAGGAAAAAAATTTTGATCCATAAGGAGCATTGCTTCAGAAAACCAGAACTAGCAATAAGGGTGTATATATACATTAGCAAAGGACGGAGGTCTCAGTTAACATCTTTCTACCGTAACCAGGGTGCAAGACCAATCCAAGTGCTCATCCTTCAAGTAAACCCTTTATTGTACATCTGTTATATTTCCTATAAACAGTAGGATCTCTGTCCTAATAAAGGTGATCCTACCCTCAAAATGGCAAAGCCAATGAAATGGAAAACCATGGAATTTTTGGTTAATTTTTGTGTTACTGTTAGTTTGGTTGGTTGGTTGGCTGGTTTTTGACCAGGGAGTTTTTAGTGGAAAAGAAATCTCTAATCCATAAGTGATTTGGGGAATTTTGATCTTGTGTTGATAAAGGTAAAACTTCCTTCCAGCTGTGTTGAAGCTCTCTGCTGTCTACTGCTATTACACTGCCTAATTTCTCCCCCGACAGGATCAATGCCATGGTTTTGGGGTGCATACAATTCAGCATGACAATAATTCTGTTCCTTAGAAGATGTAGCTGATGGTATTTCCAGGCCAGCTGGTGACTGAGTGGTGCTGTGGTCTGCAGTGAACATGACTATTCAAAAGCAATGCCCTGTATGGCACTGTAAAGGTGGATACGTGAACTTATGCATTTGTCAAAACTCATAGAAATACAACACAAAGACTGAACTGATTTTAGGTAATATATATACCTGTGGATTTTAGGTAATGATAATGTATCAATATTGGCTAATCAGTTATAACAAATGTACCATATTAATTCCAAATATCAATAACAGGAGAAGGAGAAGGAGCGCAAGGGAGTGTGTGGCAGCTCTCTGTACTTTTTCCTCATTTTTATGTAACCCTAAAACTGCTCTAAAAAAATAAAGCCTAAAGGAAATATAAAGGGAGGGGATTAAGAGGCACAGGCCATTGTGTATAAAATAAGCTACAAGGATATACTGTACAACAAGGACGACACAGGGAACTTAAGTAATATTTTATAATAACCTTTAAAAAATGTGAATCACTGTAGTGTAACATATTGTACCTCAACTGTACTTCATTTTATTAAATGGGAAAAATTGTCTATTAATTTTTTAAACACCCAGATTAAAATAATATGTTAAAATCTTCTTCCTCACTTCTAGTCCATTCAAACTCCCCCCCCACACACACACACACAGGCACACACAGGCACACATACACACACAGGCATAAGACCATGAAGCATAGTGCATAGACCATATGAAGCACTGGCTTCTACAAGATCATCTCACAGTGCTGGTCAGATGACACACAGATTGAAAAACAGACACCTCACTGGAACCATTAAAGAATGATTAGTCTTGGGTTTTTCTAATTCTGATCATTGCAGCACCAGTATTTAGAACTCTCCTCATATTTTTAGAGGCTTCAACAATATGGCAGAGAAGCACTCACTAATTGAGATGAAAAAGGGAGCAATGCAATGGAGCAAAAGTAAACGGCAACACTATTGAGTAAATCAGAGACTATCCCAGACAGGAAGTTGTTTTTCATGGTAGCTCCATGTACTTACTTACCTAAGCAAAAAAGAAATTAAATGCAAATTTTGCCTTTTCTTGGGTATAAAACTGTGGCTACTTTGGTTTTATAAAAAATGAGAGAAAATCACCATAGTGAACAAAATAAAAATACACAAGAAGGTGACCATTTTGAAACTTCAGGGCAAACAGATTCTTGTAAGAAAAGTTTCCTCCAAGAAGAAAAGAAAAATTCTCAGAGAAAAAATTCAGATTCATTTTCTGAATGGATTTCAAGAGAAATTTGCTTAGTTGAACTTAATTGAAACAGGGACAAGGTCTGGATCTTGAAAGACATAGCTAGCAAAATTCAAAATTCATTACTTAGGGAGCAATGAATAGTAGATTTATGGTGTAGCAAGCCAAATGTAAAATTTACAATATCAATTCAAGAAATCCTCCAAGAACATAAATGCAAAGAAAAATGACAATGAGAAAAAAAAGTAAGAGAATGATAAAGGATAAATCCATGAAATCTAAAACAGGTAAAATTGGAATTCCAGAAGAAAAGAAACTCAAGATATACAATAAATAAATAATATTATAATATTTGCTTTATAGAAGAAGACATTTTCAGATTTAAAGAGCCCACTGAGATTCAAGCTAAATAAAAATTCAATGTGCATATGTAGCAGTACACAGTTCATGTTTTTTTTTTAATTTCTAAGGAAAAAATATGTTATAAACAGCCAGGGACACAGGTAAAAAGGAGGAAAGAAAGACAATAATTACTGACAAAGGGAAAAAAACATGCTCTGACATCAAAATTGCAGTAAAATTGAATATCTTTATATTTGAGTTTAAAAATTGGTGATCCTAGGTTACATTCAGGCAGAAAATCTATTTTGTTAAAAATTACCAAGATTTTTAAAAAATTAAAAAGTCTTATTGCAGCAAACCTAAAGTCCCCATGACAATCCTGGCAAAATGGGGACTGAAAAATTTAAAAGGGTCATCTATAAATTATACTTAATTTTCTTCTTCATCATTGTGCCAGTGGTCAATCATGTTTTCAGGCATCCAGAGAGAATGCAGCTATCCAGAGAAGAAACCGTGGGGGATGGTTAACAAAATCCTGGATTTGGAGTCCAACACTGACTTCAGTCCAAACCGCCTACTCCATGCCTACCAGTTATGCAATTTCAGGCAAACCGCCTGTATGTTTGGGGACTTTGGTTTCTTCTAGTACAATATGAGCAGAAGAATTTGTTCTGTGGCCCATCTCATCCCCCAATTCTTACTAGGTTGCCTTAAGAAAACTGACAACATGTGCAAAAAAGTGACAAGAGATTAGAAGGACAGTTTCTAATGAAATGTGAAGGTTAATAATAAAAAAGTATATATTAAAAGGAGTCATAAGATATTCTACCAATACTAATACACAGAGACCTACTGGATTTCCTTAGGTTCTCATAAACTTGATCAGTAAATATTAATATACTCATTGCACGCATAAAAGTAATGGCTATACAGAAATTTAAAAAAAAATGATTGGCAAGACTTGCTTTACAAGTGCTTATAATTCCTAATGGAAACTAAAATATACATCACTAAATAGATAATATACAAAGATATTTGTGGAATATGTAAATGAAAAGAATGAAACATAAGTGCTATAGAAATTTAGAAGATACTCTCCAATCTGAAGCAGCTGAAAAAGAAGTAAGGCTTTAGGAGTTCCTTTGGTGGCACAGTGGGTTAAGCATCCAGTGTTGCCATGTCTGCTGCATAGTTCAGAGCTGCAGCTCAAATTTGATCCTTAGCCTGGGAAATTTCGTATGCCATAGGTGAGCCAAAAAAGAAAAGGAAAAAAAAAAAGTAGGGCTTTAGTTGGAGCCTAAAAGATGGGTAAGTGAAGCAGAGACTGACTGAAAGTCTGCCACGACCACTTCCTCCTCCTTCTAGGCAAAAAGAGAGATGGCATTTGTCAGCCCCTTGTGCAGCTAGATGTGGCCATGTGATTACACTCACTGAGATGCAGGCAGAAGTGATGTGCTCTCCGCCACACCCGCTCTACAAAAGATCCTGCAATTACCCCATGTTCTGCAGCTTCCTTCTCTGGAAACTCAGAGTCAGGGCTCCAATGAAGATCTATGAGGTCCCCGGGGACAGAAAAGTCATGGGATGGAAGGACTGCATGGGGATATTACCCCTCGACCTCACCCACGATGGCACTTAGGTAAAAAATAAGCTTATTTTGTTAAGCCCCTGAGATTTGGGGTTGTTTTTTGTGAAGATGCCTACTCTGAATAATATAATACTCTTTGGTGGAATAGGGCAAAAAGGAAAACAGAAATAATCGGAGCCTAGAATTTTTCTTCACCTGTGCTTCTCAAGTATTAATCTTTCATATGAATATTCATAGGATTTTAATAAAATGCAGATTCCAACTTAGATGATATGTAGAAGAACCTGAATTTCTACACCAACAAGCTTCCAGGTGATGCTGTTTCTGATGGTCCATTCTGAGAAGCAAAGAGTTCCAGAAAATGGAATTGCAAGAATAGCCGTCCCTCTTGAGTAAACTGCTTTGGGACCACATGTGGGTGTGTGCTTCATTTTGAGTCAGAGCTCTACATATTTCAATTCTGTCATCACTGAAGCAAATGTCTGAGAAGGTTGTTGAATGACATAATAACATACCATGTACGCATTAATTACATGGAAGTGGACACAGAAATCTCTTTAAAAAAAAACAGAATCATGATAAGAAATAAATGCCACTTTTCACTGTCTTTTATATTATTAGAACTTTTTTTTTTAAGCCACACCCAAAGCATGTGGAAGTTCCCAGGCTAGGTGTCCAATTGGAGCTGCAGCTGCCGGCCTACACCACAGCCACAGCAACCCCAGATATGAGCCATGTCTTTGACGTAACCATAGCTCACGGCAACACCCAATCCCAGACCCACTGAGTGAGGCCAGGGATTGAACCTGCATCCTCATGGATCCTAGTCAGATTCGTTTCCACTGCGCCACAACGGGAACTCCTAATAGAGCATTTAAGGACCTTCATTTCATAGCATCCCAACTGAATAAACTCCTGAATTAAAGCGCATTATATAAACCAGCAAACCTTTTGAAATTAGTTCATCTTTAAGAAAGAAAAAGTTCAACGAGATCGAAGTGTTTTCCATTATTAAGTTACTTTGACGAAAGATGGAGGAAGAACACACACGCCCCGATAAAAGTTCAGAGCAACAAGGAAATGAAGTTCCCTTTTACATTTAACTTTCTAATATGGCTTTTCTATTTCCACTTAATCATGACATCTTTTCCTAAATGAGTAGAGGCAAAAAGTAAAAATATAAAGAAAGAGAGAAAGTCTTCATCCTAGTCATTTCTAGGAAACAAGGTAACCATTTTAAATTTGCATTGTAATTACTTGTAAAAGAAAATTTAATTCATTTGCCTCTCATAACTCGTTTTTCAGATATAATTAAAATGACCCCAGGAAGCAGGTTAAAATAGTAGAGTTGATTTGTGCAGAGTATATTCTAAACATTTCAGTGTTCAGTTCTTACGAATTCTCATTTTTGAGAATCAGGGAAAAAAATGTTCCTGCCATTTTCTTCTAAATAAGCATGTTTTTCATTTGCTTTTTCTTCCCCCCTCTCCCCAAAGTAAGGGTCAAAAGCCTATGAGGCATGTGAATAGGAGTCCCTTAAATCCTTACTTTAGGATTTCAAGGGCAGGAGAATTGCTGAGGGTCTATGCTATCTCCACACACTTGAAAGTCGCAGGGGGAGTGCTTGAATTCTACATTTATTTCCTGCTTCCTAGGGAATTGCATGTTCCCTTTTGAAATTTAACCTGATCCGCAATTTCCACCTTGCCAATGAGTTTAGCAGATAATTTTTCAGAGCTGGCATTGGTCAAGCAAAAGTTGGTGCGAATGCTGTTATTCTAGAACATGGAAAGAAGGGATAAGACAGCAGACAAGGGAGTCTGCGAATAAATATCTGAGGTAACTTGAGCGACTCTATATTTTCATCTAGGTCTCTTCTTAATGAATCCATATCCTGGAGGTGGGAGTGATCGTGAGGAAGTTGAGACCCACGGAGTTGACAAGGTTGGTAAACGTGCAATTTCTCACAGGGTCACCTTGGACAGGAATACCTCAAAACTGTACAGGGAGCTTCAGAAATTTCTGAAAATGATGGCACCTCATTTGCAAGGTAGTAAGACAGATAAAGTGGAGGTTCACTGTTTATATTCACAGAGCTTAGAAATGTCCCCATGGAACTCCCGTTGTGGTTCAGCCGGTTAGGAAAACAAGGTAGAGTCTGTGAGGATATGCGTTTGATTGATCCCTGGACTCGCTCAGTGGGTTAAGGATCTGGGGTTGCCACAAGCTGCAGTGTAGTTTGTGGGTGCTGCTCAGATCTGATGTCGCCATGGCTGTGGGGTAGGCGGGCCGCTGCAGCTCCAATTTGACCCCTAACCCAGGAATTTACATATGCCACAGGTGCAGCCATGAAAAAAAAAAATTGATGAATGGATGGATGTATGGATGGAAGGAAGAAAGGAAGGAAGGGAAGAGAAGAAAAATAGTGTCCCCATGACTGGAGCTCAAAATCACGCTAGTGTTCCCCTGTGATTTTTCAGATGTTCCTGAAATTAACTGGTCCCCAGGAGCACCTGGCATATCTCTTGTCACAGCAGTCTTTCAAAAAAAAAAAAAAAAAAACTCCCCAAGGGAAATATGAAATGGAAGACAGAATCAGTAATAATTCACTAAGTTCAGCCCAAGGCCACGGAAGAAGACCCCTCCTTTCTCTTGAGGGATGACAACTCAGTGAGTCAAGCCAGGTACAGTACAACTCACCCAAGTCCTCTGGATCATGCCAGAAGGAACACCACCCTCAACTCCAGCCAGGGCAGCACCCCTAAAAGAATCTCTATTCCAAAGGGCAACATAATGGTGTAAGTTTGGTAACCATTGCCCCATTCTCTTAGCTAATCACAACTTACCTAAAAAGGCTTTTTCTGCTCTAGCCACTGCCTAAGAGGAAGCAATACAAACTAAAATATTTAAATGACCCCTCTTCAGTTTTAGGAAAATAGACATTTGTTTAGAAAAAAAAAATTCTTATAGCATTACAAGACTTTTCCCCAACCCCCGGCATCCTCTACCCTGGCAATATTGAAATGCTTGAATTTTCATAAACTTGCCCTATTGCCCTTCCATGTCTCCTCCTGAATCTCTTCTCTAAAACATCTTTAACCCTTTTAGAATAGGCCCATTTTCTCATTCATCATCCAGTGAATATATTCTACAAACATATTGAGCATATTAACATCCAATAAATTACACGTTACTGAATATTTAAAGCATGAGAATTCAAAGCCAACTAAGACCTTCTATTGGCAAACATCTATTGTAGGACTATGTGCCAGGCACAGGCTCTCACCCCCAAAGGACTTAGAGTTGTCAACGTCCTCCAGCCAAAGACCACCAGGAACATACCTATAAAGTAGGGTTTATCAGCTTGTTGCCACAGGGAGCGCCCCCCCGCCCCCAGCCACACACACACACACACACACACACACACACGGAGAGTCAGAGAGTGTCTGGTTAAAGGGCATTAGAAAGAACTCAGCATTGGATGTGCTTGTGTTAGGTTTTCGGGGAGGAATCAAGGGAGCAGGGTTTTGTTTTGATTGGATGTTGTCAGAAAGTAGAAGTAATTCTATCATTCAGTATCTCATTTTTTTGGTGTATTAATGATTCTTATCTAGAAAACAGGAGAAACAAAGCAAAGCTAAAGCTATATTTGGTTTCAAAAAAAGCACGGGTCCCTCATATTAGCCAAGATTAGGGGATGTTTGGTCATTTTTCACAGCTTGGACAATGTTCTTATTTTTGTCTATCTATAGACATAATTACAGTGGCCTTGTTTTTGTCTGGATCTATCAAGCCACAGTCACCTTGACTGATTAGTTGGGGGTTTTTTGTTTGTTTTCAGGACCACAGGTGTGGTATAAGGAATTTCCTAAGCTAGGAATGGGAACTACAGCTGTCGGCCTACACCACAGCCACAGCAACACTGGTTCCAAGATGTATCTGTGACCTATAGCATATCTGTGACATACACCACATCTATGACATACACCACAGTTCACGGCAACACCAGATCCTTTAACCCACTGAGTAAAGCCAGGGATCAAACCCATATCCTCATGGATACTAGTTGGGTTTTGTTTCCACTGAGCCACAACAGAAATGCCTTAATTAAAAAAAAAAAAAAAAGTCTTGGTGTTTTGTGAGATTCTGTTCAACTGGAAAAAAAATCAGGGCCAAGCTGTGACCACCAGATCAGCTCTGAACAATATCAAGGTCCAGCTAAGAGTGTCAGGTCACTTCCTTGGCATTTAGCTGCCAGACTGGAAATGATGCTTTTGCTAGAAATTTCCATAGCACCCAAGATGGAACTGTGACACAGACTCACATACCTCTTCATAAATGAAGGCCCCAGCTGCTTGGGGTGCTGCTAGCAGACAGCCTTCTGCTGTTGGCCCCCTTCAGGGATTGCTTCAGCTGAAGAGAGTGACTTGATCCAGAGTCATGCCTGCTTCATAGAGGGGACCTCATCAAATCACTGGTTACTGCAGAGATACAAAGGTCCTGCAAAACTGTCCCCAACATGGAGTGGTTCTGAAGGAACATTCCATCATCAAACCACATCATCAGGTCACTCGAGGTTTCCAGTGAAAGTTGATGGCAACCCAACATTTCTCTCTGTCTTTTCCCAATTCCGTCACTTCCTGTCCTCAGGTGTTAATCTCAAAAGTCCTCTCTAAGCCTCTTGCATGCTAATTTCTGTCTCAGAGTCACCTGCTGGCAAACCTCACCTGCAATAACATCTCATATATATCTTTATCATTAGCATCATAAATCTATGGAGTAGTCATCGGTTCCTAGATGCAAACTCCCTAGGACCTACCACAGCAACACATTCATAGTGGTTCCCAATACATTATAAATGAACCAGCCCTGGGAAAATGAAAGACGAACATTCACACGATGCCATGTGAGGAAGGAAGAGGGGTATGGACAGTCAGTAAAAAGGAAGACTTTGGAAATATCAGCCCAGTAGACAGAATAATATCCCCCTGAATATGCCCATGTTCTAATCTCCAGTACCTGTGGATATGTTTGGTTACATGGCAAAGCAGAATTGAGTTTCCAGATAAAATAAATTTGCTAATTGACTGAGCTTAAGTCGGGGAGATTATATTTGATTATCTGAGTTGATTCAATGTAATTACAAGGGTCTTTAAATGCAGAAGAGAAAGGGAGAAGAACAGAGAGAGCCAGAAAAAGAGATGTGATCACAGAAACAGAATCTGAAAGATGTCACAGTGCTGGCTTTGAGAACAGAGGAAAGACACTGGAAGCCAAGGAATATGGGCGGCCTTTAGAAGCTCTAAGAGGCAAAGAAATGAATCCTCTCCTAGAACCTTCAGAAAGGAATTCAGCCCTGCTTCAAGAAGAAAGGATTTTAGCCCAATGAAAGTCATGTTGAACTTCTGATTTCTAGAACCATAAAATAATAAATGTTTGTTGTTTTAAGCCACTAATCTGAAGTAATTTGTGATGACATAAAGAGAAAATTAATAGAGGTGGGATAGATAGCTATGAATATTTGGAGCAATGGTGGCTTCAGAATTTTCATAGACATAGGCTTAAGGGCTGGGGTCTGATGGAGGAGATTTCCTCAGAAACAGGCTTTGCAAACTCATTGTTTTCGTCAAGACAACGTGTTCATTTGGGATACTTTGACACTACTTTTTCACAACAAGCACACTTAGATGTAAACCAAGAATGTATGTTCATTTATGATACGAAGGGTTTAGATGGTGATAATGGGGAGGCCTAAGTCTTTCCCCAAGCTCCACCTTAATGTCACCAATGATTTCATTGCCAGCTGAAGCAGGAGGAGGATCTGATAGATTGTGTGTTAGTGGAAGAGCTTACATATATGTGGTGCTTTGTAGCTTATAAAATATCCTCCCATCTGTGCAGACTTGAAGGAGAGAACTGGTACAATAAGACAAAAGTTAATGGGTTGCAGATCACAAATCAATGAAAAAAAAAAAGATAACAATTAGCCCCTTCCCCAAATAAGATCTAGCTTTTGTGGGCGTACATTCAAAGGTGGCTGATACCTAGTTGAGGAAGGTGAAGCAGGGCATGAGATAAGAAGTTGAAAAAAGTTAATCCTGGGGGTTTCTTCTAATTTTGATATTGTATGATCAGAATTATTCTTTGGGAACTAAGACAACTCTAATATCCTTTTCAGATTCCATTTGTAATAGCCTATGAAGCAAAATAAAACATTCATGCATTCCTAAAAGGCAGAAAGACTACTTTTATAGGATTCCAAGAATGGTGACAGTTAGTTAAATAAAGCAAAACTCATTTGTAGCATTTTAATGTTTCCCCGAAGTAGTGTTTATCTTCAACTTTTACATCTAATGTAAACACCAGAAGTCAAATGGTAATAAAGATCCCTTTAACTGGAAGTGTCAGCAAACAATCACTTGCCATAGTTTATTCACTGGAGTCCAGCTTTTTTCTCCTTTTAAATTAGGTGTCCTAGTTACGATTCAGTCCCACTACAAATTATAAAACTTATAAAATGCAATTTATAGTGTCTGTAAATGTAAAAGAGCATCTGGTCAACACTGAAAGAATTTGTGAGGCAACACAGTATAGTGAAAATTCCAGAGCATTTGAATTTAGAAAACTTGGCTTTGAATCTCAGCTTTTAGTGTCTGTAACAACAGGCAAATCAAGTCACCTTCTTCATCTCAACTTTCTTATCTGAAGAATGGGCTTAAAACATGTTATTCTGGTCTTCCTTCCTAGAGTCTGGAGCCCTAAAGGACACTATGGATATGAGAGTATTTTAAATGCAGATGTGACTCCTAATGATCACTCACTGAGTTTCTGTCCAGATTGTAAAGTATTCCTGTGTAAGGCTCAAGACTAACAAGGCAAGAGCTTCCGTTCCATATCAACACCACTCTAAGCACTGTGGATGACTAGTGCTCTGATGGTTTGCAAAGTGTGATTATAGTGTTTCAGCTTTGAGTGGAGGAAAGTTTGTGCCACTTGTTTCATCAACTGAAAGCTTGCCCATCAGATACTGAATATCATAAATAGAAATGTGTACACAGAAATGTGAAGAAACATTTCTTTATCAAATTGCTAATGAATTTAGACCTTTAGGCACCTTACAGCTTATAAGATCGGCAATGTGAATGAAGAGAAATAGTAATACGCTAGAAAATGTTAAAGCGGAATGAGGGCCAGACACAGTGAGCTGTCAGGTGGTCACTCATAAATGATGTACTCCTGTATTCACAATAAAATGAAAATAAGAATATCCTTTACTTTTTATTTATTTATTGATTTAGCCATGCTCACAGCATGCAGAAATTCCTGGGGGTCGAGCCTAACCTAAAGCAGTGACAGTGTCGAATCCTTAATTATTAGGCCACCAGGGAACTCCTTTACTTCTTTTTGAATCCTACAAAAGAGATGGATATATTTACCTTGCAAAACCAAATGTTTAAACCTTAAAGGTAAGTCTAAATCCCTTTGCAGGACATTTCAACCTTGGCATTTCTCTAGAGGTAGTCACCATTCGATTCTACATACATCATCTAAGACTTTATTCTCTGTATTTGCAATTACATATGTCTCATATATCTACTCAAAGAAATCATATTGTGAAGAGTTTAAAAAAAAAACATAAATGACATCACATTGAACATATTTATTCTGAAATGTAAGAATGTAGACTCTAAGTTCAGACTGCCAGATTCAAATATCTTGATTTAATGCATGAGTGACATTGGGAAATTACTTAGCTTTTTTTTTTTTTTTTTTTTGCTTTTTAGGGCCACACCTGAGGCATATGGAAGTTCCCAGGCTAGGGAGAGCTGGGAGCTGCAGATGCAGGCCACAGCAACAGTCACAGCCACTCAGGATCTGAGTCTAATCTGTGACCTTCACCACAGCTCAAGGCAAACCTGGATCCTTCACCCACTGGGCAAAGCCAGGAATCAAACGCCCGCCCTCTTGGATACTAGTCGGGTTCAATACCACTGAGCCACAACAGGAACTCCTACTTAGCTTCTTTAATTCATGTCTTTATCTGTAAAATGGGGGGAATGATACAATTTACCTCATGAGATTATGATGCGGATTAAATGAGCTTGTTCACGTGAAGAAGTTAGCTCAGTGCCTAGAAGAACACAAGCTCCCCATAAATGTGAGCAGCTAGTTTCCCTTTATTCTTGGTCATGTGAGCAGCTTTCAACATTTGAAATGTCTATATTTCTAGGATATATGGTAAAATATAATAGATATGTTAAATTGTTCAGACAATAAATTTGTCTGCACTAAAAAAATTGTAAAAAATATCCTACAATCAGAGAATTGTGCACAAGCTGGTAACTCATGTCGTGACTCTCCTCTTCACATTGTCTTTAAAAATCCTTCCCTGAAAGCCATCAGGGCATTTGGGTCTTTTAAGCACTAGCTTTTCATTCTCCTTGATTGGCACCCTGCAATAAATGCTGTACTTTCTTTCACCACAGCACTTTGTCAGCAGACTAACTTTGTTGCACACTGGTCAAGTGGACCCAAGGTCAGTTTTGTGACAGGTGCAACACAGGTCCTAATAGAATAAGAAAGAGAAGAGGAAAGGTAAAAAAAATTTTTTAAAGGGAAGACAGCAAGTAGGGGACCCTTTGAAGACATGCTGTGAAAGAGGACAGAGAAATAGTTTGGTTGGTGAAGGTGAATATAAAAGTTAAGAACATTTTTAAGATGGTAAATTCTAGAATTTGTGTTCTGATGATAATGATTCTGTACAAAAGGAGAAATTATTGACTGAGGAGAGAATAGGGAAGAAGGTAAAGAAAAGCCCTTGAGAAGGTGAAAGGGGACAGGATCTCAAGCACAGATAATAGGGATAGTGTCAGACAGGAACAGTGAGGAACCCACAGAGACAAAAGTCATCTGGGTACCTATCTAGGTCTGGTGGCAGACTGAAGGTTGGGGAGATGAGACGGGTCTTGACTCATTGATTCTATTTTCAACATCTATGCCTTGACTCCTCACCGTGCATACGTTCCACAAAAGAAGGTGTTTCCAGGGAGTTCCCACTGTGGCTCAGTGGGGAATCCAACTAGTATCCATGAGGATGCAGGTTTGATCCCTGGCCTTGCTCAGTGGGTTAAGGATCTGACATTCCCATGAGTTCTCCTGTTTTCCCAGGGCACACAGTGCCTCACTCCTGATCTCCAGCCTGAGCTCCTTTCCGGGGGTGTTGAGGGTTAGCAGCTGCAGTGGCTCATGATTCAACCCATGTAGAGACAGATGGCAAGTGCCAGCCTCCAGTTCACATATGTTAATTACACTTTTTATTTTTATTTTGCTTTTTAAGGCCACACCCATGGCACACGGAGGTCCCCAGGCTAGGGGTCTAATCAGAGCTATAGCTGCTGGCCTGCACCACAGCCACAGCAATGTGGCAACACCACCACAGCTCATGGCAATGCTGGATCTTAACCCACTGAGCAAGGCCCCAGGGATCGAACCCACATCCCATCCTCGTGGATCCTAGTCAGGTTTGTTAACCACTGAGCCACAAAGGGAACTCAATTCCACACTTTTTTAATTTAAACTTTATTGGACTATAGTTGACTTACAATGTTGTGTCAGCCTCGGGTGTACAGAAAAGTGAATCAGAACACGCATGCATATATCCATTTCTTTTCAGATTATTTTCCCACAGAGTTCATTACACAGCATTGAGTAGATTTCCCTGTGCTATACAGTAGATCCTTGTTACTTACCTATTTTATATACAGCAGTGATATATGTTATTCCTGTTCTCCTAATTCATTCCCACATACACACAATGTTTCCACTTTGGAAATAATGAAACAATTCCACATTTACAGCTGCATTTCATTCCCAAGGTTCCAGCCTGCAGTCTTCAGGACTGACTCCACCAGCCCAAATAATCAAGAGGCTCTATCTTGGGTTTAGGAAAGCATGGGAGAATACATTTGCAGGTACAAAATAAGATTTGTTTTCCCACACATCTCCTAAGTTTTTACCTAAAGACAAACAACTGGGTTTCTCTCTTACCTATTATACTAAATTGCAAAATTTGATCTAGTAAACTATCTTAGGGAGCAGGTACAGTTGGTTACAAAATCAAAGTAATATAATATGTAGGGGAACTAACTGAACATCAAATATCGCAACTTCAGGGAAGAAGATATGAAATTTCATATATCATAGATCCTAGGAGATTTTCTCACAGTGTAGAGTTACCTTGCAACCAATAGAAGAGTAGAAAGGAGAAATTATTAAAAAAACATTCCTCTATACCTTTTCTATGCCTTAAGGTTGACTTGGAAATGCTATTTCAAACTCAGTAAAATTCATTTTAATGGAGTGTGTTGTTACTAATAAGCATTTTTGTTTCTGATTTTCACACATGTCGTGTCAACCAAGAAATTCAGAAGTCTGCAAAGAAGAAAGGAGTTTATATAGGGGTATAGAACTGCAATTCTGAACATACATTTTCAGGTAAAAACAAAGGGTGTTCTGGAGAGGAAAAAGAGTCAGGGGTCTATAAAAGTAAAAGTTACAAGATTTTTAAAGTTGCCAGGCGGAATTATCATTGACCCAGATGCAAAAAAGGAGATATGTGTCCTTACTGGAGGAGCTGTCCCAAGTTACTTTAGGTCGAGGGTCCAATAAGTGTCTTGAGCTCCTGGAACCTTGGGCAGATGTTCAGGATGCCTGTGTTAAGACAATAAGTGGTCAAAGGTCAGATTCCATCCAGGCTGAGATGTGCCTAAGTCAAACTTCCTCAGTGGCCTCTGGGATGCATTTTTGAGCTATCTCTTAGCAATACAAACTCCATTCTGATTTTCCTTCCAGAATAGTGCCTATGCTTTTATGCTTTATTTCTGTCTTAAAACATGGGCTTGCCTTTGGTATTTATATTTGAAATTACAATCCAAAGACAAAATTAAAATATTTGGCAGCACAAATAGAAACCCTGCTTTAACACATACACGCTTGCGAACTTGCGCTGATTGTTGATCTCTGTGACAGGAGTATTTTGACAGCAAGACCCACATCACTGAATGGCTATATTGCTGGTCATTCCAGATCTGAAAAAATACATAAGAGAAAGTTTTATTTCCTCCCTACTATTTTCTACAGTAGAGGGCAGAAAGTCTGCTAATCTCCATTCCTCAAAACACCTCCCAGTTCAAATAATCCTTCCAGAAGCATATTTTTTAAATGAAATACAAAGCCTACAGAAAATTCCAGAGTGAAAAAGAGCTAGTGATGAGAACTCTTGAGTACAGAGCAATAAATTGCCACACTCTGGCTACACATCTGATGCCTCCTTCAAAAGAGGCGCCAACAGCTGGAGCCTCCTTATTTAGAATAATGTTTATAAATGGTTTTATCTAATTTTAATTGTCATGCATTCACAGCAATCTGTTAGCCCTTAACCAGGTTAGACACCCTCACAGCTGGAGAGGAACCTCAGTTCACCAGAGAACCCAAAAAAGGAGCAAGCAGGCAAAAAAAAAAAAAAAAAACCTTTCCCCCTGCTGGTCTCTAACATATTGTGTCCAGAAGCATCGCTGGAGGAAGCACTAATGTTGGCCTCCCCTGCTCTGATAACAGCAGGCACCCTTATGACTTCCGTCAAGAATCTCTCCGGAGGTACTGAAGAATAATTTTCCTACTCCCCTTCTGGGTTCTTCTGACTGGTCCAAGAATTGCACTGACATGAAAGAGATGAAGAGGGGAAAACCAAACCAAAGCTGAATAATATATATAAATATATTCTATATATATATAATACCTATATATAGTATATAATATATAAAATACATAATTATTATGATTATATATGATTACATATATACTTATATATGATTATATATTACATATGTTATAATTATATAATATATATCTATATATAATTATATATTTATATATAATTACATAATATATCATTATATTTACTATATAATATATATCTATATAGAGACTATATTATATATATTATATTTACTTCTTATATTTATAATTATATAATATATATTAATTATATATAATATATACCTGTATTATTATAGTTATATAGATACAGATAACTATATCGATATTATATATAATATTACATATAATACAATATTATATATTATATGTAAACATTATAATTATATATAATTATATATAATATGTAATATGCAATATATAATAATATAATATACAAAGTATTTCAATATATAATACATTAATATATGATAAT
>PVHT021183632.1:919374-1004098 GCA_004024745.2 Catagonus wagneri
TTTAAGTGCTAATTTCACCCCAAATAAAACTTAACTCTCAACTTTCAGGTTTTGTTTGTTTTTTTTTAAGTCCGTAACAGTAAAGGAGCTAGTGCCCTGTGGGGCTCCTAGGCACACCAGCTTTCTGTGTCCTCCATTTCTTGTTTTTAGGGAATCAGCCTCAGCCTCCATGACCTCCTTGAGTTCCAAAGGGCAGTTACTAATCAGGGAAGGGAGGGGTTTCAGAGACCAGGGAGGAGCAGTCAAGAGACAATAGTACAGCCTTGGGGCAGGGTCCTGGTTCCTCTTCAAGGAAAATACATAACAGTATCTTTGAGCCTTTCTGTAGAAGTAATGTCCCCAACAAATGGGAAAAACTACTTGATGAAGCATCCTTCATTCTAGGAAGAAATGGAAGCATCAGAACCTGCCCTGGGGCCACTAAATACCAGTCTGAGAAACAATGCAAGTTTCCTCCTACCCTCATCCTTATCTGTGGCCCTATTTTCCATTTTACAGAATATAAAACCACCTCCTAATTTCTCCAAGGGAGACCCAGTCTTTAAGGCCTTAGCCTGTTGTGGCCCCCTTTTCCCGGCAAAGCAATAAAGCTATCTTTTTCTCCTTCACCCAAAACTCTGCCTCTGTGTTTCTCTTCAGCAATGGCAGATGGAGGTTGAGTTTCAGCAACAAGTGGCAAGTCTCATCAGGCCCTGCTCCGTTTCATTCCTACCCAGCAAAACCTCTTATGACACAGACAACGTGGGACTGGGCTTGGCACAGTGTGAGACTCAAGAAAGATTCAAGTGGGACATAAAAAAATAGTATTAAGAAGAAATTTAAACTTCTACTGAAGTAGCAAAGAGTGAAAAACATGGTTCTGTTTTTGTGAAGCAGATAGGGGTATTTCTCAAACATCCTCTCTGCATCTATCTCCCCCTAACCTTCCCAGCAGCTGCTTGACAGTTTCCCCCCAGAAATATATTTTTTCCAGACTTGGTTTGTTGCCATCCCTAATGTGGTTAAATCTAGTCCTTCTCAGTCACTTTTAATGCTGCAGCTTTAGACATCTACCTGTCTACCTTGCTCAGCCAAAAGTAGTCAGGCCAGACATTTGACAGTACATCAAAGAATCAAAGACTCAGCCTCACTGAGCAGCAGAAGGATGGGAGATAGTAGATAGTGTAGTCTCTATCTCAGACAGATAAGGGGGCTCAGCTCATTTGAACTGGTCCTAATGTCTCTGAATATCTTTTCTCCCTTCCTTTGTTTCTCCCTCCCGCCCTCTCTCCCTTCCTTCATTCCCCCACCTACTGCTCCCACTTCCTTCCTCTCTTTCTCTTTCTGTCGCCCCACCACCACCTTTCTTCCCAATCCCTAACTCCTGTATCATCAAATACTACTGCTGGAAGACATTTTAACATTTTCTGGTGCGACTCCTCATTTTACTTAAGGCAGCTTGAAGTTCAAGGAGGCTGTTTGTCCAAGGTCCCCACAGTTATCTCTGGCAGAGCAGAGACAAAACTGGGCTGGGACTCACCGTTCCATGCTCATTGCTCTCTCTTAGACCCCGTTGCCTGAAAGAAAGAAACGGCAACAGAACAGATTCATGTCAGGAGTTGTTTATCACCTTAAGTTCTCAGGGATAATATGGGATTTGTACACATTCAGCCATTTATCCCAAACCTTCTATGACTTTGTTACCAAATAATGAAAATTAAGTAGAGTGATGACCCTTTGGTACTCTAAATTTGCAAAGACAAAACCAAGATCCACTTATGGTTCCTCCAATGCCCTTATTTTTTAAAAGGGTCTATAGTTTTCTTCTTAAATTTCTGTAAACTAGTAAAGTCAACATATCGTCATGCTCTTTCTGTAAGTATCCTGGTTTGTTGAAGGGTTTTGAGGTAATGATGCTGCCATCACTTTAGGAAGTAGGTCTCACTTCAAGTCACTGTCCACTTTTACAAAGAAGCCTCCTTCCTCTGAGCCACTTTTCGTGCACTGGTCACCAAGCGTCCAACATCCTGCAGTATTAGGACCTCAAACAGGATGAGACCAGACCTAACCACAGCCCCAGAACCCTTCTCCTCCCGGCACACACAAGAAAGTCTCCACAAGCATTACTTTCAAGGTCAGAAATAATTCATCCTTATCAAAGTAACCTTAACTCTCCACAGCCTCCGGTGCCCAAGTTAGTCCACTTCAGGGTCTATCGTGTCCTGGAATGAGTGGGCCATTTTGAAATCAAAGCATGAACTTCAGACATTGATTTCTTCAAAAAGCTTTAAAAAGAATTAATTTTGGAAGAGGAGAGGAATGAGTCAAAGAGTCTGAAAGAGATGAGAACTGTATGTGAATTACTTAAAACTGATCCTTGAGTGATCCTCAGTTGTTATTTCAGGACAAGGTTCAGGGTCTCCTAGCGTGACAGACAATTTGGTCCCCTTTCTGAGTGACTTAGTACTGTTAAGCCCACTGCAGGTTGGAATCTCAGGCCATACTGGCAGCAGCAGGAGGAGGTCCGGGCCCATAAACAGCTCCGGGGGTGGGGGTGGGGGTGGGGCTACTGGGTTAATTGCACTAAAGCACTTCCCTCCTCCATGGTCTGCAACCAGGGAGGCCTGGGTGACATTTCCACTCTGAGCACTAGCAGGCGCTAGTCTCCCTTGTGTGCCTCAATTTTCTCCCTGTAAAATAGTGACATCATGATAAAAACTACCGTGAAATTTTACTGAGAGGACTAGCTCAGTAATAAGTGCTATAAAAACATGGGTAATTGTTTCTATGACAATCTGACCTCAATTATTAACAGCTCTGCTATGTGCCTCCTTGAAGAGAGCTTTCATCCCCAAGCTTGTGAGGAGCTTAAAAGAATTTCCAGATTTTTATTTATTTATTATTTCATGGGATTTTAAAAATTTTTATGTTACATAATTTTTAAAGGTTACTTTCCATATCTGTTATTACAAAATATTGGCTATATTCCCCATGTTGTACAGTACATCCTTGAGCCTATTTTACACCTCACAGTTTATACCTTCCTCTCCCCACCTTCATATTTCCCCCACCAACCCCACCCCTGGTAACCACTAATGTGTTCTAAGTCAGTCTCTTCCTCTCCCTTACCTTCTTTCTCTCTTATTTTTCTTTCTTTTTAGACAACTTAACTGAAATGATTTTCTATTTCTTCAATGCTTTGATTCCTTAAAAATGTCCACCTCCAAAATTCCCGTTGTAGCTCAGCGGTAATGAACCTGACTAGTATGCACGAGGATGCGAGTTTAGGTCTCTGGCTTTGCTCAGTGGGTTAGGGATCCAGCATTGCTGTGATCTGTGCTGTAGGTTGCAGACCTGGCTCAGATCTGGTGTTGCTGTGGCATAGGACGGCAGCTGTAGCTCTGATTCAACCACTGGCCTGGGAAGGAATTTCCATTTGCTGCCCCTGTGGCCCTAAAAAGCAAAAAAAAAAAAAAAGTCCATCTCTACACAAGAATGGCCTTGTCCACTCTCTCAGTATCAACACCCTGGGCAAACCCTTTAAAATTACCAGGGGAAGACTGTGCTTGCAAGTCATATGGGTTTCATTGCAAGAGGATGGTTGAAGAAAGAAAGCCAGGGTCTGAGAAACATGACTTAGATCCCTGAGGCTCTTGGTCTGAATCCATGCACCACCATGGGTGACTGAAACTGACACCCAGGGAGGGTTCCATGTTGGTACAAGAAATAATAGCACATCCATTCAATGGAATACCAGGTAGCCATTAACAACATGCTGTGAAACAAAATGGGTTGACAAATTAGGTGATTCCTATTAACGTTTTAAAGAATCTGCCCACGGTAGGTAAACATAATATATACAAATATGTAAGTAGAAAAACACCGGATTCATCAAAATAGGAACACGGCCCCCTCCAGATAATGGAATCATCATAACATTTATGCACTCCCTAGATTTTTGGTATTAAGAATTCTGAAAATATTTTTTTAAAAAGCTTACCACAGTGCAGCTCTCCTTTCACTCTGCTAAAGCACACATGTGCCCACATACGAGCACGCACACACACACACACACACACACACACGATGAATGAGAAACCAGCAAACTGAGGGCATATTCCACGTTCAATTTCTTCTGCCCAGTGAGGATGGGTCCCGCCTCTTAGAGAGGTCTACAATAACTGAAGAAAGAAAGATCCAATCAGGCAAGATAAAATCTAACTTGCCAAAATGCAGAAAGTTCCCAAGAGGTCCCTTTCCATTCTCCCTGGATAAATATGCAAGTTGTCGCTCAGCAGAGTGTTGAGTCATCAGTGAAAAACATCAGGTTCTCCCAAGGCAGCTCTCACGGCTGGTTCTAAGCCACCAAAGTTTAAATTTGTAATTTCACTTTAAATTCTAAGAAATAAGGGGCTGGTCTTCAATTTTTTTCATCAAAGAGATTCAAATCTGGTCCCTCCCTGCAAATCTGAGACCAGAAGCCTGGTTTGGGCCAGGCTTCTTGAGAACTGAGGCAGTCAGGCACATGCTAGAGGGGAATATGAGACAGTAGGGTTATAAGTTATATGTTATAGGTTATATAAGTTTATATAATGTGTATAAGTATATGTGTGTGTGTGTATATATATAAGGCATATATATATTTATATAACACTATGTATACACATGAGCATGTTGAAAAACAAAAGATGATATACAACTGTAAAACATTAGAGAAGCAAGCAGATAGAAAAAGCTCTGGGGAACACATAGTAGTAAAATTCTCCTCCAAAAGCTCAAGAATTAGTGATATTTCTCTGGCCCTGCTTCACCACTGTCTCTCCTCTAGGCTTCTCAGAGCCTAACTTTGTTCATATGCGCATCAAGCAATGAAATGACACAACAATGGGGGGAAGAAACCTTAGCAAATATGGTTTCCCACCTTCCATGTTTGTGCCCTAGGAAGTATTTAAGCACTTCCACTAAAGCAAAGAAGCAAACTGAAATACAAGATACATCCAAGTACAGTTTGGGGTATCAAGAGGAAGACCTGGACAGAACAGTCAGTACTCAGGGGATGAATAAATGTTTTTAAATGAGGGAAGTGACCTTTAGAAAACAGTGTCTACAAGGACAGCAACAGGAAAAAAAAAAAAAAGTATAGACATAACGATAAGGGAAGCGATCTTGGGAAGACTTACTTCTAGGAAAGAAAAGAAATACATCAGCAATAATACTTCATAGTCTCAAGGAGTTAAAGGAACATGTCCTCGGTAAATACAGATGAAAGGGGAAATAACAAAAGAGTTTTCAGTGGAAAGGGAAACGGAATTAAAACAGAATAGCAGCAGCAAAATGTTCAAAGAGCACTGCAGAAAAAAAAATGGCACATGCTTTAAAAAATCATGCACAATAGAAACGAAACGGAAAAATTAAAAGTGCTCAGAAGAAGAGGGTTCTCTTAAGGACCCACTGCAAGGACCCAGTCTACAGCCATCTGGTTCTGAAGAGAAAGAGAACAGAAGAGCCTGCACACAAAATATTCAAAGGCATAATGGAAGACAGTGCTCCTGAACTGAAACAGCTTATGAATGCAGATTTAAAAGGATCACACACAAACATATATAAACATAAAGAGTACACCTTCAGTCTTGAATGACTTACTGAATTTCAAAAGCAGACAGATTTTTTTTAAACAAATGTAGATGCCAAAAAGCAAAGGAGATAGTCTGCCAAATTCTGAAAGAATAAAGAAACATATGATCTAAAATGTTTCCCCAACTTAGGTTTTATTCCTTTTTTTTGTCTTTTTCTAGGGCCTCATCCGCGGCAGACAGAGGTTCCCAGCCTAGGGGTCTAATCAGAGCTGTGGCTGCTGGCCTACACCACATCCACAGCAATAAGGGATCCGAGCTGCGTCTGCAACCTACACCACAGCTCATGGCAACACCGGGTACTTAACCTACTGAGTGAAGCCAGGGTCTGAACTTCATCCTCATGGATACTAGTCGGGTTCGTTACCACTGAGCCACGACGGGAACTCCCAGGTTTCATTCTTTATGACAACAACCCAAAGACGCTTTCAAATATGGAGGGAAGCATAATTAATTATACCCATCTTTAAAATATCATGACAACATAACCCTGCTAATCAAGATGAAAATCAAAATAAATAATCACAGTTGTACAAATTTCCGCCTCCCCCCTTTTTTTTTTTAAGAGCTGCACCCGCGGCATGTGGAGGTTCCCAGGCTAGGGGTCGAATCGGAGCTACAGCCGCCGGCCTACGCCAGAGCCACAGCAATGCCAGATCCAAGCCGCGTCTGCAACCTACACCACAGCTCAAGGCAACGCCGGATCCTTAACCCACTGAGCAAATCTGGTTCCTAGTCAGATTTGTTAACCACTGTGCCACCACGGGAACTCCTACACAAATTTCTATATGAGAAAACTAGAAAGACCTTTGAACTATTTCAGCAGAAAATTTAATCTAGATAGCTATTTTGACTACAGTTGTAAGACCGAATGTAAACATCTTAATTCTTAAAAATAAACATTTTATTACGGTTTTATGTTGTAGTATTATGCTATAGTTTATTATAGCTTTTTATTTTTATTAATGTATTTACTATACTATTACAGTTTATCAAGGTTTCATTATAGTTCATTATAAGTACCATTTTAGTTACAATGAACTATGATTGATTGAAAAAACCTTGAGTCTCTTAATACAGAACAGAAGGTGGAAAGTGGTCACAGGTATGTTGTAGGTCTTTGAAAGTGAACTGATTTCCTCATCTTTCATGGAAGTCAATAGTCACCAATAATTTCAGAAACCGAAATACAGCTTAATCATTTTAGTTAAATATTTAAATCATTAACATGAAGAGCAAAAAAAAAAAAAAGACTGTATTCTAAATTACTAGGAGGAAAAAAATGGCTAAAAATTAAGCTCCGACTAAATTTAAAAAGGAATATAATCATCAAAGAAGCAAATAAGGGTTGTCTCGGGATTTCCCTATTTAAAGATGACTGAGATGGAAGAGAAGAGTAAGCCCTCTAATGCCATGACTGAAATTTATCAAATGATGTTTCAAGTATCAATCAAGATGTAGTGATTAAGTATACTATTTAGTAATATAGAAGTAAATATAAGAAAAAGTAATGAAGGAGTTCCCACTGTGGTGCAGTGGAAACAAATCCAACTAGGAAACATGAGATTGCGGGTTCAATTCCTGGCCCCACTCAGTGGATTAAGGATCTGGCATTGCCATGAGCTATGGTGTAGGTCGCAGATGTGGCTCAGATCCTGCATTGCTATGGCCTTGGTGTAGGCTGGCAACTGTAGCTCTGATCAGACCGCTAGCCTGGGAACCTCCATATGCCACGTGCAGCCCTAAAAAGATAAAAGGACAAAAAAGACCAAAAAAAAAAGAAAAAAGAAGAAGAATAGCCCCCAAACTAACAAACTGAGTGCCAACAGAGTGTGGGTGGGGATGAGTTTAAAAAAATGAGGAATTGGGATGGGTTAAAAACTTCTTTGGTTTACTTTTTCAATAGCTAATAGCCTTAAAACCATGGTTATGTTTCACATAACCAGTAAACAAAAAATTAAAACCAATCAGGATGTAGAAGAACCAAAATGGAACAGCAATGAATGAGCCTGCATGTACTGCAAATGAGTAATGTAACTCACCCCTCAATGAAGGAGCTAGGGAAGGAAAGCGCTCAGCTAAGTGACTTTGAAAAACAGTATTTGACTGCACATTGTAAGGCTAAAGACAAACAGCACTATACGTAAAGTCTGTATTTTAGTTAGTTTTTCATGGGGGATTGGGTTAGCAATTATAAAAATACCTTATTCTTATACCAGGACTGAACAACCAAGTAAATATATTGTGAGTAAACAGAATCCGATTTTTATAAAACTAGGTGGGGGTGGGGGGTGAATATGGTTTTTCACTATCAAAGAGTTACAAATAAAGGGGAAAGACTAGAATAAAACTTATGGAGTTGATTAAAATCAGAAGTATCAGTTTGAACTCAAATTTATTTATTTTTTTTAAGATTTATACAGAAAATAATGACAATTTATTGAAGGACTTGATGAAAACTTTTTTTTGCCTTAATGAATTTTATTACAATTACAGGTGTACAAAATTGAACTCAAATTTAGAGAGAGAGATAATAATAGTGATGATGATGATGATGAAGATAGATGATAGACAGATAGATAGATGGATGGATAGATAGATATAGACCAAAAGATATAAAGACAGATGTGCTTACGTTATATTTTCTACCACTGCCTACTGAAAGAACCTAGAATCTATGGCACGTGATAGCAATGATCAAACCCAGGATCCAGATTATACTTTCTAAATGCGCTTCTTAAATAAAGGAACGAGAGCTCCTTGTGAAACTGATTGACACCAGGGTTAGGGTAAGCAAATAACAATAAGCACAGAACATTTCGTGGTGCCAGAATGTAAGAAAATGCTGAAAAAATGATGAGGAGAGTATGTTTAAAAGACATGAGGGTCAGCTTGAAGGAACCCCTCAAGGCCCAAACCAGTAGGACCTGAGCATCAGATTAAATGGTGGTAGTAATGGGTTATCACCCAGAGAATAAATAAATACCCATGAGCCTAGACTCAAGTAAAGAAAGAGATGAACAAATAAATGGGAGGGATGCAGCTTTGCCCTACAACAGAATTCCAACTAGTGAATGTAGCAAGTGTGAGGGAAACGGAAAATCTCCCTTAGGCAAAACACAGCAATATTATAGCCAAGAATCAATAAAGAATGCTAAAATTAGTGTGAAACTGTGATGAGAAATAGGATCTTTCCTGGTCCCCAATTACCTCCCCATAAATTACTTATTAATTTCAAAGAGAAATAAAGTAACTTAAGAAAGGAGAAATCTGGCAGAGGCCACGAAAACCAACTGATACAGTAATAGGTCATCACCGCTAATAAGACACAGCACCGAGCACACCCTGACATCATACACTGAGAAGGGCACATCACTTCTGTGTGTTCTTGCCCCAAATACATAACCTCAATTATCAAGAGGAAACAATGAACAAATATAGTTGAAACCCTGGAGAACAACTAGTCTGTCCTTTTTAAAAGTCTCAAGGTCATAAAAGCAGAAAACAACTGAGAAATAGTCACAGATTCTAGAAAATGCAGTGTAGGATCCTGGACCAGCAAGGACGCATTTTTAGAAAATGGGAAAAATACCAACAAAGTCTGTAGATTAGTTAATAGCATTTTAACCGCGTTTAATTTCCTATGCTAAGGCTATGTAGCTTGTGAACATTAGGGAATGCAGGTGAAGGATAGATGGAAACTCTGTTCTATCTTTGTGACTTTTCTAAATGTTTAAATTTATTTCTTAGAAAAAGGACAAATGAAATGTTTAAAATTGTGTCAGCAAATAAAGGAAAAATAGATTTATTTGCTATCTCAATTTAATAACAAATGACTGTTTTATATTATTTATTATTTATATTATTAAATGCAGTAAGAAAGGCACATGAAGATGAAGGTCTTCAGGGCAAGGAGAAGAGAATCTCTCTCTCTCTCTCACAAACACACACACACACACACACACACACACACACACACACACCTGCCTAGAAAGAGCCAACAACCTGTTTACAAGGCAACCTAAGCACAGGTGTGGTATAAATAATATGTCAGGGGGACCCAGCGAGGGAGAGAAAATTATTTAAAAGTGCCAGTGGTTGGTGTTACTTCTCTTGATTAAGAATGAGTGATTTGGGGAGTTCCTATTGTGCGGCAGTGGAAATAAATCCGGCATCCAACTAGTATCCATGAGAATTCAGGTTCAATCCCTGGCCTCGCTGAGTGGGTCGGAGCTCCCGTGTTGCCATGAGGTGTAAGTTGTGGTGTAGGTTGTAGACGCGGCTTGGATCCTGAATTGCTGTGGCTGTGGTATAGGCTGGTGGTTGTAGCTCCGACTTGGCCCCTAGCCTGGGAGCTTCCATATGCCATGGGTACAGCCCTTAAAAAAAAAAAAAGGGAATGTTTTCATGCTATCAAAAAACAAATGGAAACATAACTTTTGTTTTACCAGGTACACACATGAACATCTGATCAAGTTTCCACACCATTTTGCCCTCGAGGTGATTGAAACAGCAAACGTCCTTCACCCACACTACGCCCCACCACCACCATCACCACCTTGGAGCCTAAGCAAAGAGAAACTGTAGTTCTGTAAAACTTGATTCTCAGATGAATGAGGGACAGACAAAACTGAGGAAATAAAGTGAGATAGGTCTCAAAAAGATCAATAAACATTACAGTCTGCATTGGTTATTGTGAGTTCAGTTTTATTTACTGAAATAACTGCCATGATGGAATATTTCTGCTCAGTTAGTTATTGCCCTCAGGACCAACCTTGATGAGCGAATTCCAAATTATTTCACTTTTTAAATGCAATTTCACTATTTTAATTTTACTATGAAATTTTTCAAACAGAAAAATGAGTAATTTTTACAGTGAACACCACTTAGATTTGACCAATAATATTTTATTATACCCATTTATTATTTATCTCTGCCTTCATTCTTATCTATTCATTAGTCCATTTTAGTTTTCGATTCATTTCAAGGCCAATAGCAGACATACATTTCCCCTAGGCATTTCCGCATGCATCCCATTAACCAAGAAATTGTAATGGCACCATCCTGCTTTCTGGGTCTGCTGGTTACAAAGCAGTAGTTTAGAGTTACTGGATTCTATTCTCTCCTCTCTTGACCTTGAGTGGAAAGGAAGCTCGATCTGCAGAGCCAACCATATCAGGAGTCATGAAATCTCAGCGGCGGTCCCCACCGGCTTGGTCAGGCGTACCCTTGAGTTAAGCTCATTACAGTCATTCTCCTGCACAAAGCCACTCACCTACCTTCCTCTCAGATGGGTTGAGAGGACAGGGAAGGAATTGTTTTTTCATGAGCACAGACAGGGCTCAGTACACAGGAAGTGCAGAACATGAAATCAAATATTGACAGCGTATGGCGGCAGGGGAACAGCATTTACTTCTTAAGAGTCCACTCAAATCCTTATATGCAAATGACTAGTTCTGAGAGAGTTTCAGAGCTTACAAAGAACTCTAAAAATATTGAGGGTCACTGGTCTAACACTTCCCTTCTTCCAGAAGCTTTGCATTAGTAATCTCAGATGGTGCTCTTTTGTCTGCCACATCCCACCATTGACTTATATTTAGCTCAATTCAACCAAAACCCCAAATTTATTTTCCCCACATTGAGCTTTTAGCATAGATCATTTTTGTTTATTTGTCTCTCCTGGTGATGAGTGAGTAACTATGTCCATTAAGCTGAGCTGGATGCATCATTAACCAGAGAAAAAGAGAAAACAGGTAGTGAAAAGTCAATAGCTGGTGATACTTATGTCATCCCTCAGACTGTGGACAAAAGAAAGATGGTTCTGGCTTCACGACTCTAGTCTTAACCCTATGACTCATCATTTGGAAAATGTTAGAGAATCGCATCTTCCAGCTACCTTTCTGTGCAGAAAAATCCAGCATGATGTAATAGGTACGGAAAAGCATCTTGGATTCGCCTCACTGCTACACCTGTTGAGATGCTGGATTCTGGGCTGCTTCCTTCATAGTGTCTAATCTCCCATGGAATCTGGCAAAATACTGTGGCCAGCTTAGGAAATCAGTAAGCCCTTATCTTAAAGGAACATTCAAATGAAGGGCCAGTTCGGAATTCAGTGTATCGCAGTAGCATTAACTTCCCTGAGAGCAGACATTTGGGGAATTGCGAGACCCTAAAACTTTTAAATCACGTATGTTTTCCCAGTTAAAGTGATTGTTAGGTTTAAATTTCATGAAACCTACTTTTGCTTGTGCGATTTCAAACCAGCCTCTCCATTTTCAGGAGGAAATATCACGTTGCATTTAGGAAGCTGGTTCTTTAAGACTTTAATTCCTTCTCAGCTCAGGTCAACCATTAACTGACTCATCTTTGGCAGCCGGGTCTCCTCATCTGCGGAATGCTGTCTGGAGTGACTGCCTGCAGCTGAAGTACTACGGAGAAGCCCACTGTGGACCTCTCCTGAGCTCAGAGGGAAACAGTCGGATGATTGATTATAAAATCTGTCTTGGATCATGTATTGAAAGAAGTCCTAACTGCAAACTCTCTGGAAGAGCCCAGTCACATAGAATGACAATCATTAGTTTTGTAATGGCCATGTTTATTGAGTGACTACTGAATGGCAGTCTCTTTTTGCTTATAGCTCACAACCCTGAGGGGCTTTTCGTTTTTGTTTTTGTTTTGTTGTTGTTTTAATCTCTGTTTTACTGATGGGGACACTGAGGCTCAGACAGGTTTCAAAGCTAAAATTCCCTGAATGCTAACCCTGCAGAGTGCAGTCTGAGTGCAGAGCCTTGACTGGAATATCTTTCCCAGACAGAAAGAGAGCCTCTCTCACCACGTGGTAGAGTGGATAGAGGAGTTAACCTTGGTGAATTGCAGTCCCTCCATCAGGAGCATCCTATGGAAGAGCAGCTTTCTGCTGCCCTCTAGTGGACACCATCCACATTGTTGTTCCTGGAATGTAGAAGACCCTCCATTGCTTTGGCACTGGGCAGTTGGTGGGATGCACAATATCTATTATTCATTCATATACACACCAAAATAGGATGCATAAATTATTTCTTCTCCTCTATTATCACTATTAAGCAATTCAATGTTGGGGGTTTTGTTTTGTTGTTGTTTTTAGGAAAAGCAGGTATTTGAGCAGCTGAGAAGTTTGCCTGGTCCTCATCTTTTTGACTCAAATGACACAGATGATTGAAAACTTCTTCCCCTTTCATCTTCACTTTCCATTTCCTACTAGTCTAGACTTCAAATTTCACCTTAGTCTATCACTTCCCTCCATTTCTCTCTTGGTTCTCTCACATGCTGATCTGCATACCTGCAATCTCTCAAAATGCTTTTTCAGTAGTAATACTGGACCGTATCTCACAGTACCACATAATCCTCCTATTCCTATTTAAATACAAAAGGACACAGAAGTGCTTGATAATAATTACTAGCTTTGATCTCTTCCCAAAAGTCCAAAAATTCTGCAACATTAAAGGAAACATAAGGAACCAAGGAGAACAGAATAGTCGCCTATAGTAAATGACAAGAGGTATTAAATTGATGGATGGGTACTGGAAAAGATGGGTCACTTTCAACTATATTCAAAGAGAGATGGAAAGAAAACATATCATCTATAATTTACTTATTGCACCTAGATATCTAGTAATTTTTTTCCAGCTAATGAGAAATAATAGGTTCCCTGATAGTAAATATTAACCCATCACTATAATCGTTAAAAAATATATTTCAGCTTTTATAAAGACCTCTGAATATTCTGTACAGCCTTGTTAAAATCCTCTGTTTATCCCCAAAACACCTCAGAGGAATTTCTGCCATCTTCTGAAAGAGGTACCTCATATAATTTACCAACCTCTCTCCTTAGAGTTCTTTGAATTCACTTTTGCTTTTCACTGTCTCCCTGGAAACAACAATGCAGCGTCAGTGTAGAACTATTTCAGTAAGAGGGGTAACAAAATAAAATGTCCCAACTTTTCTGTGGAGGGAGGGGATAAAGCACAATGCAGAGGGGGCGGGATTAGAACTCTCCAACGCTCAGAAAACAGTTGAGAGGATTATTTCAGCTGCTCTGTAGCAGTCAGAGCAACTAAAGAAAAACATGGCTCTGCAAAGATGATGTAACAGTTAGTAAACAAGCAGTTATACTCAGCCCCAAAACCTGAAGCACAGGTGACAGGTATGATTTTAAAAGTTCAAGCAAGTTTTCAGGTCCAGACAAAATCTATCTTCTCGCTGCATGTTGGTTCTTGAAATTATATCACAGTATGGCTAAGCCTTTTCCAACCCAGGACCCTTAGGATAAACCATTGCAAGGCCTCTTGTAATATTATTTAATGTTCAAATTAAATAACTTACATAAAACCAATGACCTAGCTCTATAATAAAGAAGTCATAATCAGTATCTGAGAATCTCATTCTCTGAGGTTGGTCCTTCCAGAAATAAATTCTGAAGCAGAGATTTATGTAAGCAGGAAGTTTATTGGAGGGTATTTCAGGATCACCTCTTGGGTGTGTTGAGGGAGTGGCAGCGTAAAACAAAGATGACAAAGAATTTGAACGGCCATGAAGGTGCACAAAGACCTTCATCCATCCAGGAGCTCTGCAGCTGAGATGGGTCTTCAGGGTTGTCTTGAATTGAGGTGAAAATCCTGGTTCTTTGTATCTTGGCATCAAAGGTCATTGAATAGGCGTTTCCGCCATAGTGCAGTGGGTTAAGAATCTGCCTGCCACGGCTCAGGTCGCTGTGGAGGTGCAAATTCTATCCCCAGCCTGGCACAGTGGTTTAAAGGATCCAGGTTGTGGCGTAGGTTGCAGCTGTGCCTCAGATTCAATCCCTGGCCCAGAAACTTCCATATGCCATAGATGCGGCCATAAAATAAAATAAGCCTTGGATAAAGGCTATGCCTGGGTAAGAGGCATGACTTTGGGAAAGGTAGTTCCCTTAAGCCAGGTATGATTCTTGGGAGGGACACAACTATGATCTGTCAATAATTAGCACTCCCAGAAGTTGGGGTGGCAAGCATCCTCCTCTAAAGAGAGGACCTAGACCAGGTCTTAGAGCATCTATTAAGCTTACCAGTTACGTTAGTATCCTTTCCCTTCTGGCAGGAAGCAAATGGGACCCAGGTGGCAGCTCTCCAACTAAAGGCCTTTAACTACCATTATTGTCACCATTCCATCCTCTGAAGCCTCACAGCGCAAAGGCAGCTCCCTAACCAAACTCACAGGCCTCCAGAGGGGGAGTTAGGGCTGGAACGGTGTCTTACTAAATCCTCTCCCAGTTCTCTAAGCAGAAGAGGAAAGCCCAGCTCTTCTTAGTCGATGGCCTTACCCCATCAATAAATCCCAATGAAAGCCATTGATCCAACACCGCAGAGGAAGTACTGCATTTGCAATAAGCTCCTTTATCTTCTGTGACCACATCCCACCAGACTGCTTCCCTGGGCTCAGCATTCTGGAATAAAGAGTGATTTCAGTACAAGTGCTGATTCACTCATCGTGTAACCTTAAGACTTAAATGTCCTAGGAGATTCACTGCAAAAGAAGGCAACTCTGTGCAACTATAAATATAATAAAATTCATTGAATTTTAAAAAAAGAAGATGACCCTGAAGATCAGGCTCATCATCTCACAGGGTAGCAGTCCAGTTTCCTACAGATGCTGAAAAGTGTTCTTAGCTCTCAAACTTCACCTCCACCCTGTGCCCCGAGGCCTTGTCATCGGTTCTCAAAGCAGTTATTTCTGGAGCTCAGTTTCCAGCTGTGAATGGGTTTGGACAGATATCTGTAACCCAACTTATCTCTGTTCCTTTTACACACAGCAACTCACAGAAACAACGCAGCTTTCATCTTCCATCTCATCTCTGAACCCCTCTCAATCTCCTGGTGCTTATCACTTCATCGGAAACACTCCCTCTGATTGACTGACCCAAATTGTATTTACGATATCCTGCAAGATGTGTCTCTCCATGAATGAATAATAAACCAACAGGCAAACTCGGCAGGTTGTTTGTGTGTGTGTGTGTGAAAATGGGAAATTTGTTGAGCCAGTTAATAGGATTTTGACAGCCCAGACCTTGCTTTGCATGTGTGCGTTTGTTGAGATGTCTCCTCCTCATTTTGACCCTTGGGTAAAATTTTCTATTCAGAAAAAAATGCAGAAACATCTTTCTCCAACCCTCAGTAGGGAGCAAAAATTCTGGAACTCTGTTTACACCTCTTCCCGGAGAGCTGTGATGGATCCCTAATTTAAAGTCCAGAAATCAAATTTATTTAGAATGTATCAGTGGTAAGAGAAGGGAAAAAAAAAAAAAAACCTTTCTCCCTTGAACCATCCCACACTGATTATTGACCCCGTTTTGTTTTTAGCCAGAGGACCTGTGGAAGGAGTCAGAACAACTTGCTTCTTGGTTCAAGTTCAGGCTTTGCCGAGAGAGACAGAAAATCATTACCAGCTGGAGAAAGTTCAGTTATTTATAGAAAATGATTAAAAGTCCTCTACCCTGGTCCTGTGGTCAGCTGTCCACAGTCCCCAAATCACCCTCAAAATTTATACTTTTGTCGGCAGAGAGTATTAAACCATCAGAAGGAGTCTTTCACCCTGTCGCAGTGGCGGTGAATGCAAAAGCTTGGAGTCCAGGGTGGCTGTGGAAAAAGACCTTGAGGATGGAGAGGGCGTGCAGGAGGGACTGGCCGGTGATGCTCACCGTCCTCCTCCCACACCCAGTGGAAACTTAATCTTCTCTGGAGGAAACTGTTAAATATGGAAGGATCACGCCACCGCCGTTCTGACTATTTTTAAAGAGGGCGATGTGTTCTGGGGATTTCATCTTCTCCGCCATCGCCTGGTACAGATAAATTTCTATTTTTCCCAAGTGTAATGTTTCAGTAATGTTGGCTTGTGCATCTTCACACACTGGCCTTCTCATTCCCACTTCCCACCTGCAGTATCCTTGGCAATTCATGTTCTGTCCATGCCCAGCTCAAATATTACCTCTCACTTTTTTTTTTTTTTGTTTTTTTTTTTGACTGAGCCCATGGCATGTGGAAGTTTCCAGATCAGGAATGGAACTCATGCTATGGCAGTAACCTGAACCAAAGCAGTGACAACACTGGATCTTTAACCCTATGAGCTACCAGGGAACTCCACTCACCTCTTCCTTTACTGCCAAGACAGCCATGATCTTTTCCTCCTCTGATATCTCATCAGTTTTTATATTTAGCATAGAATTTGATACTTAGTTGCATCCTCAGGTGTATGTTGTTTCTTGTCATCGGGGTACCCATTGCTTAGGTGTCTAGCTCTCTGGCATCACAGCCGTGACCTAAAGTCTAACCCTGCCTCATCTACTCCTGCCTGGCTCTACCGGTTCTCCCCTGCTCTCACCATCTCCTTGCTGTTGCTCCTGCAACCTTACGGTTTCTGTTCCCTGCTTTCCTCTGTGTGGGTCTTGGCTTTTGCCGTAGCCTACTGTGCTGTTTCCTTTGCATGTTTCGTAGTCACACTTGCAAAGAAACATGTTGGGGCAGCCAGCCATTTCCTTACAGAGACTTCTTGGCCACAGCAGCCCCCATTTCACTTGTTTTCATTCCATTTAGCCAAGGCCAGGAGGCCAGGGTCACATGGTACCAAGAATGGTGGCCTAGGTGTAAGGAACCACTCAGGCAGGGGTGAGAGTACAGAAAGCACTCGGCTCCGCTGAAAGATAAGATCTCCCAAAACACATCCACAAAGCCCACCCCTTCTATATCCCTTCAATATGGCCAATAAGGCACACAGAGATACACATTTTAAAATCTTAGTTTTTCTTTTACTTTATTACAATTCTCCTTTCCATAGATAACTTGAGACCTACCTCCATCGCCGGTCAAGTTAAATGTCTCTGTATTTTTTTAAGAATGTTAAATCTCAGCATTTCTCAGGCATATCATTTTTACCATTCACTTCTGAAACTAGAGTCCTTAACTCATTCAAAATTGTAACTCAGATTGAATGTGCTTAGGATAATCTTCTCGGTTAAATATTTTGGTCAGGTCAAGTAAGTTTGGTGAAGTCAAAAATTTTTGAGTGCTTGCCTAATTTCTGGAGGGCCTAGTGAAGTGGCTGCCCCAGAGAAGGGGTCAAATAGCTGTAGAAATGCATCAAATTCCCCAATAATCTTAGCATGGGAAAGAACCTAGATGCTGTATGGTTCAGTCTTCTATTTAGTATCATGCCTGAGAAATGGTCATTCTGGCCAAAAAAGGACAACTCTGATGACAGGAAGACCAGCTCTCAGCAGGAAGTATTTCTGTACACTGAGCCAAAATCCATCTTCCTCTAACTTCCACTCATTTGTCTTAATTCTAAATCAAGTTCAGCATGGAGAAAGTCTAGTTTTATTTTCCACATAAAAGTCCATTAAATATTTAAAGATAGCTGTTGAGCATTTCCCAAGTGCTTTTTCCCAGGCTAAATGTGCAAAATTAGCTGACTCACAGATTCTTCCTGGCTTGGTTTTAACATAATAAAGTATCATCAATTACAATAACGGTATCAGTGGGGAACCTCTCAATCTTCCCATCCATTCCTCACGTGACAGAATTTTTTTAAAAAATTTTATTATCCGTAGCACCTTTTCTGATGTTCCCTGCAATATTCTAGGAATTAAGTATAAACTTCCATATCCAATGGGTCTGTGTAATAAGTCTGTGGCCTCATAGTCAAACAAAAGAATGAATAAAGTTTGTATTCAGTTGACATCAGCATTGCTTGGCTTTCTCCACCACTTAACACGATGGGTTCTGTTGTATCTGCCATGTTCACTACTGAATTCTATGAACTGGCACCTTCATCTGCCTCATAGCACCAGCCTGATGACCGGTGCTGAAGAGCTGTTAGGCAAAAATACGTGCTTCATGAATTGACTCTCAGCTGATTCTGAACCTTAGCCTTTTGTAAGCCTAGAATACTCTGCCTGTGATTTTACTTCCAATTAACTTTATCCATATTAAACTCCATCCTATTAGATTTGGTTCATGAGGGCAGTCTATCCAAATACTTTTGAATCATGCATGTGCTACCTAAAGTTTTAGCTCTTCCTTCTAACAGTAACACTATTTGGTGATTGTGCCTGATATGTTTCCCATGAAGGCACCAAATTAAATATGAAACAGGATACAGCCAACAACAAAGTTCTTTGACCTAACACTGGATCCGCTCTCTAGCCTACCATAACCCCATAAACGAAGTCTCTGCGTAGTTACTGAACTGATGCAAATCTAGCACACTTACGTATTTCTCCTTGTAAAATGATAATTTGTCAAATGCTTCCCTGAAGTACTATGGGATATATCAGCCATATGTGCTCTCTCCCTCTCTCCCTCTCTCTCTCTCTCTCTCTCTCTCTCTCTCTCTCTCTCTCGCTCTCGCTCTCGCTCTCGCTCTCTTGCCTTTAAAACAAGAATTTCTCTGTGGATTGTTTCCCCATCTCTACAATCCTGAGATAAATCATATCCTTACAGAACCGCATATCTTACAGGGTGGGTTTCCAAATACCACAATAATACTTATCGAATGCACGAAAAACACAAAGGTCTCTGCCCAAGGCGTGTACAATATCTTTGGAAATGATCTTTATCAAAGACCCGTTCATGGGATCTTCTCATCTGCATTTAGGAGCCGAGGAAACCAAGGCTCGGACATGCTAAGTAAGCAATAGCAGAGCATTGAACCGTATGAAGCTGCCACCCATCACTGGATACCTCATCTCCTGCTTTTCATTCCCTTGCTCCCTTCCCTGCAGACTTTTCAACTATTTTTCTTCATTAAAAATTTTCAGGGGACTCCATGCATCAGTTTCCTTGCACTTGCTGTTGCCTCTGCCTGGAAAGCCTCCCCCCACCTCCGCCCCCCATCATATACACACGCTCTACTCCTTAGCTCCCACGTCGACTCTCCAGGCTTTTCCTGAGAGCCCCATCCAGTGCCCCCACCACTCCATCACAGAACTCTACCTGAAACAGCACATAAAGCATTGACAAGCTTCAACTCGTTTTGCTCCCTTAAAATTGGTTGTTGATGAATCAAACCTGGAGTTATTTTACAGAGGCAGCACTGCATGTGTGCAAGACAGCAACCCATACCCACAAGGACGATCCGTGAACCAAGGATCTTCAGTCTACAGAACCCAAAGAACAGAAATGTTGCCATAGCAGCCCTTTAGAAATCAGAAAAATCCTTCCATAAGGAAAATCCAGCTTCCAGCAGCACAATAGCTTAACTCGAGACTAGCCAATCAGATTCCAGGTTTGAAATTCTCCCAACTCCTTAAATTTCACCCAGAATCCCAGATAAGGGAGATGGATTTGAGCCCTGTCTCCTGTCTCCTTGCCTAGAGACCTCACAATAAAGCTCATTTTTTTCTCAAAAGGTGATGCCAAAGTATTGGCTTCTACACAAGCCCTTTGCTCAGTAATGTATCTTCTTTGTGCCAGGTATAATCACCTGAATGCATCTCGTATATGAATTTCCTTGTTCATTGCCTGACTTCACTAGAATGTAGGCTCCAGGGGAGCCATGCCATCAATGATATATTATCCATAGCTCGGTCCAGCTCCTGAAAGCTTCCCTGGCACAATGCAATCAATACATATTTATAGAATGCACGTCCATGTTAATGAACTACTAGGCCCATGCTAGACCACACCTCATGGCTTCTTCTCAATAAATATTAATTAAATTGTAAATGTGCATAAGATGATTCATTTAGTAGAACTCAGGGTCTTGATGGGAAAAAAAAAAAACAACAACTGGGGTTCCCACTGTGGCTTAATGGGATCAGAGGCATCTCTGCAGCACCAAGATGCAGGTTCGGTCCCCAGCACGGCACAGCTGAGGCATAGGTCACAACTGTGGCTCAGATCTGATCCCCGACCCCACCCGCCCCCAGGGAATTCCCTATACTACAGGGTAGCAAAAATGAAGGAAAAAAAAAGTGCTCAGGGTCCTTGAAAGAAGAGGAATGTGGAAAAGAATTAGCTATGGCAGTGGCGATAAGATGAATTATTTAAAAAGAGACACGTGCAAGTGACCGCATGTCCTCTTACGTCTCCCCTCCCCATTCTCACCCCTGACTCATTTCCCTTCTCCTTTTCTTGCAGTAAAACCAAAATAGTGAGCTGGTAACAGCCCAGCTGTTGCCATAACAACAGACTTTGTGGATGCAAACTTTCAGCTGCTAAGATGAAACCACATGATGGAGAAAGAATGCTTGGCCAAAGCCTATCGGAAATAATTACAAAGACGACAAAGGAAAGAATTAGTCAAGTAAATTGGTTTTGAACAACTGGATTTTTTTAGGCAGATAAGAAAATAGAAGATAAAATGAATCACATCATCACATCTAAGAATACATAGAAGTGGTGGAAAGTCACACTAAGTCAAAAAAAAAAAAAAAACCTTTTTTTTTTTTGGTTTCCATCCTGTAAGGAAATAAGAAGTGAAGAAACTGATCTGGAAGAAAGAATACGCTTCAGAGACTTTGGTCACTTCTAATTCAAATTGAAACTGAACTGGTCTGGCTTTGCCTGCATTTCAATATGTTTTTATGCAACTGAAGGACTGAAGGGTTCTTGAAAAATTGTGGCTAAGTCAAATATCTCAAAATCAAATGGGAATTCAAGTGGCCTGGCTGGCTTGCTTTGTAAAGTCTGGAAAAATCCTTTTGTAAAGCAAGCAGTTCCTTTGTTATAGGATTAGACCTCCTTCATGTGTAGATTTCACAAGCTTTTACGTAATAAATATTCTTTTTAAAAAATTATTTATTTGTTTATTTATTTTGTCTTTTTAGGGCTGCACCTGAGGCATATGGAGTTTCCCAGGCCAGGGGTCCAATCGGAGCTGCAGCTGATGGCCTACGCCACAATCACAACAACACCAGATCAGACTTCTTATGTTACGTTCACCTCAGCTAATGACAACGCAGGATCCTTGACCCACTGAGCAAGGCCAGGAATCGAACCCGTGTCCTCATAGGCACTAGTTGGTTTCATTAGGCTGAGCCATGATGGGAACTCCTGTAATAAATATTCTTAAAGACACATTCCCCTGGTGATGATCCCACCGTTGTTTAACTGGTTATTTTCATATGGCGTCGTCTTTCTAGGTCTCAGATTGTCCCCACGAAAATGGGAAATTTCTTGTTTGCCAGCCACCAACCTTACCACTTGAAAATCTTTGTTTTCTGAAGTCCTCAGAATTCATTGCTTATAAAGCAGATACACATCAAATACCCAGATGGTTGCAAGTCGGCTGTTTCCTCCTGCATTCCCCTCCCCTGTGTTCCTTCTTCATCAAACATAATCTCACCCTTGTGACTCTTGGCATAGGTATGGATTTTAATTCTGCTGTTTAGGGGCTCTGTTTCCTTGCTTCAACCCAAATACTGAAACTGCAAAAAACAATCTTATTCAAGCTAGATAAAGTCTTCTCTAGGCCTCATTTCAGGAGTTTTGGGAAAAGGAGATTGTAGAAATCCAATAAATACATAACCACCTAAAGCATCGTATTAATAAAGTCTCTTTGGGAGTTCCTGTTGTAGCTCAGTGGGTTAAGAATCTGATATAGTGTCCATGAGAATGTGGGTTTGATCCCAGGCCCCGATCAATGGGTTAAGGACCCGGCGTTGCCACAAGCTGTGGCGTGGGTCACAGATGCCGCTTGGATCCGGTGTTTCTGTGGCTGTGGCTTAGACTTCAGCTATAGCTCCAGTTCTACCCTAGCCCAGAAATTTCCGTTGTTTGCAGGCGCAGCCAAAAAAAAAAAAAAAATTTAAGCCTTTGGACAAGACTTCAGTTAAAGAAAGGAGTAACTCCGTGTCCACACGGGGGCTTGTCTGCTTCTCTACCTACTTCCAGGAAGGGTCAAGACTTAGCTTCTCAGTAAGATTATTACAAATCCCTGTATGCACTTATATGAAGTTGATTTTGCCAGAATCTTCAAAGATATAGCAGGATGATTCCTACTTTCTTGGAAAATTCAAGGTTTATCTGTGAACATCTCCCACCTCCTAAAACACCTCTCCCCTTCTTACCTTCCCTTACATCCTGCAAGGTACACCCTGAAACCCAACTTGGCTCCAATCCAGTGGCTCTTTACTTGTTTTAGCAGTATGCTTGGCACTGAGGCTGAAAGAGCTAGAGAGCCATGGCCTTCAGGGAGCTTACGATCTAGCTGGGAAAAAGTCAGGCTCAGAAAATAGCTAACAGTGGTGGCTAGGAGTGAAGATGGTGATTCATCAACCTGAATTTCAGAAATGACAGAGCTGAGTACTAGAGAGGCTTAGGGGATAGAAGACCTGAGATGCATCCAAAAGAATGAAAAGAACATGGCCTGTCAGAGAGGAATGGAAAACGTACTCTGGTTTGGAAGTCTCAGAAGAGACAAGACCCAGTTCTTTTCAGCATTCTCCCATTCTCAGGGTATTGCTGAACATTCTGCAGAATTCTAGTCACTACTAAGTATCACCTCTCTATTTCAGTCTGGACTGGTCTATGCTTTCGATATTTTGCCTTCTCCCAGGTCCCTCTCCGTAGCGCATTTTCCACACTTGCCTTGTGATGATGGTAAAACAAAGCCATGGCCATGTTGTTTCCAGGCCCCAAACTCTTCGTTCCCCTTTTTTTTTTTTTTTAACCCCACCACACCTGCGGCATATGGAAGTTCTTCTGGGGCCAGGGATCAAACCAGCAATGCACAGAGTGCAGAGACAAAGCCAGACCATGAATCCACTGTGCCACAGCAGGAGCTGTCCCAAACTCTTCAATGGCTCCGTCATCCAAAAAGAGTTGAACAACCCCAGAGGGTTGATTTATAACCCACTCAAAGCTTTTCTTTTTCTTTTATTCTTCCTCCCTCTTGCTCTGCTTCACACCTCTCGTGGCAGAGCATAGGAGATGCCCATTATTTTCCTCTCTCTTCTCAAACTCCCAAAAGCTTTCTCGAACCTGCCATTCATCCTGGCACCTGCCTCTTCCTCTCGTCTGCAGCTATAATTTCCCTGCCAGGAACAGGTCTCTTCCCTTCCCAAGATAATTCTGGATGGTCTTCCAGACCTTTCCAAACTGCCCTCTCCATCCATTATCCTGGTCTGCACAACCAAAGCAGACCGGAGGACTCAAAATTTCCCTTAGGCAGTAGGTGAAGAAAAAGGCTAGGTAGCCACTTTACATTTTCCCTGTTGTTTATATTAATTCAGTCAAATACTCCCAGGATTAGACTCAGTTATTACAGACAAGGTGGCCCAAGGCCCAAGTTAAGAAAGAACTTGGGTTTGTCGTCCAATTCTATTTGACCTTAAAGCTCAGACATCAATCCCCACTAGTGCACGGTCTCCATTTGTGCCTTGCACAAGGTGGGCGGCCAAAAAGGCTTCAGGAAAAAGTGCAGGGACTGTTCTGAGACTATAGAGCACCACATGCACTCAAGAGTTAAATGGATTTTTCTGCACAACCGTAAGGCTCTCAGCCAAGCCGGGAGGAAGCCCAGGAGCCCTGCCTTGCAGGTTCCTTTGACAATTTGAACAGCTTTAGAAATGTTTCACTTCAGGAAATTAGAGGCTTAATACCAGCAACATTGACTGTTTCTCCAGGGCTTGTCTCCCTAGAATCCGTAGTAGCAATGTGCAAATTAATCCGTGATTTGCAGGCTACACAGAGCCGAGATAGGGGAAACAGCTGGGCATATTTATGAAAGTTTGTCAGGAATGTACCAGCGTGTTCAGAGGTACCTTTTTCGTTAAGTGTCATTTTGCTGGCAAAGAAAAGGAGAAGGCAAGACAGGTCTTCCCCGCCCCCACCCCCGATGTCTAGAGGATTAATGAAAGCCTGGCAGAAATCTGAAGCAGAACATCTCTTCTTGTTTTAATTTAGGCAGAGATTTCCGTGAGACGGCCTGGGGGAGCCAAAATGCGTCAGGCACAGCTCCTATGGGTCTGAGGACGAGAGTGGCCTTGAGTTTTCAAGACGGGCTGCCAGCTGCCCTGCAGAAGAGCCATGACATCCAGTCCGGGTGCTGATTTGGAGGACCAGGTCAGCCCCACCTCTGCCTGACCCTTCTCTCTTCTTGCAGCTCCCACCCACGTTTAGAGAAAGGATAAGAGAAAACATGCCAGAAAATCTGAGTCTAATGTGTTGTGACTTGTTTTTTATTTTTAAATACATATGCTGATAGCAGAGATGAGGAAAAGGAACCAACACTCATACTGAGAGAACGGAACAAACTTCTCTGCCAACGCTCACTGACCAGCAAGCATAACCGCTTTTGGAGATCCAAAGTCCTGTTTTAACCTCCTCTGTTCACTTAGTTTGACGTATCTGTGAGTCTTTGTCACAGCACGTCAATACTATGGGTGTTTGCTTAGGTACCTAACTGGATACCTTATGAAACTTGAATCGGCTCACAGATATTGAAGATTTCCTCGTGTGCTTAGAACCGAACTGCAGGGCCCTGTAAATTATATTACAGTTTGTTTTTCTGTTGAAGACAGTATTTTGTATGTATCACCTACTGAACCATCCAATTTAGGATTCAGTGGGGTGTTAGAAAGTAACTACCCTGTACCCAGGTGAGGAAACCTAAGGCATGACAGATGGAAGAACTTCCAAGTTCTCACCATTGGATAAGAGAAAAGCTGTGTGTGTGGGATTTGAGCTCCCTCAGGCCAAAGCACAAGATGGGGAGAGCATCTTTGTAAGACAGGAAGCCAAAGAAGAGAATAGTTAACCGTCTGAACTAGAATGAGATTGAGGTGTATACTTAGTGTTTCCAGGCGCATGCTCAGGCCACTCAAGATGGCTCTTCTCGCCTTGTGGTTGCCAAGAGGGAAAGGGAGGGACCGGAAGGGACTGGGAGTTTGGGGTTAGTAGATGCAAACTATTGCATTTAGAGTGGATAAACAATGAGGTCCTACTCTATAGCCCAGGGAACTAAATCCAATGTCTTGGGACAGACCGTGATGGAAGATAAAAAAAGGGATGTATCTATGTGTATGACTGGGTCACTTTGCTGCACACTGGAAACTGGCACAACATTGTACAACAACTTACTTTCATGAAAAAAAATTAAATTGAAAAAAAGATGGCTGTTCTCTTGCTCTCTGCACTTCCCCTGCCCGACGAGTGCCTGCCTCACCTCTACCCTATGCAATGTGACCAACCTTCCTGAGCTAGTGACAGTCTATCAAAGGGCTGGCGAGGAGCGTGTTGCTCACTGGTTCCCTGGTAATTAATAAGCCAGGCTGATGTAGCTTCCCCGATAACTGGCAGTCGTCCCCCCCCTCCCCTGGAAGCTGAGACCAACATGTCCTGTGCACTGTGTGCTACGCTTGGTAAGATGTCGCTCCAAGACCTTGCTTCAGACACGTAAGCTCCCCCATCCATTAAACCATCCGCATCTCTGTTGCTGACTCCAGGCTCTTTTTTCGGTCTTGAAGCTGGGCAGGAACAGGGCCTTGTAGGCCTGTGGGGTGCAGCCCAACACCAGACTAACAGCTGGCTGCCCAGTTACCTTAGAATGCTAGATCAACAATGGACAATTTTTGAGTATAAGTATGTCCTGTGCAAAATTGGGGACATACTAGTACTCAAAAAACATTCTTCATATATCTGATGTTTAAAAGTAACATACCATCCTCTATTTTTATGTTTTAAGCTCTGCCTATAAAGAAGGAAAGTGGAAAATATTTGGCAATAATACTAAGTAAAACCAAAAGGGATGATTCGCCCTGTATCCTTGTACGCAGTCTGGTTTTACCATGCAGTTCTTTGCATGGCCTTGTCCCTGCCTTCCTCAGCAGCTCTTATCCCAGCACCGTATCTGGGTCTCCGGCACTGTAATTTTCTGTTTCCCAACTTCCTGTCAGAGACATTCTCAAAACTTAGGTTTCACATTCTATAGGACGTTGCCAAGGTTATGGGGGAATTGCCTGTGTATAAAGTTGGATTTAAATCTGTTGTGCAATTATTGGGTTTTTTTAAAAAAATCATACTCAAGTCTGTACACAGAATTATTACTTTTTTTTTTTTTTTTGGCTGCCCTTCAGCATATGGAGTTCCTGAGGCAGGGATCACATCCGAGACACAATTGCAACCTTCGCCACAGCTGTGGCAATGACAGGTCCTTAACCCACTGTGCCAGGCCAAGGATCTAACATGAGGCCCAGCACTCTGGAGACACCGCCCAATCCCATTATGCTGCACCGGGAACTTCTGCATACAGATTTTTTTCTTTGTTTTTATGGCTGCAATATGGTATATGGAAGTTCCCAGGCAAGAGGTCAACTGGAGCTGCTGGCCTGCACCACAGCCACAGCAACATGAGATCCAGGCCAAGTCTGAGACTTTACACTTTACATAAGTTCCTTAGCCCTCCGAGCAAGGCCAGGGATCGAACACGCATCCTCAAGGACACTAGTCTGATTCATTTCTGCTACGCCGCAACGGGAACTCCCTGGATACAGATATTTTGAATGCATTTCTGTATCAGTTAGGAAAGCATTCAGCTGTCATTAACAGACAATCCATCCTAAACAAATAGTGGTTTATTTTCTCATGCAAGAACGGTGGAGGGTTGATGGCGTTGATTCAGTGGTTCCACAGCACTAAGGCCAACGCTTGTGCTATTCTCTGGATCTTTTTTTGTGATATCAGGATCGCTGCTGCAGCTCTACCCTTCATATTTATATTCTGGGGTGGGGGGATAAGGACAAGGAGAGGTGCCAGCTCTGTTTGTCCTCTGGCTCAGGAAAGCAGCAGCTTTTCTAGGAACTACCTGGCCAGTCCAGATCACATGGATACTCCTAGCTACAAGGGGAACAAAAAAGAAAACCTAGGGATTTCATGGAAGACCATGAATGACCCACCATCTGAGTCTGGGCACATTCCTATCTCACTAAAATCAAGATGTTTAAAGGAAAAGAGGTGAAATGAGTCCTGAAAAAGGTCTCCAAGCTAGTCTGCACAATCCTCTCTTCAAATATAATTTAATCTTCATGCTACTGGGAAATCCTCACAACCCAGAACTTCACCAGAACTGAAACATTGTAACAGATGCCAACTACAGAGAGAACATTTTATTGTATTTGGAGGCCCAGTGCCTAGCACCGTGTGTAACTTCCAAGTACTGAAGGAGTATCATGTGACAAGGATAAATAAGAAGAGTTTTAGGGTCATGACCTCATTGCTGACCATAGTCCTCTAGTGTAATATTTTGAACTTAAAAAGATTTTAGGTGGTTTTATTTTATAACTCAGTAATAGAAAAACACTGTATTACTACTGGTAACAGTTACTATATGTAACACAGAAAACATGCTTCTTATACAGTATTGGAGTATGATACGCATCTCCCCTTAACTTCCTTCCCACTGTTCCTTTCCCACAGCTCCCTGTGTCCACTGTCTGGGCATCACCACAGTTCTGTGCACACCCTTCCCATCTTTTTTCTACACGCTGACATTCCTCTCTGGACACAAATACACACGTTTTTCTTATAGTTTGTTTTGACATTATACAAATGCCCATAAGCGCAAATCACAACATCCATAATGCCTTTGGGTGTTTTGTTTTGTTTTACTAACAAGTCTTGGAATTCTTTCTAGGTCGCCACATACAGACCTTTTCTTATTTATTTAATTTTTGGACCTTCCTACTAGGAATACCTCACAAATATCTAGGACTTTACAGTTTGTAAAATCCTTTCACATGTATCCCTTCATTCAATATTCACCACATAAGTCATTATCCATTGAGTTCATAGCTAAAGAGGCTTGCAGTCAGAGAGGCTGTCAATTCAGAAGTAAAACTCTTCCTTTCCTTCCTTTCCTTGTGTGTCTTTGCCCAAAACACATACTGAATTTGCCTTCCGGCCACTTGATAAATGTTTATCAGTAGAATATTATTGCTTGGATAAAGTTCTGTAATTTTTAGTAGCCTAGACTCCCAAAATGTATAGCCTCCTGATCTCAGTTAATTGGAAGAAAGGAGGACAGACGATAAAAGGCTAGAGAGAAGAAAGAGGTATCTGGCAGTGGTTTAAGAGGACCTGAAACCACAAGGGACTGTTTCTGGTGAATTTTTCATATGCAAAACTGTAAAAAAAGGCGTTGTGAGCAAATATACGCAGTTTTCACAGAGCTGAGGGGCAGTCCTTTCTTGAATCTGACCTGTGTTCAGATACAACTCTTTCCAAAAGAGAACTCTGTCTTACCTCTTTCTCCATCCACATCCTAACTCATGGCTTTACATTAACACAGAGCCAGACCCCACCTGCAAGCTGGCTATACTCTCAGCCAACAGACTTGAATTTCCTCAAATACTTTAAAGGCACTGTCACGTGTGCTTCAAAACATCATAAAAACAACTTGGAATGCCTCTTCCAAGGGACATAAGAGGAAATCAATACATTCTGATTTTCTCCTCCGTTAAACTCTCAATGACTGAAACAGTAGCGTAGCTGGGGAGAGTTTAGTAGCTCAACAACCACATACTAAATTCTTCTTCAAGATTATAGGGCTTTATTTAGGTGCCTATTGGTAGAGCTTTAGGGCTTTAATGGGTTCAAAAAAATACACCGGTAATCGGCAAAAATAAATAGAGCACTCATGTAAGTATAAAGACAATTATTTGTGGAACCATCTGGCATAATAGCTTCCCTCATAGCATGGTCACTAAATGCTATAACAAGATTAAAGTTAATAAACAAGAGAGACTGTTAAGGGAAATGGCGCCCTGAAATTGGTGAGCAAAAATTTCAAAGGCACTACGAATAGTTCTCAACTAGAAGACAGGCCATGTTATAGGTGGTATGGAGAGAAAATCTCAAGGACTGGATCATCCTTCAGCCCTCTCTTTCCCTCCTCTGCCCATCCGATCCACCAGCAAATCCCATTGGGTCAATGGCCAAAATTCAACCAGAATCCATCTATTCTTTCCATCCCCTTAGCCATGACCACAGTCCCTGTTAGCAGCATCTCAAAGCCAGATCCCTTCGAGTCCCAGACTGGTCTGCCTCTTCCTACTCCCTTTCAATGTACTCTTTGCAAAGGAGAAGTCATCTTATAAAAATGTCAGTCATGTTGGAGTTCTTGTCATGGCTCAGTGGTTAACGAATCCAACTAGGAACAATGAAGTTACGGGTTCGATCCCTGGCCTTTCTCAGTGGGTTAAGGATCCGGCGCTGCCGTGAGCTGTGATGTAGGTTGCAAACGCGGCTCGGATCCCGCATTGCTGTGTCTGTGGCAAAGGCCGGCAGCTACAGCTCGTGTTAGACCCCTAGCCTGGGAACCTCCATATGCCACCGGTGTGGCCCTAGATAAGGCCAAAAGACACACACACACAAAAAAAAGTCAGTCATGTCCCTCACCATCTTAAAACCCTCCACTGGCTTTCTACCTACTGCATTTGTTTTAGGGCTGCCCAAAGGAAGCCCAGAAAACTGGGTGGCTTAAGATGACAGAAATGGATTGTCTCACAGTTCTGGAGGGAGGCTAGAAGTCTGAAATCCAGGTGTCAGCAAGGCCATGCCTACGCCCTTTAAAATCTGGGGGAAACCCCTTTCTTGCCTCTTCTAGCTTCTAGGATTTGACAGCAATTTTTGGTGTTCTGTAGCTTGTCAATACGTCACTCCAGTCCTCCACTTCACACAGTGGCCTCCCTGGGTCTTCACCCGTCTTCTGTCCATGCATTCCTGTCTCTGGGTCCCAGTTTCCCCTTTTTATAAGGACACAAGTCATTTGGGTTTCCAGCCTCCCTAACATCCTCATTTTAACTCATTCATCTCTGCAAAGACCGTATTTCCAAAGGAGGACACATTCTTAGCTACTAGGGGGTTAGGACTTTGACATATCTTTGGGGCAGTGGGGAGGCACAATTTAAGCCATAACCTGGACTCAGAGCAAACTCCAAGTAGCTTGCCTGGGTGACAAGTCCCTGCAAGCCCTGACCCCTGCCCACCTCCGCGTGTCACTAGGCCTTGGCCCCCACCAGTCTCTTTCACAGCCCTTGAATCTGTTAGGCTCTTTGACGCTTTTGCACGGGTGGCTCCCTCTTCCCAGAAGTCACTTCCCCCAAGCCTGTACTTGGCCGACCCCTTCTTATCGTGATAAGGTGATCCCTCAATTATCACCTCCTCCAAAGGAGTCGCCAGGGTTTGTCAGACATGCGTAGCTCACAGGGAGCCCCCTCAAAAAGAGGAGTACAAACTGTACTTTAAAACAAGGGCCCAAGTGGCACCTTGATCCAAAGTAAATAAATCCTCACTACTTACTCTCTATAATTATCCTGCTTCTCCTCCTTCTAATCACACTTAGGACTTATCACTACTACTCATAACAATCTGAAATTATCTTAAAAACATTTTTTTTGTCTTTTTAAGGCTGCAGCCACAGCATATGGAGCTTCCCAGGTTAGATGTCAAATTGGAGCTGCAGCTGCCGGCCTACACCGAAGCCACAGCGATGCCAGATCCGAGCCACATCTGAGAACTACACCACAGCTCACAGCAAGGCTGAATCCTTAACCCACTGAGTGAGGCCGGGGATCTAATCTGCATCCTTATGGATACTAGTTGGGTTCGTTACCACTGAGCCACAGTGGGAACTCCCCATGTTGACATATTTTTATGCATTGTCTCTCACGCCAAATCAGAATCTTTGTAAAACCTAAGTCCTATCATAGTGCCTTGAACATAGCTGGCGCTTGGTGAATATTTACTGATTTTGTAAATGTATGAATGAATGCATGATAGCAATATCAATGACTATCAGAGCTTTGGCTTTGTTTCAGAGACATCTATTACCATATTTCATCTTACAGGTGCTCAGGGCTGGATGCCAGGAAATGGCAAAGCCACAAATTTGGAGCCAGCATGCCAAATATATTAGCAAAAATATGAGTGATCAACTTTAAGTCAAATGTGGCACACAAGAGGGGTTTTTGTGATCTACTCGAGGGGTTCAAATTATTCTGGGAGTGTCTACTGTCATGATTTACATACTTCTCCTACTGAGTGAGTATGTATGCCACACATATAAAAGTAATAATAGTTGGTATGATGTATTTTTCAGGTGTGCTCACCTCTAGTGTCACTGAATTCAATCCCCATCACTTCTTACCCATTGAGATTTAGAGGGAAATATTTAGTTCTTAAATAAAAGAAGAATGACTTTTGCATTCTTCCTGGATTAAAATAAACTCTTCTTGACATCTCACTGATAAATCTGAGAGTCTCTTCCTGTTTGGGCTCCTGCTATCATAAATAAGGCAAAAGGAGAAGTATACAGAGGTCTCTAGTTTTTTCTGAAGCATAGCAACAGCAGGTAATCAACTTCATTGGAAATGAGTAGATGAGATAACAGGGTAAAGTTGATGGGAGGAAAGGCAAGTGTGTATTTTTAAGCAAAATCCTCCTGTATAAAGAAAGGTCCCTGCAGAGCCTTCTTTGAAATAAACCAGCAGAAAACCATCCCATCCAGTACCACATTCCCTGCTTCTTTAGCTTTGCTCTGTTTTTTAATCTTTCTTGAATCCATGATAACAACCTAGGATCTCAGAGAGCTGAACGGAGCACTTTCCCACCACAATCAGAGCCAAAGGATGAATTTTATTCTCAGCATAACCACAATCCCCAAAGTGATTTCAGAATGACAAAGTAGAAAACATGGGACCCTGGGACCCAGTGCACCACGGTTTTGTATTTCCTGATGCTGAGGATGGAAAGAAAACACCACTGGTTAATAAGAAATATCTGGTTTTCATTGAACTTCAAGGAGCAGGGGGTGGTGAGAAAGACAACATGTCTTTTTCTCTTGCTTAAGTTGGAATTTCCTTCATTCTGTGATACTATTATCTTGTAGAAATATTTACTAGCTACCCACATTTACACTCTCTCTGAATTTAGACTATATCATCAAATAAGGAATAGAGAGAAAAAAATATTTTAAAGTTGCTCTAATAAGTTCCTGACGATATACAAGGTTTTGCTTCACCGTCGTAGATTGCTTCTAGTTGTCGGAGTAGAATGGTGCTTAAGGACATAGTATTTTTCATTTATTTTAGGCTGAAGATTTTAGTAGTAGCTCACCGGGGTCACAGCTGAGACATGTGGATGGCCCACACTTAGAAACTTCTTCTTTCCTGGCCCAGAATCCACACAAGGTCTGGCTTTGGGATACAGTCAACCCTTAAAAAACACTGATTTGAATTCTGTGGCTCCACTTGCCCATGGATTTGTTCCAACACTAAATTCTATAGCACTACACAACCTGCAGTTGGGTGAATCTGCAAACAGGGAACTGCGAATATGGGGGAACCACGTAGCTGGAAGGCCAATTGCACGTCGATTTTCCACTGTGTGGAGGGTTGACGCTCCTAACCCCCATGCTGTTCAAGGGTCAGGTTAACATTAACCCTAGAAGGACAAACACTAGGGACCTTAGTTACTGGCAGTGCAGTGAATTCCATGGAAAACTTTTCTACACTGAGGCCAGGGCTCAGATACCACATAGAGATTCCATGAAAGGTCATTCGGACTGTCCCTTATGCCACTTGTCAAGACTTTGCCACCTCAACAAGTTTGGATGTCTGTCTTTAGATGGAGGTAGCAAATTCTCTCCACTCTCAGTAAAACTTTTCAGCACAGGGGGTCCCCATAAATTTGGGGTGGTGTGGTCATTCTGCCCATAGTTGAATCAAACCCTAAGACTGGTCAACACAGCCTAGCGACATCAGGCTGAGAATGCTTCCACAGACTCTCCAGTAGTACATCTTGTACTAAGTCATATCACTGGCTCTTAAGCAGCAAAGCAAAATAAAAATGGTGCTTTGATTAGCAGAATTTTTCTTTTAAGCTGCCCAGATTCATAGGTTAATGGAAAACATTCTGCCTTCTAAAAAGTAGTTTTCTTGAAAGCAGTGCTCTTTGCTTGTCTCTTTTTTTTTTTGGGGGGGGGGGCTGGCTCCTAATTTATTTTTTAAATTTTTTTATATTTTATTAAAGTATAGTTGATTTAGTGTTGTGCCAGAATAGTGACCCTGTCTTACATAGATATACATTCTTTTTCTCTTGTCTTTGTGTTTCCAAAGACTTCAATAAATGAGCAAGACTTCAATAAATGCGTGTCCCTTCCTTCATTCAAATAACATTTCGTAAACTTCTATTATTTCCCAGGATACAATAGTGATCTAAACAGATAAAAAAAAACTTTTCTTTGCTGGAATTTAGGAATCAATCTCACTGTCAGCTGAGAATGTATACAAAGCAGCCATTACAATCTGTCAAATGAAGTATGAAATAAGACACACAGGGCAGTGGAAGAATGACTGACCGAAGATGCAGACTCTTACCTGCCAAGGGCCGACCAGCAAGGGTGGGAACTGAGATCTCCATCAGAAGAGTTCATGTTTTCACAGCTTCAGTACTTCATTTCCCAGGCACCAGAATACACATGGAGAGTCCTCTTACTAAATTAAACGCTTATGCACCACTCTTGCTCCCAAACTCTCCCAAACATAAACAGGGCTCTAAGACCTCACTGATGTGATTCCTTGCATGGGCGAGGGGAGAACAGGTATGAAAGTTCCTATCAAACCATTTTCTTTCTATTTAATCTGTGCCTTGAAAGAACTTCCACCAATATAACTTTTTTTTTTTTTGGCCAAACGACTAAGAATGAAACATATTTGGGGGTGTTTAATATGAAATGAACAGTTTCAAATAGCTTTACACATGTTGAAAGTTTAAAAAGTTGTTTGTTAACTACTTTAGTTATAATTCATTTAAAAATCCCATTATGTTTGGTTACACAAGAGTGACTTTAATACACTTAAAGATGCAGTACTCCTTAGCTATGGCATATTTATAGTCTGAACATTAAAAGGTTTATAAAATAAGGCTGTATTTTTTCAGTGTCAAACATGCCTCAATGAAGACAATTATTCAGTCTGCCTATTTGTAATTAGGTATGAAATAATTTATGATTATGAAGATAAGTGGGCAAAACATTTTAGAATAGCGGCGTATTGTATTTTATTATTAAAAGATTTCCATAATCTTCCCAGGGTTTGAGGAGTCATAAATTGCCCAGATCTGATTTCCACTGGATTTCTCTTGGAATTAATAAGCATATGGATCCAATTTAAGATTGTGTGTCAAATATAATGAAGGGAATGGCTTCACACAAAGTTGAGAATGAAATGGGATTGACATAAGCTGACTTTGGTTTGGACAACTACCATCAGCTGCCTGAAGTCAACCCACAGAGACAGAGTCTGGCTGTGCGAAGGGGCAAAGAATACCCTACTGGGGTCAGAAATGCAGCCTACATTCAAATAACCCAGGGCTCTAGAGCTTTTCCTTAGCCACGCTTCCTTCTTCTTGACAGGGACCAAGACAACTTTCAACATGTCACCCCACCTGTTATCTGTGGCTTCCTGTTGGATGCCATCGGTTAAAAGAAATGGAGAGAACCAAGTCAGCCTTTCTCCTAGTCACCAGCCTTCCCCCTCACCAGACACAAGAGACAGACATCAGCCCATTTCTCTTCTCTGCCGTTCAAAAGGAGTCATGGGAATATGGGGTCACTATTGATTTCCTTCACGCTTTCTTTCTGTCCAACAGTATCCTCCTAACAACCCTTTAATTAATATCCATTTCTTCTTCTAAAACCCAAGCAGGGATTGTCTAATCTGTACAAATATTTTGTAGTTCTTCAAGCTCCCAAAATGTTCTGGGCAAAATACATTTTTTTCAAAGTTGAAGTGAATTTAAGAACATATTGTAGAATAAGTTTTGAGATGGCCCTAGAAATTCTTGAGATTTCCAATAGTTAGCTAAAAAATGAGGACTGAACACAGACTTAGACATAATACAATCCCATCCCCTAGACACCATGTCAACCCCAGAGAGAGCCTCTACAGAGACCAAATAGAAAAATTCCTAAGCCAATTATACATCAGCAGATCTGAACTTGCTACATGGAAGTGGCCTCTGAACAAATCATTTCTGCCAACTAATGGTAAGTTGGGTCCAGAGAGTATTCACAGAGTGCTTGGCCTTAAGCCATGGATGAAGATTTCACCAAATGTGAAGATGGGCTTAACGAACAACAGAGCTCTTCAGTCGTCAGAGCAGAGCTGCCTAGCTCTACCACCTTCTTTCACAAGTGACCCCTGACACTTTCAATTATGGAAGCTCAGCAGGAAATGCATACGTGTAATCAACTTTCTGATTAAAACTAACCTGCCCCTAAAACCCCCCAAAAGTTTGAAATTAGGCTCCCAGAACTAAAGGAACATTATGAAGTGTTTTGTAACCACAATTTTAAAAAAAAATATATTGCGTGGACCATGCTGTTAACCACATGCACCAAGGTAAACCCCAATGGGGCTCATAAAACAGAGCAGGTGACTTCTGGCTGCAGCTAGCAGTCAGTCTGTACTATATGGAGGATAGCTTTTCTGGCCTAAATAACTATAAGAGAGCATTTGGGTTGGCATCATCCTAATTTATTCTTTTATTCATCTCTCTTCCATCAGGCAATGCACAACACACAACCTCCAGTATCAGGGGGCAGAATTAACCTGTAAACACAAGCATCCGGGCCCTTTATGCATTTCTCCCACATACAGGGGGCTTACACGTGTCGGACACAAAATCATGACTATGAATGAAGTGTTATCGTCATTCCCTCTCTATTTCTTTACTTAGAGGTCCTCCCGTGAAAGGACATCAAGCAAAAGCAGGACAACAGAGACATGGGGAAAAGCCAGGTGATTCCTGAGATAGAAGAAACTCAAGCTGCCATCTAGTTCAACTTACCCTGCTGTATTATAAACCTATTTACAACCACATTCATCAGGGTTTATTTGAACATTTCTAAAAAGAACAGAATGCTTTGAAGAGTGGATGATCTCTGTGTTGGGCAGCTCTAATTGTTTTTAAGGTCCTTCTCACATGGAGCCTGAACTCCAGTACTTGCTCACCATGGCTCTCATTAGGAGCCCTTAAAAGAGTATGTAGTCTCCCCTCCACAAGCCATCAAATATTTGAAAACAGCCATTAAGACTTCCCCAAATGGCCCTTTCTCCAAAATCATCCCACTCCCTTCAATCACTCATTCAAATATTAAATATGATTTCTACATTCTTCATTATGCAGGTCACCATCCAGATAGTAAATGACAGTCTAAAAATGCAGCACCCAATTCTGAAAACCGTACATTACACACTTTCTTATGGTACTATGGCAATTGGCAGGAATCCCTCCACACAGGGTTAATGTTATGAAACGCCTTTTAAATTAGCTAAAGCAGGGGTCCACATTTTCTGCTTGTTCTACCATTTCTACTTAATTTACAGTGTGGGCCACCAGCCATTAGGGAGGTGTGGGGAATGTGATTGTTGCCAATAATTGACCATTCCCTGGTCCAGGAGATACATAAAATTCTAATGGAACCGTTATTCTTAAACCCACAGGATGTATAACAAGAACAAGAAAGTAATGCATCTGCAATATCTACTTTTTTTTCTTTAAAAAAAAAAAGATGCACACTGAAAACATCTATCTTTATCTCACATGATGATGTGCAAAGTAACTGTCTTAAGATGAGATTCTTATGCTAAGTGTTAGGAGAACACATGTAGCCTTGCATTCACACACACACACACACACACACACACACACACACACACACACACACACTCCCAGAGCACTCTAACTGCTGAAACATTCCATTAATGCATCAGCGTCACAGAGCTTGATGACTTTGGGCATTGCAATACCGGCTTCCATAGCAACCTATTATCCTTGCACACTTATTTGTTGAACGGTATGTCTGCACCTGGAGCTACGCCATACCTAGCAAAATAAGTGTTCAATCACTAAGCAGCTCAGCTATGAGATCACACAAGGCCCTTGAAATTGAAGTGATTTGGCCCTATATCGAGAGTAATCTACCTGAAAAGTCTTTTATCTATGAAAATAAGAGGACAAGAACGTTGCTGGGGCAAAATGAACCCAACGCTGCACTAAAACTCCTGGGTTAATTGTGGCTTAGGAATGAAGGGGGACACACGGGTACAGAATGGAAGAGGTTAGAACTGAAGATTATCAAAGCTGGGGTGAGTCAAGAAATAACCATAATAGCCCTGACAATAGTGATAGTTATAGATAATAATAGCCAATTATTGATAATAACCGACATCGTTGAGGATCTACTATGTCTCTCCTCTGTCATGCACTTTAATAGCGGTCACTTCATTATAACCTTGTAGAAAAGATTCGGGGAAAAAAGTTCACCTTTGGAAACTGTTTAAAAGGCAGTCTCAGTGCTTCTGATAACCCAAAGTCATCGTTAGGATGACTTGTGAAGTGTGTAGAGTTTTTAAATATGGTTATATGTCCCTGGATAAATGGCCTCCCAAGGCTATGCCTTTAAGCTTCTGGTTCTGTTTTGCATTTGTTCTATCTTCTCCAAAGAGCTCTTCTCTTGGCACTTTTGGGGTTCCACCTCTGGTGGTCCATTTCTTCTCATTACTTCTCTCCTAAGATCTAAGAAGCCACATAGGCAAGACTAATAGAATTATAAAGCAAATGAGAAAGCTTCTTAGAAATCTCTCCATTGATTAAGAATATGAGTAGTAACACCCAAACTTTTAAATATCTGTATTCACAGCTCAGGTGCATTTTACTTTTCCTTATTACGTGTTCTTGTTGAGTAGAGACATGAGGTATGAGATCTGTAGATATATGAACATTACTTATTTTCTGCTACATATCATTGCTTATTCTAATGACAGACTTACTGTTTCAGATATAGCAACTGTATTAAACAATCATCTTTAAATGACATATTAAAGATGGCCTTTGATGAAAAGAATTGAACGTGTACCCCTCCACACTTTTTTTTTGTCGTCTTTTTTTTGGCCCATACCCAGGGCATATGGAAACTCCCAGGCTAGGGGCTGAATCAGAGCTACAGCTGCCAGCCTACATTACAGCTCACAGCAACCCCATATCCTTCACCCATTGAGCGAGGCCAGGGATTAAACCTGCATCCTCATGGATACTAGTCAGGTTCATTACTGCCTGCCACTTCTACTGAGAATCCGTTGTATCCCCAAGGATAGTGTTTCTTATATTCTTCTGACATTGAGACACTTTTTTTTTTTCTTTTAGGGCCACAGCTGAAGCATATGGAAGTTTCCAGGCTAGGGGTCAAATCAGAGCTACAGTTGCTGGCTGCAGCCACAGCAACACAGGATCTGAGCCGCATCTGCTACCTACATCGTGAGCCGATCAGCTCACGGCAACACCAGATCCTTAACCTACTAAAGGAGGCCAGGGATCGAAACCACATCCCCATGGATCTTAGGCAGTTTTGTGAACCACTGAGCCACAAAGGGAACTCGGGAGACCCCTTTTTAATTATAATTGTTGATGGAATGATGAATTGGCACTTACATAATGTGTACTCAGACTAAGCAAAATGGTTTTTAACCTCATTTTGAAATAACAAATTAGAAAAAGTGAGTCATTTTATAAAATAATAGCAACACCGGTTGAAATTATAAGATAAATTACTGTCTTGAATAAATGATATGCGTTAGTTAACAGGCAGTTGCTAAATTTCGCTGATGCAGCAGTGAGTTGCTAAAACATCTTGCCTAAATCCACCAGGTAAATTTTCAGGCAGTTCTTTTGAGTCTGACATGCCATTGTTTGATGGAAGACTGTAGCAGAAAAAGAAGGTCATGTACAAGCGTGTAGTGTAAAGGTCACTAGTTGTTTATCTGTGGTAGACCCACCCTAGGGTGATCCCCAGTGAGTCCATATGTAATCCCTTCTCTTGAGGGCAGACAACACCCATGACTTGTTCTAAATGTGTAAAGTATAGGAATACCAGTAATACTAAGGGAAAATCGCTTAGATTGTCCATATGTGCTAGCAAAAGCATCTCTTTCTGGCTTTTAATCAAGTCTAAGGAAGTTAAGCCTGACAGTATTGGGGGAAAATTATTACACCTGCTTCTATTGAAAACGATCATTCAACCATAAATATTGCATTACTCTAAGATGCTATAATATTCTGCACCCCAGTCTACTTCGCGATCCTTCTTGGATGGTAGCATATTTCACAATTATACACACCTGTGACAGAGATGAGCATTTATATGCTAATCGCAGCCGTATGGGCAGCTGCAGCCTTTCACTATAAGCCATGAGACTTTTAATCAGGAAAAGCCACTGGAGCACAATATATCACCGCAAAATGTGTTTGGCTGGCTTAGATATTAGAAAAAATATTTTTTCTTGCCCATGTTTTAAGTAGTAGCAGCAGGGCTCATTATGCCTTTACATCAAAAAAATAAATAAATAAATAAAACAAATGAGTATTCGGGTAGTAAGAAAATAAACATACAAACAAAAGGGAATTACCAAGCTTCCTGGAATATGTATGCTCAACACCCTTCCTTGGGAAGCACAGAGCACCCCCATGTGAAGTAAGACAAATGTTACCACAAATAGTCAGCAACTATAGAAAAAGACTGAGGTATTTAGGAGAAAAAACATTATCGTGGGACCGAGAGAGAAATCTGGGTCTAGGAAAGGGTGCCCAATAGTACAGGATAGATGGAAAAATACTAGTTTTTTATGACATCAATAACTGTTTATAATAACTCTGGGTACATCAATAGCTGTGGATAATAATTTTTGTGGCTAATATTTATTGAATGCTTATCACATGGGCCTGTCATCTTGCTAAATGCTTTACATAAGCTTCTCGTTTAATTCCTATACACACAGTAACTCTTCTGACCACTACTACTGACCCATTTTTATAGCTGGATAAACTGAGGTTTAAGGGATATAGTAACTTGCCCCAAATTACTAAGTGGCAGATGTGAGTCTGGGACCCGCTTCTTCCTGATTCTAACGTGGGCTCGTCTCCCTGAGGTGGAGAGAAGGCCACTCCCTCTGATGGACCACATACCACTGCGTAGTGGAGCCGCCCGGTGGGCCCAGGCTTGTTACTGGGGGCAAGTGCTGAAGGGTAAGGGAGTGGGCATTGAAGACACGACTGCCTCAAATGCCAACAAGTGAACAAGCACGGAGAACACTGTGACTGGCGGGTGGTGGGTGAGGGAGATTGGGGACCAGGGTCCCCAGAGTCCTGCTGCTGTGGCAGGTAGGAGCTGATGGACTGGCAAAATGGAGAGCATGTAAGCTCAGGCCTCCTAATACCTTTGCCTCATACCTACCGAGTGAGTCAATAAAAGTAGGGAAATTTGTATACTCTTCATGCTGGGGGAAAAAAAAAACCTAAACCACTTTTTCACTCCTTCCTTCCAGTAGGTTCCACTCTACAGAGATATACGATATCTCATGAAGCAAGATTGCATATATCTAGGTGCAGGATTGACTATGAAGCTGGACAACAGAGATAGAATCAAAGTAAAGGTGCCTCTGCATCTTTAGGGTCCGTTCTAGATGATGGATACCGGGAGCATCACCAAAGAGAAGGGTGCCTGTGCACAGTGTTTTGGTAACTAGAGGGAAATGTGCTATGGAAAGAAGTTGTTTTTCATCTTACGTCTCTTTTAAAGCTCTTGGACTTGTGGTTTTCTTCCTTTTCTCATCCAGTGTATGTTCTGCTTTCCGAACTTTGAACACCAGACAGGGATAGAGACTGCTTTCTGGCAGGATGGGGTAAGCAGTTGTGGATCTATAATCTACTTTTTTTTTTTGTCTTTTTGCCTTTTCTAGGGCCGCACCCGCGGCATATGGAGGTTCCCAGGCTAGGGGTCTAATCGGAGCTGTAGCCGCCGGCCTACGCCACAGCCACAGCAACGCGGGATCCGAGCCGCGTCTGCGACCTACACCACAGCTCACGGCAACGCCGGATCCTTAACCCACTGAGCAAGGCCAGGGATCGAACCCACAACCTCGTGGTTCTTAGTCGGATTCGTTAACCACTGAGCCACGACGGGAACTCCTATAATCTACTTTTTAAATTAAAGTCAGCTAAATACCCTGCTTCTTGAGTTAGCCACAGCTAGGTTCTTTGTCTAAGGTCCAGTGTAGTTTAAGTCTTCAACTGAGGAGTTCCCCCTGTGACTCAGCAGGTTAAGAACCCAGCTAATAGCCACGAAGATGTGGGTTCAATCCCTGGCCTCAGTCAGTGGGTTAAGGATCCACTATGGCAGCAGCATGTGGCACAGGTCGCAGATTCAGCTCGGATCCCGTGTTGCTGTGGCTGTGCCGTGGCCCGCAGCTGCAGCTCTGATTGGACCGCTAGCCCGGGAACTTCCATATGCTGCAGGTACAACCCTAAAAAAAGAAAAAATCTTCGAGTGATACTGAATTTATAACAGGAGAATGGGGTTGGGGAGAGAGAGAAAGTGCAAAGGAAAGACAGAAGAGGATAAAAGAATAGCAGAGTAACATCTGGCTAGGAAGAGTCAGTGAATAAATACATTGTGACTCATTTAATTTGATTCAGAACTGACATTTCAACAAAGCTAGCCCTTTAGGGTCAAGAGCTCTCCTTTACCTCAAAATAAAATCGGTCTTACAGAGAACACTATCCTTCATGTATTTCATAAATCTCCCTAAACAAGTCAATTGCACAGACTGCAAAAAGAAGTTGTTTTTGACATGCAAAAACAGGAAAGTCTAAAAGGCAAATCGTTACATTCAAATTAAGGTTTTTGCATAATTTATGGTATTGGCATCCTTCACAAGAAGGACAGCTCCAGAGCCCATATTTTGAGTAATTAGTCTTTAAAGATAAGCGGAATGGTCAAAAATATTTGGGAGAATTTGGCCTCATCCCCCCTCATTCTGGGATGTGTCCCAGGTTCTCCAGCATGAACCCTGCTTTCTGTGTATCCAGAAGCAAGGGACCTTCCATATTCTGAGTTTGGTTCAAAATTCAGAAGAGTTTATTGTCTTTAAAAAAAAATGTCTCAAGTCGGAAATACATAATATTTTAGTGTAAATTCTTCCAAAATGGTGATGTAAACCTAGAACACAGTGAAGTATTGGTAAAAGAAGAAGAGAGTTTTCCAGAATGAGGATACCCACCAGCTACATACAGCAAGCCCACCATTCAATGATGTTTCAATTTGGTCTACGGTCAACTTGTCATCTGAAGCCCCCACTCTGGGCGGAGGGCGCATCATAGACTGGTGGGTTCTTGGTCTTTTGGAAGCACTCCCCAGACCTCTGAAAATACAGTCACTTTCAGGGAACAGTCTGGAGTTCCAGGTACTGCTTGCTTCCACTGCCTCACTGTCTAGTGATGACCTCACCGCTCTAATCTCTCTCTGGTTCTGTAGGTAGAGAACCCGGACCAGGAACAACTGCCTGGTGCCAGAAGGGTACCTGTCCCTGAATGTCTTACCACACTGAGTGATGACAGAGGTGTCAATGGCCAATCCTCCCATCTGAGAAAAATGCCTTCACAAAGCTGCGTTCATGTTCATACCGTTGTCTCCTACTTAATTCCACTGAGCCCTTTCTTGGTGGTTTTAATATAAGAGATTTCTCATGCATCACTCTTCTATTTCGGCTACTAGATTTGCATGCCCATAGCTGAATATCAGAGCTTGCAAACTGGAGGTCAGCAGGTAGGATTTCCAGGCTGTGTTTTGCTTGGTCTACACAGTGCTTTCCTAAAAATGTAACTTAGAGGCCAACGTTTTTAAATTGGGAAGGTTTTGCCTCAATAACTGATTTGTGAAATCGCTGGTGCCTGGGCAACACCGGTGTTGAATTCTCCTTGTTTGTCTCGCTTTGTTGAGCTTTGATCAGCTGAAACGTGACAGAGGGGCTCTCTTCCCTCTTTGGCAAGTCAGGCACATGGCAGTTTACCAAAACATTCTTTCTTCTGACCCAGGAGGCTCGATCCGTGATGTTAGCTCCTGGACCCTGTAGAGAACTGAGTTTGCACACCCCGCTGGTGGCACAAATAGAAAAGTATTCTCCAAGTGGATGTAACACAAACAGGCATAAGTGCGGGTTCCGCCCAGAGCCCAGACCTCAGTTACCAGTACCCACGAGGGTTATGGCATCATGAGAATCCAAGGATGAAGGCACTGGGTGAGAGCCAGTGTAGCTACAGAAAAGGAGGTAGGAGAGAAGCCTGGCATAGTTCCATGAGGAAGTTGTCCAGATTCCCAGACAGCCTTTTGTGCTCTTCCCATGAGACTGTGAATAAATTCCCAGTCCTACTTAGCTATGCCAGTCATCTCTTAATTAATATCACAGTCTTGTACTATTAACTTTTCCATATACAGACCGTATAATCCCAGTGAGTTTATAAGCACTATTGTGTGTATGTGTGAAAGACAGTATATTAAGAGGTAACACATACCATTAACATTTTCCTCCAAAAAAAAAAACTGAGGAAGTTTAGTAAAAATTCAAGAGGCCAGTTTCCAGACCCACTTAGTCATGTGATCTCAGCACACACACACACACACACACACACACACACACACACACACACACTCACTCATATCCCAAACTTCTCCTCAAGATCATTTCACCATTAGGAATTTGGAAAGCAAACTTAACTCTGTATTATAACGCAGTTATTTCTTAATGAATGGAGAAAATATTGTTTCTCTTCCATGCCATGAAAATTCCATGTAACCACACAGCATATTCTGTGATTTTCTTGACTGCTTTGTGTTCTTCTAGGTTAGTTTTCCAGCATTTCTCATTTGAGGGCTTGGTGGAGTAGAAAAGGAGTCAGGCTGAATACATTTATAAAGCAGAAGAAAAAGGCACATGGGGCCTGAAGTTACTTCCCTCCTAATAAAGGCCTGAATAACACAGAAAGGCAGGCATCGATTTGCTCTTCTACCAGCTCTGAAAATGGCAAAGCAAATAAGCAAAGCAGCACTGTTCTCTCTGTTCCTCCTCACGGCCAGATTTCAAGACATTTCTTATCCCTAGAGCCGCAGGAAGAGAGCTGACTTGGCCAAGGAATTCTCCTCTGCGAGCCCTTAGGCTGCCCTCCAGTACCTCCTCGCCTCAAATTATTCAATCCAGGACTGGGAGCCAGGAGTGGACACGTGGGAAATTTGTTCCAGGCTCAACTGTCACATCATATACAGAAAGTAAGCCACAGGCACTTGGCAGATAAAATAATGTTAATAATTAAGACTCATACAACTCTTCTACACATTAACTAATGATGTCTTAACAATACACAGAGGGGGGTAAAGCGGTTACAACCTCCACTTAACTATTCATTCATTCATCCCAGAGATACTTACTAAGCACTTATTGTGTAGCTGATGGTGGGGCAGGGGAGGGGGGGAATGCAGAGATGAATAAGGCCTGTCTTAGTCTGACCCGCTTTACAGTCCAACGTGAGAGGAGGGGAAAGGACTCATCTGGGAACGCTGGCCCTTAGAGGGGTGAGGTACACGCTCGACCTCACGTGTGGGAGCCATCTTTCCCCCACACCCAAATACCCAAAACACAGGACCCAAAACATCACTGAGAACTGGACCCTATATTAAATTGGGGAGGAAGGGGAAATTGACTCCCGGCATGTTTTCCCTCCTTGACCTTGAACTCATTCAGCACAAGCAAAACCTCCTGCGCTCCCCATCAGCTCAGTCAGATTTTAGCCCTTCCATGCTCACGTTTCACTCAGAGCATTGATATCATGGAGTTCATTTTCCCCCTGGCTTGCGTGGTCAAGAGTCAATAGGACCTGGCACAGAATAAACTGCCAAATAAATGCTTGCTAAGTGAAAGAGCCTTTGAGGCCTAGCCAAGCTTGGGAGAGGCAGATGCTAAGGACCTAGTCTGAGCAAACTCCTCGTGGGCAGGTCGGATTTCCTGGACTGGGGAAGGGCCACTGTCTCTTTAAAAAAAATAACACTCTCTTCATCTTCAAAAGCCTGGAATCTCTCTCTAATAGGGCATTATGCTCTCATTAAAGACTCTCAGAAGACCTCAGGGGTAATCAGAGGTAGGCAAGGACACAGAAGTGTAGGTGAATGCGCTCAGATGTTTCTTGGAGATGATTTGAATAAGAAAGGGATTAGAAGGTGGCATTCTAGGTACCAAATGAAGCCAGGTAGAAGCTCAAGGTGATCGGTAGATGGGACTGAAGCTACCTCAGCCAGGGAGTCAGGGCCTCAGGAGACACCCCCACACACACTCCCCAAGACCCTCATAGGGAACTCACCTAAGCCAGCCAAGAGACCCTCAATCCATGCACAGGGCAGGGACCTGGCTCTGTGAAAGGGTGACTTTTAAACTTTACTCCTGTTTCCTTCAATAAATATTCATTGTACATTTAAGCTAGGCAGTACTCTGAATGTTTTCACATGCATTAGGCCACTTCCCACTGACCCAAAGAGGAAAGAAGGCCCCCACTGACCCGAAGAGGCCCCCACTGACCCAAAGAGGAAAGAAGAGCTTGTGCAGGAATAAGGACTAGATATTTCCTATGGCCAGCTCTGAGCTGTGTTCTACACAGTCTCCTCTCCCTGGACCATTCTTTCCTGCCCCTCCATCCCCCCACACACCCCCATTATCTTGTGGACAAATACCTCTCCTCCAAAGCTCTGCTCCGGTGGAGTGAAGACCTTCCTGCAAGCTCCCCTTGCTCTCTTAAACACATCTCTCTACTGTGGATCATGCTAAACTGCACCACAATGATATAGCCACATCTCCCCCTCTCCTATGAGACTCCTTGAAGTCTGCATCTCATTCACAACAAAGCAGCTGGCATGTGGTAAACATGCAAGAAATCCCACTGAATGAATCCACTCACATTTTCACATACTATACTTGCTGGCAGGACTTCAGGGGAAGATGTGCAACAGGCAGGTGGTATGCATCACTCAAATTCAGTGCTGGAAATCAAACTTGGGAAAGTCAACAGGGCTGGGGTGACGTCTATATCCTGGGGAGATGATGAAATTAAGAAAGGGAATAAAAAAGATCCATGAGAAGAGGGGAAGCTGGCTGTGGACTTGACTAACCAGTAAGAGGAGAACTAAAGGATCACAATGTTTTGAAAAGATGAAAAGACTCCCAAATGGACTGTGACCCAACAAACTGGCAAAGAGGTTGACCAAGGTGGAAACTTTTTTTGTTTAAACTAGAGTGTAGCAAACTGAGGAGCAAAGTAGAGAAATGGCAATTATGGACTATTCCTCCAAGGAATTCGGTGAAGTCAAAGACTGACATCAGGTGAAACAAAGAAAAAGCGGGAATGCTTTTAGAGAAGATACTTTTTGGATGAGCACATTTGTAAGTTGAAGAGGATGAGATAAACGTGATGGCGAAATCAACCACAACAAATCGTGGTCCAGGAAGGTGCAAAGAGATAAAATCCAGAGCTGAGGATTAATGTTGAGTGGAGCTGGGTTATCCCTTACTCTAAGACAAAGGCTTCAACCATATTCTGAGGCAGTGGAAGTAACTTGATAGAAAGACACTAAACTCAGCGGTTAAAGCGCAGACTCTTTATCACTGATCATCTGTGAGGTTACCCAAGTAAGGGTCTTTGTATATAAATTTTATCATATATAAAGTGAGGATTATAGTAGTACCTACCTGGTTGGGTTATCATGGAAACTGGTATTTCCATTCCTCTGTCAAGATAAACTGGATATCCAAGGAAAACTAGTCAAAGAAGAAAATGGGCAGATTAGGAGTTGAAGCTGCAGAGAGATAAGGATCTGTTAAAGGACAAAGTTTCGGCAATCCCAAATGAGAGTGGCAAACCAGAGAGACACAGAAGTGAGTTCTAAGTGTATTCAATGGCCCCAGACAGGAGTTATGGTAGGAAGAATAAGGCCCTCTCCCCAAAGATGCCCATACTGCAATCCCTAGAACTTGTAAATGTGCTACCTTAATAACATAAGGTTAGAGACTTTGCAGTTGTGATAAAGATCTTGAGATGGGGAGGTTATCCTGAATTATCTGGTAGAGCCTGATATATCATAAAAGTCTTCATAATAGGGAGGCAGGATGGTAAGAATGCAAAAAGGATGTATGATGAAGCAAGCAGAGGTTGGAATGATGCTCTTTGAAGATGGAGAAGGGCCATGAGCCAAAGAATGCAGTCAGCTTCTAGAAGCTGAAAAAGGCTAGGAAGTAAATTCATTCCAAAAGTTTTCAGGAGTGGAGCCCTGCTGACACCTTGATTTTAGCCTCAGGAGACCCATTTTGGATTGCTAACCTCCAGATCTGTAAAGAACACATTTGTGTTGTTTTAAGCCACTAGATCCCCAGTAATTTGTCACAGCATCCACAGGAAACTAGGGAATCCGAGGGGATGACTGCACTGCAGAGTCAGAGGCACAGAGTTAAGCAAGGGAAGCATAAGCCCCAGGAACTCTCCTTTGTTTTTGCTGTTGTTGCTGTTCATTTGTTTTGTCTTTTTAGGGCAGCACCCATGAGATGTGGAAGTTCCCAGGCTAGGGGTCAAATTGGAGCTGCTGCTGCTGTACTATACCACAGCCACAGCAAGGTGGGATCTGAGCCACCTCTGAAAACTACACTGCAGGTTGCAGTGATGCTGGATCCTTTAACTCACTGAGTGAGGCCAGGGATTGAACCTGCATCCTCATGGATACAGTCAGGCTTGTTACTGATGAGCCATTACAGGAACTCCACCTTTGTGTATTTTTTATATCACTCTTATTTCTCATGCCAGGTTCCCCTTCAAACCCAGATGGTGAGACTGAAGCTTAAATGAACAACTCATAAGGAAATAAACTTTGAAATCCTAGGAAAAATGTAACAGACATTTTCCACTCAGTTTACTTGGGCAGAACCCAGCACCGTTACCAGTCAGGCAGGATATTGTAATTAAATGCTAAATTAACTGGTGGCATTGCTTTATTCCTGAAAGCTTGATAAAGCCACACTTATCTCATTGCTAAATATACCGGGGAGCTACAGAGGATAAAAATTTGGCCCAATCTTCTAACCAGAAGATAGCACAGGCAGATGCTACAATGCGGATTTCCTAGAATTTATGCATAACTATGAGCAAGTTCAGAGTCTGAAATGTCGCAGCTCCTGAAAAAACTGCCAAGTGAATTTACAGAAATAAAATATCCCTTGCCTATAGGCTGGCCTGCGAGTAGATGACGACCATCATCCCACAGCAGAGCACATAGTACTATGACATCATTGGGCCTCGGGTATGTTGCAAGCTAGGAACCCTTTTGGTAGATGAGGAAACTGAGGCTCAGAGGGTAAAGCGATACACTCAAGACCACAAGGCTAATAAAAGGTAGGCTTTGACTTTCCAAGTATGTTTCCTCATTCAAACATGTTTCCTTCCACATCAGGCCATCTCCGTGGAAGAGATGTCAGAATGAGGTCTGCAATCCATACCTGCAGCCCTATAGAAAGAACCAATTCTTGTAGGACAAATTCCTGAAGACCACTCTCTGCTTTGTTTCCCTCCTGCCTTTCTAGGCAGGACCTACCACAACTTGCTGTGTATTGTGTTAAGAATCAAGGAAAGAAGAGAAGATATGCAGCCATCTCTTGAGGTTTCCTGGTCCCATGAGCAACCTAATAAAAGTCTGAAGGACTGGTTTACCATAAATAGAATTCTTCAGAGGGGGTTAAGGAAGGCCTGAGTCCATGCCAATGTGCTGTTTTATGAACCATGTGGGGCTCTGGAAGTTCTTGCTAAGCTTTTGTTGAACTAGAAGTTTCCATTGCTTAGGAAGAACCAATGATCATCAGTAAAAGAATAAGAAAGAACGGTGAGATTCCTCTCTGTCATTTTATAGAGCACGGAACTGCAGCTACAACTCCATGTTTATGGCTTCCAAGGTCATGCTTTTAGATTCTGGAACTTGGAGCTCTTTGTGGTGAGACAGAGGTGGTTCAAGATTGAAGCCCTCTCTTTTTTCGCATAAGTGTGGTAGTGGGGAGCAATGTTGAATCAGAAGGTGTTTTCGAAAATAGAAGAGATCCAAACACAGTAAGCCTGCCTATCCGCCATCAATTCATCAGCTCACCCTCTATGGTGTAGCTGGATTCATCCACAGTAGAAAGTAGACAGTGATTAAGAGCACAGGCTTTGGAGCCAATTATATTTGGGTTTAAATCCCAACCCTGTCATTTAGTAGTGCCAGGACCATGGATGAATCACACATGTGATTCAGAATCGCTCTGTGTCTGCATTTCCTATTCTGTAAAATGGGGATAAGAATGCTCAATTATCAGATTTCTATTTCTTTGAAATAACAAGTCTAAAGTCCTTATCCATACTTGGTATTAAATAGATGCTGAGAGCATTGTTATTATTACTGTTATCTTCCAGTTTCATGCTATTTTTAAGTACAAACACACCCATATATTTGGAACTCAGTAATCTCTATAATACACAAGTATAGGTTTAATAAAGATAGAGTTAAAGGCATATACACTTGTTAGAGATTAATGAAATCTTATAGTTCCTCTAGAGGGAATGAGTCATAGTATCCCTCCTTGGGTAATGTATCATTAATGGTGATTTCCTTGAGATACATTTAGAGTGGATTCAGGACAGAGAGAATGAGAATTTACCCAGTGCCGGCACTTCAATTAATCAAGCTCTGTTTCTGTAAATAGCCCTAAGTGAAAGAATCAAACTATTATGTTTTGTAGATGACTGATCAGCAAATGCTCAGAAACTCATCTGTCATGGTCTAGTTTTGCCGCCTAACAAGAATAATGAAGCCAGCATATTCTGAATTCATAAAAAGTCTGGGCTGCGGTTTACAGAGAGTCTACGTTTAATTAGGGTGGAACCAGCAGAGAGAGTGAATGCTTCCCCAGCTTGGCAGTGGGGTGGAAGGCTTTTATCATCTGTTCTTCTCAGACACCAGAGGTGAAAACTGCGTGCAGAGAGATTTCCAAGTGGAGGCTAACTGTGTAACTCCTACTTGGAATAGAGACTTTTATTTTTTCACCAGGAATAAACTCTGTTTCAGAGGAGTCTCTCCTTGTTATTCATCATGGCCTGGGTACCTCAAAAAAAAAAAAAAATGGGGTTTTAGAACCATTGGGATTTCTTTTGGTTTCTTTTGTCATGGCAAATAAACAGGAAACCTAACTCTTAAATATTTTACATATTGACATCGTATAAGACACAAGTAGGTAAAATTTATTCCAGTTTTATAAGGAGATTTAGGAGGAAACTAACTAGAAGCATTGTACTTGTTTCCTAGCTGCGCTGGAAGTGATATGGTGTTCTGTAGGCAGAGTTTTGCTTATTTAAATGCAGAATACCATGTATTACAAGCCAAAAGAATTTCCCCCATACTTTAAAATAAAAGGTATAAAATCACATAGATAGAAGAAATAGGTTGGTATTTGGGAACACGGATATGAAGCAGGTCACAAAAACAATAAATGTATTGGTAAGTGAAGCCCCAGACTGTAGAGTGTTTCTGTAAAAACTAATGTCAGCCATGTATTTCAGTGAACACCACAAACTAAAAAGCAGCCTGCTGTATAAAGTAGGGTGAGCTAATTTCCACATAGCAACTGTAAACAAAGTAAATAGATCAGGAAAAAACTGGTACCCAGGAAATAGCAAACAAAATCCAGTAAATTTGAGTGAATACTTGTGCAGACACAGTACTAAGAAATGCCACTCCTGGGAGTTCCTGTTGTGGCTCAGTGGTAACGAATCCACTAGTATCCTTGAGGATGCAGGTTCTATCCCTGGCCTTGCTCAGTGGGCTAAGGACCCATTGTTGCCATGAGCTGTGGTGAAGGGCGCAGATGCAGCTGTGTTGCTGCGGCTGTGGCATAGGCCTATGGCTACAGCTCCAATGTGACCCCTAGCCTGGAAACCCACATATGCCTCAATGTGGCTCTAGAAAGACAAAAAAAAGAAAGAAAAACAAAGAAATGCCACTCCTGGCTGTGACATTTAGGGTGGCCACACACAGCAATACTGTCCTCCTCTCTAGTAAATTTGACTTGTCAATTGAGTTTTTTTACCATGATCGTATCTCTTTTCTTTAAATGGACTTTTAAATTAATGCAAAATGTGTTTTAGAGTAAGGCGAGTAATTAAATAACATGGAAAATAAATCTCAAGCGAGTTTTGATTCCTGGAAATTCATGGGAAGTAAAGGAAACAGAAACAAACATCCTTCTGTCACTGGGTAAATGATCATCTATCTTCACAGGGACCCCACTTCAGCCAGGAGTTGACCAAGGTGAGCAGAGTGGGTTTTTCTGCAACTCATTCTCCATGAGTTTCTGCAGCAGCCTTACCAGCAGCAGAACATGAAGCTATTAAAGAAGAAAAATGAAGTAAAACACATTTTATTGTGTATTTCTTTATTACTCAGGCACAGATATGAACTGTACAGTTTTATCTCCTATGTCCCACAATGTACGTATCAGGGTTGTGAGAAATGGGCTCTGTCACCGCCCCCCCCATCTGCCTCGCTCCTGATTTTTCCATGAAGAAACCAAAGCACTGGCTTGAGTGCTCTGAATCTGATTAGCAGAAGATACCACGTGGCACAGTCCCAGGCTGCATCTATGTGAATTCTGTACCCCAGAGTTGCAGGCAGGAAGCTACCACCTGACATCAAAGGGCTTTAGGGAAATTCAAAGGACAATATAGCAATCGCTGTCAGCTTTATTCTGCCCCCATTTGATTTCTATGGATATAGGAGAAAGCCCTTTCTCTTTTTTTTCTTAAGCCATCACTGACCTTCAGTTCAGCAGACTCTGCTTTTATAAATCAAAATGAAAGTTTTTAAAATGGTGTTTGATTCTTCCTGGTCCCTCAGATTTCAGAAACCCAGAATTTTACCAAGTCTCTCTGCTTTTCATGGCCATAGAGTTATTTGAATATATTCAATATGAACCCATCGTCCTTTTTCCAGGATATAATTGTATAAATAGACTGTACAACCTTACCTAGAGTGTCGTATTTCTGAATGATGCTTTTTAAATCAGGTGTAAAACACCTATATTAAGGAACAAGGATTGAATTCCTACATGGAGGCCAGGCTTGCATAAGCCTCTTAAAAAAAAACTTGCTCAGCAAATGCAGACAGTCCTGTGTGAAGAAGGTCACTGCCAGGCAAGCCAAAGGCCTTGGCAAATTTGGGGGACCTCAAAGAGAAGAATTCATGCAAATTTATAGTAACTGCAGGTGAAGTCTTGGTTTCCTAGCCCTTGGATTGAATACTAAAAAACATGGGCCTTTAATTGCACAATCTGAAATTCATTAGGGAGATTTCCGGTCAGAGTTAATTCTCAGGCATTAGTAGGTGCTCAATATTATATGGCTGTGGATTTGCAAAGCAAACTGGAGCAGGCCTGTATGGTTAATTAATACTCTTGTGTATCCTTGTAAATAATGGAGCCAAACATAAGAGACCAGCCTCAGTCTGATGAAGACTACTCTTTGAAGATGAAAGGGAGATGCTCAGAAAAAACTAGGAAATAAGCAAAAGAGATCACTGGCCATTGTTTCTCTGCAGTCCTAAGATTAAATTTCTATTGATTGGGTTACTTTATTGCTCTGTGGGGATAAAAGTTAGCTTGCAGATTTTTGCAAATAGAGATGCAAATCATGTTTGACCAGTAAAACAGAAAACCCTAACGGCTTTGTTAATTTCTCTGTGAGGTTTTTGACTCTAACTCAGCAGTATTAGCCTTTTGAGTGTGTGTGTATAACAAGATATATCATTTTATATATATGGCATATATATGATTTTCCAAATGCCCTTTGAACCACTTATAGCATCTTACTGGTTCAGTCATTAATTTAGATGAGTTAAGCAAGATCTTTGACACATGTTCATTTTATATTTTCATAAGAATCGGGCTTTTGTCTTTTGAAATCATAATTTAACAGCTAATACATTTAAAATTGAATTTCAACAAATGGAATTCTTATCAGTTAAAAAAAGAATCTGGGTTTCGAAGGAATAAAGAAGATGGGGTACACAGATACAATGGATTATTACTCGGCCATAAAAAAGAATGAAGAGAGTTCCCATAATGACTCAGCAGAAACGAATCTGACTGGTATACATGAGGACGCAGGTTCGATCCCTGGCCTCACTCAGTGGGTTAAGGATCCAGCGTTGCCGTGAGCCATGGTGTAGATCTGACGCACCTCGGATCCCGAGTTGCTGTGGCTATGGTGTAGGCCAGGAACTACAGCTCCGATTTGACCCCTAGCCTGGGAACTTACATATGCCGATTTGCAGTAACATGGATGGACCTAGAAATTATCATACTATGTGAAGTAAGGGAGACAGAGAAAGGCAAATATCATATGAGGTTATTAATATGTGAATCTAATAAAAATGATACAAAAGAACTTATTCACAAAACAGAAACAGACTCAAATATTTTAAAACCAAATTTATGAATACTAAAGGGGAAACATGGGGAGGATTAAATTAGAAGATTGAGATTAACACAGACACACTTCTATATATAAAACAGTTTTCAGTAACAAGGACCTACTGTATAGCACAGGGAAATCTACTCAGCACTCTCGAATAATCTATATGGGAAATAGAATCTGGAAAAAAACAGATACATGTATATATATAACTGATTCATTTTGCTATACACCGGAAATTAACACAACATTGTAAGTCAACTATACTCCAATAAATTTTTTTTAAATCTTGAATTTTAATATGAAAACTTAGCAATGAATCCTGGCACCAGCAATAAGTTTTACTTTTAATACATTTTGATTTTAGAAAAAGTTTGGACTTAAGAGGAAAGCTGCAAAAAGAGCACAAAGAGTGGCCCTATACTTCTCACTCAGTTTTCCCTCTAGTTAACCCTTTACAATACCATGATATGTTTGCAGCCACTAAGGATCCAATATTGGTGTATCGCCATTAATTAAACTTCACGCTTTATACAGGTTTCACTAGTTTTTTCGCAAGGTCCTTCTGTTGCAAGATTTCATCCAGGAGTGCCCATTACCTACAGTCCTCGTTTCTCCTTGGCCTCCACCGCTCCGTGACAGTTTCTCAGACTTCCCTTGGTTTTGGTGACCTTGGCAGTTTTGAGAACGCCTCACCAGGTATTTTGCATGATACCTTTTCATTAACCATGTTTGCTATTCTCCTCGTGACTCTACTGGAACCCTGAATTTTGAGATGGATGATCTGAAACAGTGTTTGCCTGGTATCTCCACTACACCGTCATGTTCCATTTCTTACCACTTGGAAATCAGGGGTCAGGAAAAGTGCACAAGTGGTGGGTGAGAGGGAAGTTCTAGCTGCACCTCCTACAGGGAAAGTATCTGTATAAATTCTTTGAAATCCTTTTGTCTTAGGAAGAGACAAAAAAAGGAGATTTGTCTCTTCTCTCCCATTGATTTACTTATTCAAGGGCTTATTTATGTATCTGTGTACTAAACTTTTTTTTTTTGGCTATGTCTGTGGCACGTAGAAGTTCCCAGGCCAGCAACCGAACCTGCACCACAGCAATTGCAACCGAAGCCACAGGAGTGACAACCCCAGATCCTTAACCCAGTGCTCCACAAAAGAACTCCTCAAAGGTTTATTTGTATCAGTATGGATTCATGGATGACTATTTTGCACTTTGGATTAAATTCAAAACTATATTATATATTTCATTGCTCAAATCATCTCATCTTTGTGCATTGGGTCCTTCCTGATGAGAGGAGTCAATTTTTGAACATAATAAGTGCTCTGGGAATGGAGCTTGAAACAACTTGAGGTTGTTTTTCCCTTTGTCGTGCATGATCCCATCTTTTTGTTTTTCTGAGTGCAGCCAGTTTTTAACCCTGAGCCTCAGGTTTCTCATCAGAAGAAGAAATACAATAAAGTTGATCTTTCAATACTGTTATAAGAAATTATGACAAAGAAGAATGATAGTGATAATAGCTCCATTCAGAGAGCATTTATTATGAATCAGGCACCATTCGAAGCGCTTAACAATATCAACTCATTTAAAACAATTAGTGTCTAGCAAGTGCCTAGCTCAGAGTCTGGCACTGCACATGAGTTCAAAAACTGAGACTATGCATCAGGAGTAACCCAGATCCCAACGAGGCAGCTTCTAGTGCAGCGCACAGAGGTGCCTTCACTGGTGGGCCATACTAGGCAGCCAACTGTAAGTGACAGTGAAAACAGGCCCCACAGTCCACAATCTTTCTGATTATTCAGCCTCTGCTCAGAGGTCTGCCCTCCCATTGACAGTTTCATTAGGTGAGATGTCATTATTGGAGTAGTCAGCATCCTCTAAGCACCAAAGCAACTAACCTTGGCCACCCTGAAGCTGTGGTCCTGATTAAGGATTTAATGTTTCATGGAGAGCTCAGCCTGGTGCCAGCAAGCATTTGGAAATAGAACTGAATTTTCTGAGAAGTAGGCTAGACTGGGTCAGGTGGCTTCTTCCTCCATTTTCTCAAGAGTTTTATTTTATTTTATTTTATTTTATTTTATTTTATTTTATTTTATTGCTTTTTACGGCCGCACCATGGCATATGGAGGTTCCCAGTCTAGGGGTCTAATCGGAGCTACAGCTGCTGGCCTGCACCACAGCCACAGCAACGCAGGATCCGAGCAGAGTCTGAGACCTACACCACAGTTTATGGCAACACCAGATCCTTAAACCACTGAGCGGGGCCAGGGATTTAATCCACAACCTCATGGTTTCTAGTCAGATCCATTTCCGCTGAGCCACAATGAGAACTCCCCTCAAGAGTTTTATTTTTTAAAGATATTTTTCTTTGAGGCTTTCTCTAAGGGTTTGTATATATTTATATTAGATGCTTAATAGTCAGAAATAGTAAATAAAAACAACAAAAAACCTACTTACCTCTCAACATGAAAATTGTATTGCATGGTGAAATTGTTTCCACAAATCTAGAGCAAACACTCTCATTAATATAGTCCATCATCTCTTTAATGGATAAAATTAGAAGACTCAGGTCTAGGTGCAGCCAAAGCCTCATTATTTAAGTACCAAACATTAACAAGGGTGTTTATACCACCTAGTACCTGAGGTGAATAAAATGAAGAATGAACAGGTTTGCTAAGCCCTACAAAACTCACCTAAAGCAACACACCTTCGACAGAAAATTTAAAAGCAGCGTATAGAAAGAGATAAAATGAAATTACTTGCTATGTGCCAATACAGGAGTAATGGCAAGGAGGAGACTCCCAAATAAGAAATGCCAGAGGCTCCCTTTGCTCAGGTGAAGTCTGCAATATTACACAGGAGATTTCAAAAGAAAACTCAAAGGTAACATGCAGACAAAAAATGATTTATCCTTTTCAATAAGCCCTTTGGAGGCAAGGAAATAGGATTCAGACCTGGCTTAGCACGAGTCTGAGAAAACTCACATCTTACGTCTGCAAAGTGAGGAGGGTAATCATGTGAGAATGAGAAACTGAGAAGGCGTTGAGGACTCTGAGAGACAGGAAGATTCAGAGAAACACCTTAGGTTAGATTTCCTTCCTCCCTTTTCCAACCTCACCTCTGCTATTGGCTGCTCTGGACAGCAGATGCACCTGTATAAACTGATCTCTTATAAAGTAAAATACTAGCTAGTGTTGGCATCTTTCTTTGCTGGGGGGGGAGAAAAAAAAGGCCCCGAGGTGGTTTTCTGGAATCCATCAGAGGAGGATTGGGCTGAGTCATCCTGGAGCAGCTTGCAGGGAATGAAGAAAGGAAGTGCTTTCATAGGACAGCGGGGAGCTTTTAGATCAGTGGGAGGGTTGGAGCATCAAACAGCAGGGCTGCGGCATGAGGATTTCCGTGCCGGCAGGATGCCATGTCTCTCTTGTGTGTATCACCATTGCCCATGGAACACTTGCAAGGCTTGGGATGGAAGGGTAGAAACGCTTGTGAAAAGACGTAGAACAAAGTATCTCTGCATGTACTTCACTCTCAAAAGCAGGATCCAGAAACCTGAGGAGCAATAGCAAAGATGAAGAGCGGTCTACACAAGGCATCCGGGGCTTCCCCGTTCTCAACACCTTATGAGTCCAAGATTATCATAGATCCCGCAAAAAAGGAAATAGAATACCAAAAACAGTTGAGATTGACCTTCCCACCAGACAGGTGATAAAGGCTCAAGAGCAGAATGAAATTGCTTTAGATAAATAAAGAATGTGACATTTCTTGCTAGTGTTATGGACTAAAAATCATGAGATGATTTTCTTATACAATATAGAATGTGTAATTAGGATTATACAATATACAGACCTCATTTTTCTGGAAGCAGCTGCTAATGCAACAGTAGAAGGAGAAGAGGGGCTCAGGATTCATTCACACCGCCATTCTCCTACCTTGCTCTCTTGTGGTCCAGCCCTCACCTGGGAAGTGCATGGTGAAAATGAAGCAAATCAACTGTGTTTCTGATGGAAATGTGCTACCAGCATCAACCTTTGATAGCCAATCCCAATGCTAAAATACATACTCATGATGCTTATTCAAACCTTCACTCATTGTATATCTCCTGTGTGCTGGATGCAATTTCCTGGGCAGCGATGTTATTTAAATAAATGCTCCCTAAGTGTCTGGTCCAATACAGGAAGCAGGTATTCAAAGTGCTGACCCCAACCATAATGAACTAACTGCACAGTGGCAGTTCTGTATGCTGGGAGCTCAGCTTTCCAGAGTCTGACAGAATCGGCTTCAAACCTTGGCTCCTCCACTTACTAGTTATGTACCTTTGATCAAGTTCCTTGACTTTTCTGGCCCTTAATTTCAGCACTTGTAAAATAATGATAACAATGCCTACCTTGGAGGGTTGTTGTAACAATTAAATAAAATGAAAGTGATAGCTAATACTTATTGAATGATCACTAAGCATTTTTCTAAGAATTATATATTTCTACAGTGCATTTAAATGGCACAGTATCCTACGAGGCACTTATTACTATTATCCTTATTATACATATGAGAAACCTAGGCACAGAAAGATTAAGTAATTTCTCCAAAGTCAAAGGATTCAGTAAAGACTAAACTCATGAATATTAAAGACAATGTTCTTTTAAAAAAATCAATTAAAATACAAAGTGGTTTCATAGACATGCAAGCAAAATTTTGTAGTAAACCAAAGGAAAAATTAACCAATCTACTAGCTGATTAGGAAAGGGATAATATTTCAGCTGGGTCTTGAAGGGTGAAGAGGAGTTTGCAAATGATGATACAGAGGAAAAACATGTTCAAATAGAGATAAGAGTATTTGCCAGTCAAGAGGCATAAAATAGCCTGAAATGGATTTGTACTTAGGGAGCAAGAAGCCCGATAGGGCTGGGGATAGAAGCTTTGGGACATAGGGAAGCCCAATTGGAGAGTCAGGATTTTGTTTTTTAGCCCAGGTCAGTCTTATCTTGCATATACAGCCCAGGCTCTATATACACAGTGAGAGCTCCAATAGCATTCTCTAAGCCAAGGGCAGCCATCGGAGCCTTTGAGCAAAGGAGGGACATGAGTACATTGTTTTGTAGGTGGATAACTAAAAAGAAGCTCATGGGGCAGGCAGAGGTAAGGAGACGTAAGCAGTGACAGGAAGACCTGTCAGGAGATCATCAAGGTGAGGTATGACGATGGATGGAGGAAAGAGATCTTGTGGCGGTAGAACTGGAAGTAATTGGAAACAAATTGGATGCATCTATTTACTTATTCTACAAATAGATGAGAATTTACTAAGTACCAGGTACAACAGAGAGACTGACAAACAGCAGAGGAATCAATCATGGATGTGCATGGAGATGGAGGAAAACATGTCTTCTCACAAGGGAGACTATGCAAAAGTTTTTAATGGGGAATGTAAAAGTTGAAGGAAAGCAGAGCTGGGAGAGGGAGAGCTTGTCTGGGAATACGTTTGATGTGTCAGATTGAGCCAACACTGGAAATAGGACTCTAAAACTGGGAAAACAGTTTAAACTCAATCAACACAGGTCCAGGAGTCCTAGCATTTTCACAAAGATTATATCGTTTGATTTGAATATCCATTCAGTAATTTAGGTTAGGCCAAGATGTATTATCTCTGTTTCACAGGCTGAGCAGGCTTTTCATGGCCATGCATCAACTGGGCAATTGACATCCTTCTTGCAGAGGCAGGACCCAGGACGTTCTGCATCCACAGGGACTGTGTCAGAGAGAGCCGGAATGTCATGTTTTGTTCCTTCTTCAACCCTCACCCTCCATGATAAGTAACTCATCTCAAATAGATGCTCGAGTAAAATCATTGATTCTTCCAAATTTAACAGTTGATTGTTTTCACCATGGGTTTTGACATTTTTAGACTTGTTTACTGGACTTCCCTGACCACTCACTCTGTAACTCAAGCCGTGGCTATGACCAGGGTGCTTTCTGATAAGAGATACAGTAAATCTTGCTCTCTGGAATGCTGTGGTAGAATCCGAACCTCGTAAAGAAAGAGTAGCCGACAGATTTCCCAGGAAATCAAATGCCATTCACAGTGAGAGCTGAGAAGCATGTTTATTTCTGACGCCTCCTCACCATGCTGACCCAGTGGTGCACTTCACTTGTAAAAATGTATTTCCCTGTCAAATATTCCCCAAGCCAACTCACCTGGTACATGATAGATCCATAAAAATGTTTGCTCTCCCAAACTCTTTGCTGAGGGCTACAAATATACTTGTCAGCATTTTGTCACACATTTTGGGTCCCAAACTAAACTCCTTCAATAACACAACCAACGTATATAAAACAACACTTTTACAGCACTCCTCTATGTGTTGGGAGAAATGGTAATAATAATCTCTAATATTTGTTGAGCGTTTGTATCTGGGCACCAAGCACCATGCTACATGGTTTAATAGTACTCTTTCCTTTAATCCTCACAATGTGTCTTTCAGTATCTCTTTTTTTTCTTGCTTTTTTTTAGGGCCACATCTATGGCATATGGAAGTTCCCAGGCTAGGGTTTGAATCGGAGCTGCAGCTGCCAGTCTATGCCACAGCCAGAGCCACAACAACGCGGGATCCAAGCCACATCTGTGACCTACACTGCTGCTCACTGCAACACCAGATCCCCAACCCAAAGGTCAAGACCAGGGATCAAACCTGCTTCGTCACAGATACTGGTCGGATTCGTTTCTGCTGTGCCACCACAGGAACTCCTTTCTGTAATCTCTTATTTTCCAGTGCTTAATAGTTTCATTTTTAAATATTTAAATTGAAGTATACTTGACTGACAATGTTTAAGATGTGCAGCAAAGTCTGTTCTTTTTCAGATTCTTTTCCATGGTTGATTATTATAAGATATTGAATATATTTTCCTGTGTAATACAGCAGGTCCTTGTTTTTATCTATTTTATGTATAGTAGTGTGTATCTGCTAATTCCAACCTTCTAATTTATCCCTCCCCCATCTCCTTTCCCTTTTGGTAACCATAAGTTTGTTTTCTGTATCTGTGAGTCTATTTCTGTTTCGTAAATTAAGTAAGTACCTTTTTTAAGATTCCACATATAAACGAAACATACAATATTTATCTTTCTCTGTCTGACTTACTTCACTTAGTAAGATAATCTCAAGGTCCTTCCGCGTTGCTGCAAATGTCATTATTTCATTCCTTTTTTATGACTGAGTAGTATATATATACACTCATTTTCTTTATCCATTCATCTGTTATGGACATTTAGGTTACTTCCATATCTTGGCTATAATAGTTTCATCTCTATATCCCCTTATACAATATCTGCTATACAGGAAGTACTTGATAAATGATTTTGGAATATATACATAAGTAAAGGAGGGGAGTGGAGAGTAAGTCTCTTTTGCAACAGAGTATCCCTCAGTCGATGGCACCTATTAGTCCTCAGCTTAGAAATAAAAATAAGTTTACAATCAGGTGGTCAACAGAAAACAAACACAAATGAAGCTGCAAAAACCTTTGCAAAGCACTATAATGTATAAATGGCCATTGATGGCAAAGGACGGACAAGTTTCTAAGCACCCAGGAGACCAGGCACGAAAGACAGCTTGGAGCCTGATAAGGACAATCAGCAAAAGGTGCATGGGGGAGAGACTGAGACGCAGTCAGATTTGTTCAAGTCCCATGGGAGTGAGAAAAATGGCCCGTGATCACAGTTGTCTTGTTTCTTGGCTAACACTGACATTGCTGTGCATGCCCACTGGCAACCAGTAACTCCTTAACTGTTATTCTCCTATAATTGGGAAACTTTGGGGGACTCTTGGCCTCCCCTTAAGGACGAGTCGTGACGTGACAGCTCTATAGAGAGAGGGCTTGAATTTCCTCCCCAGACGCTAATGCTGACACACAGCTGTCCAGAGTAAGCCTTCCAACAAAAACTCAATAACCTCTTGGGTATACTTCATGAAAGAGGAAACGTGAACACTTTTTCTGACAGTTACTTAACCTCTTCAAGCTGGAACTGCCTCATCAGTAAAACAGGAACGTCCTCTATCCCTCAGAGATGTTGTGAGGAGAAACTGAAATTACCACAGCTTCCTAGCTTCTCGGCGGGGAGGATTTCTGATTTGATATTATCGGTTTCTAGAGAGATTCAAGATTTCTGAGATTGAAACATCAATCTACATGCAGTTCTATGAGTTCTAAGCATCCGCGTGAGAGGTTCTTGACCACAGCACGACTGACATTTTGAGCTAGATAATTCTTTGCTGTGGGGGGATATCCTGTGCTTTGCGGGACTGAAAACAGCATCCTTGGCTGCCACCCACTAGATGCTAATAGCACCTCCTCAGCCATGACAATCGAATGTGTCTAGACATTACCAGTTGTCCCCAGATGGGGCGGGGGCAGGAGGGTTGTCCCCGGTGGAGACCCCACTAATCGGTATTATGGGTGTTACCTAGTCCTTTTCCTAGCTTTCATTGTAAATGAAAATGCAGGGCATTTGTAATATCTCAATAAACAGATGCTAAACATACAAATTAATAAAGGGGTGGACGTATTACTCAGGAAACTGAGAGACTTTCAAATCTCAATCAACTGAAAGTAAAGTTAGGATATCCTTCCACACTCCATGCTCATTGATAAGAAAAACAAACACCATCGGTATCCTCCAAGAAAGAACTAAAATGCAATGGAAGATAGAGACATGTCCAGGACAATCGAAGCCAAGTCCAATTGTGATGACGTGGCATAATAACTAGAAAAATAAGGCTGTTCTCAAAGTAGACAATATATAGCATTTGTCTTTGTAACCCAAATAACAACTGGCACCTAATATATGTCTTCTTCTGATAAAGAAACATCGAGGAAGTTGTCCAGGAGGCCCATTTAAAGAGAGTGGGGCCAAAAGGGCCTCCGGCAAAGAAGGGCACTGGTAAAAGTGTGGAGGAGGGAACATGCGTACTTAATTTAGGCTGCAACATCCCACGCAGTCTGTAGCCCACACATCTGCACAATCATAGAGGGAGTAGGTCCCATTAGGAAAGGATACACTCTGTCTTTGTATTTTGTAATGCTGGTTTAGTATTTAACTCAGCATTTAGGAGATAATCAGCACAATTTCCTTGAACAGCAACAACAAAACAATGGATGCACTGAAACCACAGAATAAGGGATTCTGCTCAAAGTAAAGAGGAGGTACTTAACCGGGCCGCTTCCCTACCCAGACAAGGTGATAAGAGCTTAATCAGTGCAACAATAGTGCAGGCATTGACAGCGTGCTATGTAGCTCACTCTCAGCAAGATGTGAACCTGACTTGGCTACTTTGTAATCAACTGAGAGGGCAAGTCATTTCCTGCCTCCCCTATGTTTTTTACTGGTATGTCAATGGGAGTAATTATAACTTCTGTGAAGCTTGCTTTGAGAACAGTGGTAGCCACTTATTATTTCGTGTGCTCCGTTCCTCCTTTAGGAGAGCAGTTCCCTCTTTTTACCCCAAAAGGAAACTCTTGTTCTCATGGCTCTCCATCATCTTTAGTCTAGAGAATGAACTTGACCCAAACCAGGCCCCAGGAACTTTAAAACAAGAAGAGAGTACACATTTTGTAAAAAAATGTATCTCAGGAGTTTCTACTGTGGCTCAGAGGGTTAAGTACCAAACTAGCAAGCAGGAGGATGCGGATTCGATTCCTGGCTTTACTCAGTGGGTTAAGGATGCGCATTGCCGCAACCTGCTGTGTTGGTTGAAGATGTGGCTTCGAGGCTTCGATCTGGTGTTGCTATGGCTGTGGTGTAGGCCAGCAGCTGCAGCTCTGATTCAGCCCCTAGTCTGGGAACTTCCATATGCCAGAGGTGTGGACTAAAAAGTAAAAAAAAAAAAAAAGTGTCCCAGCAATGCTAACAAGGGCTCAAAAACATGGATGTTATTATTAAAATTATTCATAGATCCTGCTGTATAGCACTGGGAACTATATATAGTCACTTATGATGAAGCATGATAATGTGAGAAAAAAGAACATATACATGTATGTGTGACTGGGTCACCTTGCTGTACAGTAGAAAATTGACAGAACACTGAAAACCAGCTATGATGGAAAAAATAGCAATCATTACTATAAATAAATAAACTAAAATTATTCATAGAATATGAGACTACAACATTCATACATTATGCACTTGACAAATATTAACTGAGCTTCAACTTAGCGTCTGCCACTATGTCATGTATCTTATACACATTTTCATTAACTCCCAAGATAACCGAAGGAATAAGGAATTTTTAACATCTCTATTACCCAAATGAAGAAGCTGAGAACAGATATGTTGACTAATTTTTCCCAACTTGATCCAGCGATAGAGCTGAAATTCAAATTCACATTGTAATGTATATTTATCAGTGTCACTCTTCAGTGACAGTAATAATATATACACTACAATGTGGGTTTGAAGGTTTTCGGTCTTGGGAAATATACACCAAAGTATCTAGGAGTAAATAAGCACACCCTGTGCCCAGACCATGGTTTCGGAATATTACTTTCTGCCAAAAGGAACCATGCCTCCTTGGAGAAATGGCTGATTCCAGGTCTGGGACGAGGAAAATACAAGATAAGCCTGGAACATCTAGCTGTCCAGAGGAAAGCAAGTACCCAAAATATGATGTCAAAGAAACACGGAGGTCAGCTTGAGAAAGGCTCCCATAGCCAATCTGAGACATCCTGAGATGAAAGATAAGAAATTAAAGTAACTGTATATCACACATTAAATAAAATAGGACCCTATGGGTCCTTACTGATATAAATAAATGAGAGCAGAAAACTCTTTCTTATGACAACTGAACTATAAATAGCTTAGTACCTCTTGGCATCGTAACAATAGCCGATTCAGGCAGAAATTATTCAATGGACGTTAAAACTGGCAAATAAAAATTTAATACCAAAAAGAATATCTACACATTTTAAAGTATACCCCCCAAATACTTATTAAACATAAAAGTAAAAACAGTAGTTTGCAGCAGAAAGACCTAGTTGAAGGCATCTTCATCAAGTCACCGAAGTTAACATCATTAGTAAAGGAACAAAACAGTCTGAATGGTCTGTAGCTAAGATGGTTGTAATGTCTCAATATTAATATTCGGAATTTGTTGTCAGTACTTTGGTTATGAAGTAATGTCTTTCTTTCTAGAAAATATACATAAATGTATTTAGGATTAATGAGGCACCGTATCTGTAACTAAAAAAGTGTGTGTGTGTGTGTGTGTGTGTAGACAGAATGAAGGAGAGTCTGACAAAATAAATGTTATAAAATGTTAACAACAATTGGTAAATCTGAATATAGGATATGCAAAGTGATAATGAAAAATTTTGTAAAGTCTAAATTATTTCAATTTTTAAAAAATTGAAGTCACTGTTAAATCTAAATGGTGACCTATTATCTGAAATAAGACTCCTCAATAAAGGATTTCATGATTCTTACTCTAGGCATCATGTTTCTATGTGAATTACATAAAGGCTTAGACTATCTCAAGCATTATAATAACAACAAAAAAAATAAGAAGAAAGAGAGAGCATATTTACTTTCAAGGCTTCCTTATTTAAAGACATGTGGGTTCCAAAAAAATTTCTAAGGACACTGCAAAAACTGTAGGTGTATTAAACTGGTCATTTCCTTCTAGATAACCATAATACTTTTAAGCATGATAGCTGAGAGAAAAAGGCATGTCAATTTTATCACTTGATCGAGGACACCTTCAAAAAACTAAGCATTTTGTAGCAGAGATAATGGGAAAATAAAAAATGCAGTAGCGACATGGTTCTCCCTTCCAGATGTTTGCCAACTGGAAATAATCCATCCACCAGGGAACCCTGGGAAGGAAGGTGTCTCCTCTAAATAAAGTAGGGTCTCTTGGCCTTGGCAACACGGATATTTGGAACCGATAATTCTTTTTATGGGGTCTACGGAACATGCCGTCTATAATGTGCCCTGTGCATTGTAGAATGTTCAGCAACATCTCTGGCTAGATGCGAGTAACACCCCTTAAGCTGTAAAGATCAAAATGTCTCCAGATATTGCCAAAGAGGCCCCAGATTGGGGGTGGAGGGTGGTCATATTCATGCCTGGTTAAAACCATCAGACCAATCAAACACTCTCCTCATTCCCACATTTTTTATTTATTTTTATTCATTTTTTTTTAGGTCTACACCTGAGGGATGTGTAAGTTTCCAGGCTAGGGGTTGAACTGGAGCCACAGCCACCGGCCTACACCACAGCTACAGTGACACCGGATTCTTAACCCACTGAGCAAGGCCAGGGATTGAACCCTCATCCTCATCGATACCTTTGGTTCTTAGCCTGCCGAGCCGCAATGGGACCTCCGATTCGCACATTCTGAAATGCTCTCCCATGTACTTCTAGAACATTTTAGGTGAAGTATAAGTAAATAAATAAATTAAAAGACATTTAACCCAGAGAAAGAAAAGGTAAGAGATTCTGGCTGACTTTCAACTGAAGTTGCTGCTGAGAGTGTCTTCTTATCAGAGTCGGGACCGTGAGATAAGGAAAAGGCTGTAAATAATAATAACGACCACCTGCCTTTGTGAACCATGAGATGTCTTAAAAGTGATTTCCCGCGCACTCCTGCCGCGAATTCTCTCAGGGATTTTATGAAAGAGGCTATTATTTTACAGAAGAGACAAGTTAAGTCTCCCTCAATTTTAAGTTACCTGGCAAATTTTTGACTCCAGATTCAGTGTCCTTCTTACCATGCTGAGCTGCCACTAAAGCCAAACTAAGCTGCTCATATTATTATTATTATTGTTGTTGTTGTTTTTTTGCAGTTGACAAGTAAAATCCTAAACCAGGTCATCGACTGGGTCTTCACAGGGAGCCTGGAAGTTCATGTTCAGGATATTAGCAATGCAGCCTGATCGCTTCTCTCCTCAGAAAGTGGTGACTTCGCAGAAACCAACAGTGCTGATTCCCAGGGCTCCCCAAACCCATCATCTGAGACTTTATAATCCGTACCACTCCCCCACACAGCCTGCAACACACACAGAATCTCACAGTATCCCTTTCTGTCCTCCTGTCCAATGCGGGTTTTTACTTGTCAATGTATCAGAAAAGCTTAGATTTGAACGTGGGGGCAGGGTGGGGGACGTGAATGTGAAAAGCCAGTGAGTGCCAATAGCCAGGATTAAATTCTGTGCCCTGGCCTCCTTTATGGTATTTTTCCCCTCCTTTGGTTCACCTCTGTTGGAATCCTCAATGCTGCTCTGTAAAAATAAGTTGTCAGCACTTGAGTCTGTGTGATGCTAAACTTAAACCCTTAGCTCTCCGGTTACCAATAATAAGGGGAAGGATATATATAATATATACATATACATATATCCTTATATATATGTGTGTTTTGAGTTTGCAGAAGTGAGATGGGGTTCTGTAATGCTTGGACAGAAGCCTTATTCCTGTCTGCATGGTTTATTCCCACTTCTCAGCGGTATTTAGAAAGTCTCTTTGGCTGAGGGTTTTATCCTCATGCAGTGGTATCTGAGTCTGACCGACTGAGCTATCACTGCCTGTCAGATTTCTACCTCACTCCCTCTACCCTCAGATAAATCAAGTGATGCGATAAGCAAAGGAAGTGTTAACTGAGTTCCCCGCCCACAAATGTCCTTGTGAAAAATGGCAGGCAGTTTTCTCCAACTTAGACAATAGGGTGCCTGCAGTAAGAATGGATTTAGTGTGAACACATAGAATTTGCGAATGTTATATGGCCAACTGTGGGGATTCTTTTTCTTTCTTTTCAGTCTTTTGGAAGAGTATATGATATCCCCAAAGAAACCCATTTGACAAAATAGAATGCAATTCGACAGTGATGAAAAACAAGCTTGGCCAATATAATATAGGCAATGACTGGCTAAGCTGAATCGTAACTTTGAAAGAGATCATATTTACTGTAAAACACAGTTCACTAAGTCAGCAACATGGGACTGTGAAGGAAAACATCAATGATAACCTTGTTCTAAATAGGTAGGACTAGAACCGCCCACTGTGTGTCAAAATTGTAGTAACGAAGTTTTCCTTATTACCCATCACATTCCCTCTGAAAACAAGCATTGTCCAAAGGGAGGAACATGTGCTCGAACTCTGGCCAATCAGAGTGTTCTTACAACCTTAGCTAGACTGATTGGTTCAAGAGTGACTCAAGCTCAGCCAAACAGAGATCCTCCTCCAAATTTATTGAATCAGATCTAGTGGGAAAGACCCCTAAACTCTTGAGAGCCATAAACAAGAAGATCTGGAGCTACTAAATGTTTTTTACCTAGGCAAAGCTTAACAGCGTATCTCCATGGTTTTCCTCTGTGTCTACGAATTTCTGTAATATCCTTCTAATAAATTCAATTATCTGTGTTACCTAAGCTAGTCTAAAGTTAATTTCTGTCACATGCTTCCAACATACTTGCCGTTTTTTGACCCTTCAAATACTACTCTTACTACGTTTGACTGTAGTCAGTCCCTCACTGAAGTGTCTCGATGTCATTTTTTACCTTTTATAAAATAGGGGATAATTGAGACTTAGAAAAGGATGGTGAACAGGATCACACAGCTGAAGATAAGACTGTGAAGAAGTGACCCCCCTTAATATGTAAAAGAGAAGACTGAGTGAGGCGAGATTATTTTCCCATAGCTTGGAAGATAGTGAAGAACTGCTTTCTTCATGTAAATGTTCAGTGGGAACAAGACTGAGGGGATAAACACCACTCAGCTCTTACAGATATGCCTGCAGAGAGCAGGGCAGAGTCTAAAGCGTGTCTGCAGGCTGCAGGACAGTTCACTGCTTACCTGAGTTCAGTGACTGTCTGGCTCTGTGCCAAAGCCTGTGCTAAGTACGGGTACACACCCAGAGAGACAGACACTGTGTTTGCCCTTGGGCTTCAGAATCGAGGGCTTTTGGAGTTCCCGTCGTGGCTCAGTGGTTAACGAATCCAACTAGGAACCGTGAGGCTGCGGGTTCAATCCCTGGCCTTGCTCGGTGGGTTAAGGATCCAGCGTTGCTGTGAGCTGCGGTGTAGGTTGCAGACGCGGCTCGGATCCCGTGTTGCTGTGGCTGTGTCGTAGGCCGGCAGCTACAGCTCCTGTTAGACCCCTAGTCTGGGAACCTCTATACGCCGCGGGTGCAGCCCTACATAAGACAAAAAGACAAATAAATAAATAAATAAATAAATAAATAAATAAATCGAGGGCTTTGAATCTTGGAGGCACAAAATAAATCAGAATATTCTTTCCATAACCAAGGAAGACAAGAAAAATAATTTGGAAGAAAGAGTGAAGGGCTCAAAGGGTTTTACAGGCATACCTCCCTCCATTGCATTTTGCTCTATTGCACTTCTCAATTTGCTTTACAGATTGAAGGCTTGTGGCAACACTGTGTTGTCAGGAAAAGGTTAGCATTTCTTAGCAATAAGCTGTTTTTTAATTAAGGCATGCAGGTTGTTTTTTTTCTTTTTAAACAATGATATTGCATACTTAATAGAAAAAGTAGAGAGGAAACATAGTTTTTATATGTACTGAGAAACGAAAAAATTCATGTGACTAGCTTTATTGCAATATTTAATTTATTCGATGGCCTGGAACTGAAACCGCATTATCTCCAAGTTAGACTTGTACACATAAGAACTAACTATTTTGTATTAGATGTTGAGATTGCATTACCTGTAGGGAGAACTGTGCGCAGTGTGGAGTTGGAACTGAGTACTCTCCTGCGTCGTGGGGTGCCAAGACCACCTTTGGTTTTGATGGTTTGCTGGAAGGACTCAGAGAACACAGAATAGCTGTTACAGTCAGCGTCATGGTTTACTACCACAGAAGGATACAGACTAGAATCAGCAAAGAGAAAAGGTACAGAAGGTGGAGTACTCGAGAAACCAAGGAACTAGTCCAGTCTAAGGGACAGCAACCAGAGGCGAGAGAGGAGAGTCGGTCCACTAGAACCTGAACCACAGGGCAATCTGAGGGAGAAAGCTAAACAAATAAATAAATAAATGAGCAATAAAGATGGGAGTAGAAGCCAGAAAAAAGAATTGAAGCATTTGAAAATTGCCTGAATTTTGAGTAAAATCTAAGAACCGAAACCATTACTCTGAAATTGAAAAGCCAGGGGCAAATTAAATAGCACATTACACGGCTGAACTGGACTGTGTAGGTTTTACAGTTAAAGACTTTTTTTAATCATCGTACTTTATAAACAGTCAATCTTAGACGCAAAGATTATATTCACCGATATTGACCACCGGCTTCTCAGTTATTCAATTCATCTGCCTCGTTTGCAGTTTCTAGCCTTAGCTCTCTCTCTTCGCCTCTTGTGCAGACACGTTCTTAGACAACCCCTAGTCCTCTTCTTGGGGAAATCTGAGAGGGGTCCCAAATGGTCCATTCCCAGCAGAACTCGAGAAGAGAAGCAGAGAACCATGGTGGACAAAGCCAGCTGGGGAAATTATCCAGGTTCCAAACCATCCCAAAGTCAGGTCTGCCTCTCGGGAGACTCAGCTTGGAAACATTTCCAGAGTGCCAGACTCCCTAGTACTCCCACATAGGTGCAAAAACACCTTCCCAACCAGCGCTGATGTTTCTCTACTGCACTGCTCCGCCTCCACCATGCAAATGACCATGGAACAGCTATGGTCTGAAAACCGCTTTAAGCACTCCTGTTCAAGGGTGAGTTTGAAAGTGCTTACAATGTAGTTGATTTATCACCGAACTTTACCCCAGAGCGACAAAAGGGTCCTGAATTGCCCAAAGTTTTAGTCTTTTAGAACTCACCCATCCCAGGCAAGGAATTCCAATTCCATCTAAATATTAAGCATAGCAACTTCAGGGGGAAAAAAAAAAAAAGGCAAATAAAAGTTTGTGTCCAAGAAACTCATTGCATATAAATTCCTCTTTCTCTACCCACTCCTCCCCTGTCCACCACCCACCGCCCTCCCTGCCCTCCATCACTTTCTCTGAAATCATTTCCATTTATATTAGCCTCTCCTAAGCCCTTTTTTTTTTTTTAGGAGTACATAAATTTGAGAGCTTAACTAAATTGAATACGTCCCTTTAAATAAAGTCATCTCACCCTGTAAAAGTCAGCGCAAAGTGACTCTAAGTCTGGCTCTCACCCCCAGGGTTAAAGTGCCTGCTATTCAGCAGGGCTTCATGGCCGCCTCCCCGGAAGGCCAGCTCTAGAAGGTATTTTGGCTGCTACATGCAAACGCAGCAGCCAACAGATCTCATCATTTCTAAATGTCAGCCTTAGCATAATCCCTCTGACCCATTCCAAAGCTTATAGGTCACAGAACATTTTATCTGGCAGTGCCTTCCATACATATATTTTTTTTTTCAGGTTTTAAGTGTTATCCATTTTCCCTTCCATCCCCCTCTAAAGGAGACCTGGCTCTTCTATACATATGGTGAATAAGGCATCAAGGAATTCAAGCAAATGATAAAAATATGTCTGCAGAGAAATAAATTTCTTTTTCGGAAATCAATCATGTGCTATTCACACAAGCAGAAAAAATAGCCTGAAATGCCCCTTATCTCACCGCCTCACTCCACTCAGGCATCCGTGCAAACACTTAAAGGCCAGAGGCTTGCTCGCCTGGTTTTCTTTCTCCCACAGCAGAAGGGAAGGGAGACTGAGATATGCGGGCTGCTGGGCTGAGGGGCGTGATTAGCCTGAAATGATGGGCTGGCTGTCATCAGGGTAGCGAGCCGGATGGGTCCATTATCCTGTGCAGATAGTGTGCATAGCAATCCGGACCTGGGGAAGAGGGCGCGTCCTCTTCCCCACAGTTCAGAATAGAAATGGGATTTGTATGATTCCCAACTCCCCATGTGGCCTCGTTTTGATTTTGGTGCCTATGGCTTCTTGCTTTGTGAAGAACAGAGGTATTGCTGCAACTGGCACGTTCAAAAACCTGTTTTAAGGGATTCCCCTTTTGGCTCAATGGGTGAAGAACCTGACTAGCATCCATGAGGATGCGGGTTCCATCCCTGGCCTCACTCGGGGGGGTTAAAGACCCAGCATTGCAGCTCTGCTTTGACCCCTAGCCTGGGAACTTCCATATGCTACAGCTGCAGCCCTAAAAAGGAAAAAAAAATTAAAATTAAAAAAAAAAATCCTGATTTATACTGGAGAACAGTGATCTGGCTGAGCGATCGCTCTTAACCACATCTTGGAAAGGGGAGACTTCGCCATAATTCCCCTGCGCTGTTTTGGAGAGAGCTCTGGGCCAGGCCGCCCAGGGGCGGCCCTGCTCTGCCATTTACTTGCTGAGTGACCTTGAGGAAATCCCAAGCCTCTCCAGCCCCAGAGATCAATTGGGGCAGTTGTTTGGATGAAATTAAATAGGCATGGAAGCCCAGCATGTAGCTCATGGTAGGGAGGGCTTTAAGTGCTAGGTGGGGAAAGGAGTTGAATCGAAGCATGATTGGTCCTGCCTACAGTAAAACCTGTTTCCAACCACTAAAGACTCTACATTTTAAATTAAAGGGTAGTGACTCGGTGCCAGAGGGTGCCTACCTCTGGGGACCTCAAAATATGTTAGAGGCTGAAGCTTTTATCCATGCTGTATTTGGGTGACAGTGGAAGGGATGAATGGAGAAACCATGGCAGAGTGGACTTGACTTCTGTGGTCATACGATAGATGACCAAAGCTTCAGAGCTGTCCACATCTGAGATTTTTCTTTTTTTTCTTTTTTTTTGTCTTTTTGCCTTTATGTGGAGCCGCACCCGCGGCATATGGGGGTTCCCAGGCTAGGGGTCTAACAGGAGCTGTAGCCGCCGGCCTTCGCCACAGCCACAGCAACGCGGGATCTGAGCCGTGTCTGCAACCTACACCACAGCTCACGGAAATGCCGGATCCTTAACCCACTGAGCAAGGCCAGGGATCGAACCCGCAACCTCATGGTTCTTAGTCGGATTCGTTAACCACTGAGCCACGAAAGGAACTCCTTGAGAGAGTTTTCTATCTGAGTTTACTTGGAAAAAATATTTCTGGGCCTAATTCTATCTTTTGATTTATGCCTATGGTTCCCATAGATTTCTTTTCTTTTTTCTTTTCTTTTCTTTTCTTTTTATGGCTGCACCTGTGACATATGGAAGTTCCCAGGCTAGGGGGTCAAATCGGAGCTGCAGCTGAGGGCTATGCCACAGCCACAGCAACACCAGATCTGAGCCACATCTGCAACCTATGCCACAGCTTACAGCAGTGCCAGATGCTTAACCCACTGAGCGAGGCCGGGGATCAAACCTGCGTCCTCATGGATGCTAGTCAGTTTCTTTTCTGCTGAGCCACGACGGGACCTCAGGATGACTTTACCGTGCGGGTTCAGGGAGCCAGCAGAACAGTGACCTCAACACCATCCAAAGCTGGTACTAGTAGTCCTGCTGTGTACCAGTAAGGAACTTGACCCTTGAGAGGTAGCTCGTCCAAGGTCACATAGTTCGTAGAAGGCTGAGCTGGGGATTAAACTATGATCAAACCTGTGGTCTTCTAACTATGCTGTGAGTAGAGAAATAATGTCTGTCAAGTACTTAGTACCAAGGAGAGACTCAGTACCTGTTAGTGGTTCTAACAAAGAGATTCCCATGAAAACCATTCAAACGTGTGTTCTAGGGACAGAAGTACAAGGTCAGAGGTGAAATAAAAATCTTTGGGGGGTGGCCAGGCTTTGGGGGAAAAAAAATCCAGGCTCTGTACCACCTCTCTGGCCAGCTGTATGAGTTTAGGAAAGTTAGCTACCAGACTAGTCATCGTTTACTTATTGCCTGGCTCTGTCCACAAAGATAGAAAACCCCATCAGACAGGCATTCTTTCGTTCTTTTCTTTTCACCCATAACAAAGCCTAGCTCAGACTTGGTATTTAATAAATATTCATTGCCCAAGTACAGACTTCTTTTCTGCCACTTTTCTCCCAAGGTAATTATGGCAACTGTATTTGGTTTACTGCCCTTTTCCTACATTGCACCCCACTCCGTCATCGATCAATCAAACATCATCATCATCCCCGTGAGGAGTTTTTGGGTCTCTTAGGATTTTAGTAACTGAGGGACTTACGTGATCAGCCAACCACATATCTAGTGAGGTGCACAGTTATAATAATTAAAATATCAATAACATCCAAACTTTACAGTCACCATGTAAGAGCTAAACAGGTTAATCTCAGCACAGAAATCCCATTTTAGAGATGACACAATTAAGGCTTAGAAAGCGTAGGAACTTGCCTGGGGTTACAAAGGGCAGAGCCAGGAACTGTACCCAGAACAGATTGATTCCAGAGTCCTAGCTCAGGCATTAGACTAAGAGCTTGACAGACTTGGGGTGAAAATGTAAATGTTTTATATGGAATACAATGCTGTTTCTAAGACCTTGCCTTGAATCCTATGTCATGCTCTAATCCACAGAATGAGATTGCAGAATTTGATACAGTTCCCCTGGCTCTGAGGCCAAAGGCATATGCCTCTTCATAAAGTGTATGCGCAGAGGAAGTGGCTGTAAAGTAGCTGACTGCTTGTATTCAAGCTGAGCTGAAAACCTGGGGACTGGACTATTCTCAGGCAGAGCACGTGAGCAGGGGACGGTCCTCTGTGGCCGGCAGGAGCACGGTGGCAGCTGCAGCGATTCCTGAGGAGGAGTTGGAGGTCATAGCCTTCTTTTCAATTAGTTTATTCTGCGCCTGCCAGTTCTTGGTACCACCGCAGTTCAGACAGACCGTGCCTGTTTGGGGGCAGGATGCTAGAGCATTCATAGCAGTCGCTCTCATCAGCTGCTCCGGGTGAGGCCAGAGTATAACAACCCCCAGGCATCCTGCACTTCAGCGTGGCCTCTGGATGGGCCACTGGACAGCTGGCACGGGCTGAGCCAAGTTCAGGGGCAAATGGGAGACTCTATGAACCCACTATGAATGTCCCCACAGTTCCAACCTAAGGAAGAAATGTCAGCTTCTTAGGTCTCCATTTCAGAAGAAATAGTGTTATGAGGAACTGCTTAGGGTACCACTTCAGTTGCTGAAACAGAGGCCAAGATAAGAGTGATATTAACAAGGCAGCCTGTTCCTCTCTTATCCGAGAGTTCATACAGAGCAGTCCAGGCTGTGTAGGGCTCCACAGTGTCAGGCTACCAGGTACCTTACATCTGGTACTTTTTGCATCTTCAGTATGCAAGTCCTTTTCACTCGTGGTCCAAGATGGCTGCTCCAGCTCCTTCTGTCGTGTTTAAATTCCAGCCAGCAAAAACGGAGATGAGGGAAAGTTGAAGGGGAGAACATGTCTGTTTATTTTAAAGCCTCAACAAAGAAGCAGCACCCAGACCTTCTGCTCCCTTGTCATCGGGCAGAACTTAGTCAAGCAGCCAAACTAGCTACGGGAATCTAGAGAATGGGGTCTTTTTTTTTTTAATTAGCTTTTTAGGGCCACACCCTTGGCATATGGAAGTTCCTGGGTTATGGGTCTAAAGGAGCAGCAGTGGCCAGCCTACACCACAGCCACAGCAACACCAGATCCTTAACCCACTGAATGAAGCCAGGGATCAAACCCATATCCTCATGGATACTATTTGGGTTTGTTACGGCTGAGCCACAACGGTTGTTGCTGTTTTTTTTTTTTTAAGACCGCACTTGTAGCTTATGGAAGTTCCCAGGCTAGGGGTCAAATCTGAGCTGCTGGCCTACACCACAGCAATGGCAACACCAGATCTGAGCCACATCTGTGACCAATGCCATAGTCTGTGGCATCGCTGGATCCTGAACTTACTGAGGCCAGGGATCAAACCTGCATTCTCATGGACACTCTATCAGGTTCTTAACCCACTGAGCCACAACGGGAACTCCTAGAAAATGGAGTCTTTTAGCTAGAAGCCACACAATGGGATGAACCTTAGGATTTCTATTGCTAAAGAAGGGGTAAAGATACTGGAGGAAACTAGCATTCTCTGATATAAACTTCCCTTTTACCAAGCAAATATTTATGCATACCTTTCAGTCCAGGCATTGAACACCCTTCCATCATTCTCAAGAAAAGCAACCTGAAATTGCATCTAGTTCCTTCATACCGCTCAAATCTAGTCACTCTGGGTATTGTACAGCTCTCTCCATTAGCTCTGTCATGAATGCCCATAGTTGGAGCTGTCTAAAAGTCATTGTCCCCATAGCAACGTGGTTGAGTGAAGTCAGGACAACAGCAATGAAAACTCCCATTCAGAAAAGGAATGAATGAAAACCATAGAAACTACTTGTCCATAGCAATTTTCACATCCTGCTGGGCAGTGAAACAAATTTCTTGGATAGGGTATGTGGCAGCTTCTGGTTTTCTTGGTGAAATACTCTTGTCCACTATCTTCCATGATCTCAGATGAAATGGTTACTAGAGAGCATTTCTCTCTTGAGGGCTGCACAAGCTTGCTATCTAGTACCTAGTGGTTCATATAGAAATTCTGGGGTTACTTTCGGGACTGAATAATCACAGACTTTTGCAGACCAGGCTTGCAATTTCTTTGGAAATACTATTTTCTCAAAAACTTAAAGATGCATTTGCTTCCAGACACTTGTAAGTGACTACAACCAAAAGTCTCACCTAGACCTATTTTTGTGTGTAGATAAACTCTCATGCTTATTTATTGGTCTCTCTGCTCTGCCCAATCCGCTCTTCCTTCGTCTTTATGGTGATTACCTTAAGGCCTCAGATGAGAAAAACAGTGCCTATAACTGTATTTTGCAGCTGGGCTGGCTTCCATTGTCTGGCCAATAGCACTTAGAGAGACACCTGAGAAAGGCTTGGGGCCACTGTGTCATCTATTTCTCTCTCCACTTGAGTTTGTCTTTTTGGTGGCCCTTCAAATAGCAGAAGAAATATCCAAGATACACCAACATCCTGAGTTCTTCCAACTGGTTCTCCTGGACCCAGGTGCTCTGTTGGCTTGAAGCTTCTCAGGTTGCAGGTTTTACCCAGTGCTTCCCCAGGTCACTTTGTGAAGTTCAGTATCTCTGTCTTTGCCACATACTGCCAACTACAAACTAAATGCCTCCTACTTTATGTTTTATTGTGATAGCTCCCTGAGTCTATACCCGAAGATCTAGGTTTAGCAAGGATATCAGCTGCTCAAGCAAGAGTTAAAATAACAGCATATTAAAATAGTTTATGTTTCTTTCTGGGACAGTGTGAGCTTACACAGCCCAGGGTTGCTCTAGCAGGTGCCTGGGCTGTTGGGGACCCAGGCTCCTCTGTCTCATTGCTTCCCATCTTTGGTGGGTTGTTCCCACCTTGTGGTCTGATGTGGCTCTTCCAGCTGCAGCTGTTTTCCAACCACCAGAAAACAAGAAGGCCATGGAGGGACCATGGTCTTTATTGGAGGCATATTATGAAATTCACATGGCTCCCCTTTTGACCACACTGCAGTGAGCCAAGAATAAGCTGTGCGGCCACTGATAGCTTATGAGGCTAGAAATAAGTCTTGCATTAAATAAGCATGTATTCTAGGGTCCTGTTTCTAGAAGAATAGGAAACAGGACAGGAAGAAGCTGTAGTTCCTGGTATCAGCTTGGACAGGCTCTTCTCAGAACTGATTGCCCCTGAAACTGGATAAAGTTTAAGACAGCTTTTGACTCCACTATTCAGCTACGTGCCTAGAAGCTGAGACTGGGAGGGGAGGAGGGGCAGAGCAGGATGGAACTGGTGCCTTCAGTATTTGCAATTCACCAGTCTTTTTCTCTCCTTGAAAGTAGTTTGGAAATGAGTGGAACTCCTCACGCAGAAAGCTCAAAATCCCCAGCCAAAACAAGACAAAATCTCTCGGAAACACATTGATTCCCCAACTTTAACAAATCTCGAAGGTAGAGTTGTCAGTTCTGGGATAGTGACAGGCTGAAGGTAGACGCAGTGTGTTTAAAAAAAAAAAATAACAGGGGAGAGGGTAAATTCTGCTTCAGTATAAGTGAACGTATCTTTATCAGAGTTGACAGAGATCATTAAAAAGTGAAAGCAGGAACCCGATATATTGATGATACATCCAGAACTTGGTCTAACAACTACAGGCTATATTCGATGGAGTATGTTTTTTCCTGTCTCACACGGTGGAATCCAATCTCATATAAGTTTTTATTTGTTCAAAGTGATAGATAAGCCTCCTAAAGTATGGTTTAAATCAATATTCTATTCCCCAAGTTAACTGAAACCGTGGGTTTGTTTCATGAATAGATACACATGTAACTTTATAAACACAAAGCTGTATAACAAAAAGAGAGAGACAAGAGGGAACGCTTTCTTGGCAGGATGTGCCTGATTGGGTCCCTAATGCTGAGATAGTCCACGAACATATCCCACATTGCTGAATAAAATATCTTATGTTGTCTTTTGGCAGTTCGGCTTATCAGAAATAGGAGACGGACATTAAAAAGAAAATGACTCAAACAATAGCATATATATAATATATATTATATATATGCTTTGTAACTCAGTTGATTCTTTCAATAATGCTAACAGGTATTCTTATTTTTCTCCATTTACAAATTTTAAAAAGAAAATGTCACAGGGATGGTAAGTAACTTGCCAAAGTCACACAGCTATTCAGTGGTGGAACCAGGCTTCAGATAACTTAGAATTTTGAACACATTACCACCTACAGGGAGAATCTGGGTCCTAGCAGAACTTAGTGCTTACTTATTTGGATTGGTTGCTAATCAGAACAAATCAGGAAACATTTAGGGCTTCCAAGTGCTGGATACTGCAAAGAACCTTGGGCCCCTGGTGAATCTACTGTGTCCATCCTCCCTCAGCTTTCCAAATTCCTCTGTCCTAAAACCACACCTTGGAAGAAAACAATAACCCTCAAGTGAATTGCCACAAGGCAATGCCAAACCCTAATGCTGTCCGAGTACTTTTCTCCAAACTCCTTGAATACAGTTATGAATGACTGCGTGGCTACCAATTATTCCCTGAGACTTTGTTGCCACCATAACTAATTGATTTGAAGTGTTTTGATATGTCCTTGGGTTGGGGTGAGAGGAAACAGTTACTAAATAACTTCTAGTAACGGCCATACTGTTGCTTTCTTTTCTTTCCTTTCTTTCTTTCTTTTTTTTTTTTTGTCTTTTTAGGGCTGCATTCCCAGCATATGTAGGTTCCCAGGCTAGCAGTCAAATCAGAGCTACAGCTGCTGCCTACACCACAGCAACAGCAATGCCAGATCCGAGCCACATCTGCGACCTACACCACAGCTCACTGCGACGCCAGATCCTTAACCCACTGAGAGAGGCCAGGGACTGAACCCTCATCCTCATGGATACTAGTCAGGGTCATTATCACTGAGCCACCACAGGAACTCCCGGTAAAAGCATTTTTTGTGTGTTGGTAAGACTTCATTCCTCTTCCTCTCCATCTCCCACCATGAGACTCAGTCTCTGCCTTACCTGCCTGCTCTGTGCCCTGGAAAGCTGACTTCTGTGCGTGATGTGACCTGGCTTGTTAGCTCAATGGCTTCTATTTGGGTTTGGCCAGTGGGATGCCCAAGCAGGAGAGTAGAGGAAAGGAGACAATGAGGCCACGGGTAGATGCTCCTTGTTCCATCCATTCTTTCTCAGGTGAAGTTCTAGTCGCAGCTGCATCTCCGACAACAGTGTCTGTGGGCAGCTGACTTCCTTAGACCCTGTTTCCTCTTTTTGCTCCTGGGGACCTTGGGTGATAAGAGCTTCCACTGGGTGCTTTACTATCCCCTGATTGTTCTTAAACCTTGCCATGTCCCCTGTAGATATTCTTTTCATTGGAAAGTCTATTTAGAGTAGTCGTTTTCCTGCCGGAATTCTGTCTGATCTACATCTCGTAACTGACTTGTGAACCTATCCTCCTGAAGATGGGGAAACTTGACCTGAAGATAGGGAAACTTGGATTTGTACCTCCTGTATTCAAAATGCTCAGACGTAGTGCAAACTATAGATAGTGATAAGTGGAAGGGCGCCCCTACAATCATAATGTGAAAGCTGTGAAACAAATGATAGAGATAATTAGTAATTGTGCTTGCACCATATCCCACCATCCCCAACACTAACACTTGGCACAGTTTACCTTATTCTTCCAGGACAAGTCCAAGGTCATCTCATCATTGAAGGCTTTGCTCACAACCCATTCCCACCCCTCAGATGGCCTTTTCTGTGCCTTATAAAACATCTATGTGCATATGACTGTAATTATCTATTGACACATTTAGCTCTTGCCTGGACTCTGTGATTCTGAGTGGTAGGAACCCCGCCTGGGACCCTTGTGTTCACAGCACATAATCTGGAATCTTACACTCTCCTGGCTGAGAACATTAAAAGCTGACTCACAAGAGTGAGCTCTAAGAAAAACAGCACTGAAAGAGACATTCCGCGAAGTGTACACTGAATTGAAAAGCAATAAGATTTTGAATCGGAGTGGTGAAGAGTGGATAGTGGGACCGGTGGCGGCTCAGGGGCTGGGAGGGGCGGATAATAGGAAGGGTAAATCTGACTTGTCGATTGCATGCAACATGGGGCAGTCAGGTCCAACTATGCGGAAGGCATCCATAGTCAGACACGGAGAGGGACGGGACTGGAGATGATGGCTGAGGAGTCCTCTACAGGGTGGCAATTTGAGAAACAAAGAGCAGGGGTAACGTTTCCACTGACAAGAGGGAGGAGCAAGCCTGGGCTCTTCGGTCTTCTGCCTCATTCTCCAGGTCAGCAGTATTCAGTTCAACGTGCACAGTTAAATCTGCACTCGTCACCAACATCAGCTCCATTAGATCAAACACCGAGCTAATTTGCTAACACTATTAAATACATAAAGCCATCAGAAGTAATTTAATGCTTATCAGCTATGCTTACTCCCTAATAAACCCTCACCTACCCCTTATTTCAGCCTAATGATCAAAATGGATTCAGAAAATGAATATGTAATGAAGATTCCTTCCATTTCTTTCCATGAAAGAACCAGAAGGGGTTGGGGATGGAAAAGGGGATTGGCATTTAAGGGGGCCTTTAGCTGCTTCATTGATTTCTATTTCATTTTGGAGCGTGTGACGCACGGCTGAGGTTTGTCAACCTTTCATTAGCCTGGGTAATTCATCATAGTTAAATATCAGATATTTAGGCTACAAATGCATTCCCACCATTTAGCATGCATCGAATATCCTTTCATTTACAATGAGTGTCAGCCAGATAAAGGAGACAGTTTATTCATCAGAGGGAGCCCTGCGGAGGGAAAGATCAGCGTGGCTCTAAACATCCCTCCAGGCGTACCCACAGTCCTGTGCAGAGCTATTACCAGCCGTCACCCTCACCTTCTGTCTGGAAACCCAGAAAAATCTGTCTCTCATCTCTAATTACCTGGCTTCCCCTGCCCCGTAGAGGTTATGGCACAGACCAGCCAGAAGGGCTATCGGCAAATACCTCATCCAACACCCCTGCACCCTACGGATGCAAACCTTGAAATCCCAGTGTCTGCCACTGGGGTTCCCCAGTCCTTCCAGTCTCCTGGGGTGACCCGTTCACTAACATTGGGATAAAAATAATAAGCCCCTGTGTCTGTGGGCTCTCTGTCCAGTGCCCTGCCACGTATTCTGCTGGCTCCCTAGAAACGTTCACTCTGAGTTTCTGTGCTCTGAGAAATGGGGCTTATTTGTGCTTCCCCATCTACGGGTGGCCAGAATCATCCTGATATCAAGCCCGCTGTGGACCATGGCCCCCCTCCTGTGATTGCCAAAGAACCACCTACGTAAAACTACGCACATATTCTCCTTAAATACAAACCAGGTCGCCCACTAGATGCCAGACTCAGTGCTGGGCACCAAGGACACAGGTTGCGTGACCCAGCCACGGTCTGTGTCCTTGCCGAGTGCCCACCTGGATGGTGGGGCTGGCTGTGAAGCAAGGATACTCAGTGAGGATGATCATGAACTTCCTGAGGACGGTACGAGCAAAAAGGACAAAAAGAGTGCATAAGACCGAGAGCCTGTCTTAGACTGAGTAGTGAGAGCCTCACAGAAGATCAGACTTTTAGGCTGAGATCTGAGGCTAAGAAGGACCCCCTCCCTTCCAAGCCACTCTCCCCCCAGCCACCCCCAGGCAAAGTGTGTGTGTGAATGCAGAGTGAGAGGGTGTTTGGGAATTATGGGAGGAAGAAAAGAGTCTGTAAACTGAAAAATGGCCCAGGTGGTGGGAGTACAGTGAGAAAGGGAGTGGACACACTGCAAGATGTGGTCAGGAAACCAGGGAGAACTTGAAAGGATTGATCGATTGATGTTTTATTTTAGTAATTTTGGGGGGATGGGAATTTGTTTTGTATTGTGGGTTTTTTTAAATGGAAATATAGTAGATTTACAAAGTTGTACTAGTTTCTGGTGTAGAGTAAAATAATTCAGTTATACACATATACACTTCCTTTTTTTTTTTTTTTTCACTTCTTTTGCTTTGCCTTTTAGGGCCGCACTCGCAGCATATGGAGGTTCCCAGGCTAGGGGTCGAATTGGAGCTACAGCTGCCGGCCTACACCACGGTCACAGCAACACGGGATCCGAGCCTCGTCTGCGACCTACACCACAGCTCACGGCAATCCTTAACCTGATCCTTAACCCACTCAGTGAGGCCAGGAATCCTACTGGCAACCTCATGGTTCCTAGTCGGATTCATTTCTGCTGCACCACGATAGGAACTCCAACACATATGTATTTTCATATCCTTTCCCATTATAGGTGATTACAAGTTGTTGAATATATTTCCTCGTGCTATACAGTAAGATCTTGTTGCTTCTAGAAATGCTTTTATTTTTGAGATCCACCTGCTGCCTTCGAGAATCGTGGATCGAGGTGGGCACGGTGTGTATGTTGCTGACGTTTCCTGGAGGTTTGATTTCTCTGAGGAAGATGCTATCGCCCCACAGAACATGGCCTGGAAAGCTGTCTCTTTGTCCTCACAGCCGAAGAGCGCGAGCCTCTTGCTCTTCCTCAGCCTCCCCGCCACGCTGGCCATCCCTGCCGAGTGCCCCCTGAGTCAGCCCCCAGCTTGATGATCTGCTTCCCATCTCCTCAGATCTCTCCTTTTCCCTCTTTTCTGTCCTCAGCCCCCCTTTCTCTCAGGCTTGCCTGGGAATCTCAACATCCTTTTTCCTTTTCTTTTTAATGCAGAGAGATTGGGCTCTCTCACTTTCTCAGTCTCTCCTTTGGGCTGAGGGTGGACTCAACCTCCAGACCCAAGGAAGCTCGTCAGAGTAGAGCCTCATTTCTCGTGAGCTTACTTTCCCACACGCTTTGTGTATCCACCATCCATGCCATGGGGATGCTGCGAAACAAGGATGCTGCTCAGCATAGGTAATGGAAGCAAACACTCGTTTCTAGTAAAAATGTGTTACACCGAAAAAAAAAACAAAACTAAAAAACAGTGACACGCGACAATAACAGTTTATTGCTCACACACCTCGGGTATTCCGCTCGGCACCTCTGCTGACCGTGGCTGAGCTCACTCACGTATCTGGGGGTTCTAGGATGGCCTCTGCCGAGGTGATAAAGCAACTCAATTCCACGTCTCTCTCATCTTCATCGCAGCGGGAGCAGAACACATTCTTTTCACAGCCCTGGCAAAGGGCAAATGCAAGCAGTTTCTCACCATCTGCTTACCTCAGTTTTGATAATATCCATTGGCCAAAGCCAGCCACATGGCTGAGCCCAGATTCAGAGACGGAGGGACTATAGTATGACATGACAGAGAATCTAGATGGGGACCAAAGGGCTGGGGCCATCAGTGCAAGCAATACACTACACCTTAGCTAAAGCAGAAGAGGGTAAGGTCAGTTGGGGGTTTTGTTTTTTTTCGTTCCTGCCTAATTGGCCTCAAGGAGTTAAAGCCACTTGCCCCAGGGCAAACACTCTGATTAAGATAACCAAAATCCAGATCTCCAGCCAATCTAGTGCTCGTTCCACTCTGTTGGGCTAGTTCCCTAAAAGCCACCCACCATCTAGGCCCACATTTCCTTGTGCTCCAAGTAGGCCTGGCATGAAAGAACTAAAATTTCTTGTAAGGGCGCTCAGGGGTCCCGTGGCATATTTATGAGGACAGGAAAATTCACGTCTAACTTTAAGTCTGTGCCAGCTCCTTCTCAGGGTATTTTAAATGGCTCAATAATTATAAATTGGAATTGTTTACCTATTTTTACTTCTCTGGGAGATTGTGGGGTGGGCTTGAAAAAAGCTGAAGCTATTACCCCTACTTAGAGTCCCTATAAGGATAAGATTTCTACATATTCACTAAGTGCACATACCTCTTTCCTGTTTATGCTCAACAAGTGAACATAAACCTACATTTTTGCATTCCATGCTGAAAATGCCGCCCTGCCTGCCAATCTGTTTAGACATATGCACTGGATATGAGGAACCCGATGGCAATTCTTTATAGATTTTCCTTTTTTTTTTTTCTCTCCTGACTTATCTCTACTTTAAATCAGTGGCTCTCATATGAGAGGAATATCTGGGACATTTTTGATTGTCTCATCTTGGAAGGTATGACCGACATACTGTGAGCAGAGGTCAAAGATGTTACTAAATGTGCTACATTGGCGTTCCCTCCAGTTGGACCCTAGCCTGATAGCTTCCATATGCTAGAAGTGTGGCCCTAGAAATAAGAAGAAGGAGGAGTGGGGGGAGGGGAAGGGGAGGGGAA
>PVHT021183632.1:1005098-1148224 GCA_004024745.2 Catagonus wagneri
TAAAGAGAAAGGGTAACAAACCGTAAGCATTAGTCCCAAATTCCATCATTCCTATGTCGAGACCTTCCATTCCCTTGAAGTCACACAATAGTCCCAGGAAGGTAGAAGGATGCAGGGCACATGAGGGAGGTTAGATAGACCCGACACTGAATCCCAGCTGTGCCAACAACTGGCTAGATGGCACTGGCCAAATTTACTGACGCCCCTCTGCAGCAGTTTCCCCTTTGGAAAAGTGGGTAAAGTACCTCACAGAGTTGTGGGGATTAATTTAGAGGATATATATAAACTATCTGGCCCAGAGTAAGCGTTCAGTAATTGTCAGTTTCCACCCAATCACACGAAAGCTCCCCTTCATTTCAAATCTGGGTCATACACCCTGGTTCTTTGGGACCAGCCAGACTCGACTAAGAACCAGCAAGTACCAAATGAGAAAAAAATTCTGCTAATGAGATTCCTGGCTCATATTTTTCCATTCTCAAGGGATTAGGCTAGTTGAGATGGTGCTTACAGGAGCATCTGAACTGAACTCTGCCCACTTGTTACTAGTAAGTTTTTGGTGCTTATGTATTCTCAACACGTGTGCATTAAGCAGAGGAGAAGTCCAATGACCCTTTGAGAAGGAGCGGTCTCAAGAACGGTTAAAGGCAAGTCTGAAAACCAGAAGCTGAATGCAAATAGATTCTAAGATAGCCACTCTGGGATGCATTCTGGTAAGTGACTGAGACTGTGATCCGAGAGCCGAAGACACTGAGCCGACTTTGGTGAGTTTAAATCAGAGCCAAGCTCACTCTTATTCCTCCCATGGCCTCTTCCGCCTTCAGTAAAAATAAAAATGCCCTTTACGTGCAGACCACTTTATACTTTATTGTAGGGCAATGAGGAAAATGGAAAAAATAAGTAATTGTAACAGATAATAATGACTACAAATATATCAAAACAAGTAACTTCCAAGCAAATAAGCAAATATGTATAATTGCCATAATATGTGTTTCTGTCATTGGTCATGTGGTCATAATTGGGCCTTGTAACTTCTTTCACCATCCATTCCATATTCCTTTTGCCCTCCCTCAGCACCTCGACTAGTCATGGTGTTTCCCCTATTAAGGTAACTCAAGCCTCTATTAGCGAAGGCCCTATACCTATATTAGATCACCATAGTTTTCCATTAATTAAAAAAAAAAAAAACTAAATTTTTAAAGCCGTTTTAGGTTCACAGCAAAATTAAGAGGTAGGTACAAAGATTTCCCATATGTCCCCCACACCCACATATGCATAGCCTCCCACACCATCCACATCCGACCAGAGTGGTACATTTGTTACGATTGATGACCCTATATTGGCACATTATAATCACCCAAAATCTATAGGTTATATTACAGTTCATTCTTGGTGGTCCATTGTATAGTGGCAACCCTAATTTTACTTGGTAATCAGAATCACCATGTCAGCCAGTTCAGAGTAGTAATCCCTTCTTTAACTGTTGGTTCGATAGCATAAGCAGCCCAAAGGGCCAGGTGGCAGTCTCAGTTTCCAGTGCAGTGGAACTTCGGTCATGTATCTGGAAAAAGAGATTCTCTTTTGGGAAACAAGACAGCCAAAGCAGCAGAGCGCAAGTCGCAAGAATGGAAACAAAACATTGTGATTGAATCATTAGGGATATAACAGTGATGGAAGCCACTATCAAATATCCCCTTTGGCTCCCAGACCCAAGTGTTCTTCCTTATGGAAAAAAAGAGTATTCTGTATTACATAGAGTTGACCTTTGAACAACATGAGGGGTTAGGGTCCTTGACCACCAGCACAGTCAAAAATCCACGTAACCTCATAGCCAGCCTCCCACATCTGTGGTTCCCAACTCACAATGTGTTTTCATCCACCAGTGCTGTACGTGTTCAACTGGCCATACTTTTGCTATATTCAGCCAACTTCTTTAGGGTGGTGAAGCATGTGTAAGACCAGTGAATGCCATGGGTATGAACCCACGGTCGTACTCCTTTCATTCTAAATTGAGCTCCTGGTCAGAAAAGACGCTTTGTGAAATATCATCATGACAAATGAGGCTTTTCAAAAATTCACACACAGTAGCACTGGCAGAAGCATTCTAGGGAGGACAAATTACTTCTCTTTCCAAGAAATGGAGCCACATCAGGAGTTCAGGTTGATTCTCTGCTGTGGCATGTTGGGCATTCCTGTTGTGCTGCCACCTGATTGTTGAAAGGCTCTTCTTCCATAGCTGTCCTGTGGTTACCATTCCCACGGGCACAAATAAATTCACACTCCGTGCCCGCTCTGAGAGGTCCATCCACATATCTCGCCCCCCAGATTTCCTTGTCACCTGTGTTCCAACCTTGTTTGTTCTAAGTCCTTGTCCACTAGCCCAACCATCACCCACAGCTCAGGAATCACTACACTTGCATATTGCTGGTCACCTCTCCTTCCAGGCAATGTCAATGGCCAAGTGCATGGCTCAGAGTCCTGCGCACTGGGATGAGTTCCCTTTCCTTCTTTAGGGATACTCTTGAGTAAGACTCTAAAGCTGAAACCATGCACTTTGGAATGATGCTAGCATGTCATGCTGTTTGCCTATCCAATAGCCGTTCCATACTTCTGTCTTGCTAAAATAAACCCACTGTCATTCAAATAGTAATTTTTCAAGAAGGTAGACTCAAGCCCAGTGTAAGAGTCATAATTGGTGTAAAACCATTCTATATGCAAATGATTGAGTTAGGGATGGTCACGTGACCGTTTTCTGGGCAATAGGACCTGGCAGAAAGTCTGGGAGTTTTAGAAAAGATTCTTTTCTCCCGATAAATAAAAGGACATGGGAGAAAGTGTCTGTTTTATGTGTCTCTTTGGATATCACAGTGTAAAGTAGTGATTTTGGAACTATGGTTTAATAGCCATGAAAGAAGGACCAGAGGGTAGAAAAAAGCTGGCCAGAGCCCAGTTGTCACTGAGCTACTGAATTAACCACACCAACAACTGCCTCCCTGCTAGATAAGTGGTATTTTAAGTCAATTTAGTCAGGTATTCTGCTGCAATTGAACTGATGCCAGTTTAAAAAGAATATTTTACATGTTCTATTCACAAGTCCTATTACCTTGTCATGAAGGTTTTATATAAATGTATAGTTAGCTTCTTTGCATAATTAGAACATCTTTTTGTACTGTAGACATGGGAATGAAAGAGTAGAAGAGAGAAGTAATTTTTTAAAAAAAATAGGGAAATTTTTCCCCCAGGGAATAGAAAGGAAAGAACATGAACCAGTCCATATCTCCAAACAAGCACGCAAGCATGCACACACACACACACACACACACCGGCCCTTTACGTCTCTAGGTAGAATCTGGCAAGAACAGGTTTCAGTAGCTTCAGGACCAGGTATGAGGCAAGGCTGAGGGCCAGGTTAAAAAAAACATGAGCTGAGAATGTGGGCAGAAGCCATGCAGGCAGGCACGCAGGCCAGTCAGAGGTTTGGACTACGTGATTTACATGAAAAACTAAAGCTTCAGAAGGAGCCCTGGACCAGCTCCACACGGCGGTTATGGGTTAAACAAGGATACTTGGAAAGGCAGCTGTCAGATTCAGTAGCCAGTCACCCTCTCGTGGGCTTTACAGCCTGCGCATATGGAACAGATAACAGATGATGCCTGCTACTGGGAATTTTATTTCCGCACAAGTCCTATATCACGTTCCTCTGAAATGAACTGATGAATACAGTTGTACAATTTATGAATTTATCTTCCTCGAATGAAATCAATATGTTTTTTGCAGAGGACTCTGCCCAGCATTCGCTGGTGAACACTTGTGTCCTGCTGGGCAGAGAGACAGAAGAGTCTGCAGCGGGCTGTGAGCGATCTCTGCTGCCATCTTCTGATGCCGAGAGCAAGAGACAGACGGAGGCAGCGAGAGCACGCTCCTCTCTCTAGTATCAAGGGGTCCTGGGGAAAGGCTGGAACTAGAGGCACCACCAGTCTCCTTGGAGGTAATAGAAACAATTTCTCGCTCAGCCCTCACAGCACCTGCTCTGTCCTGTTTGGTTGGTCCAGGCAGAATGATCCCAGTTCCTCCGCTGTGAGTGACTTGACAAAACCCAGATTTAGACTCTGCCACTGGGAAGTATTGATCGCGCCAGGCGATTTTGTATCTCAACTCAGTAGGAATGGAAACTTCCCTTTCTTATCGTTCGTAGGAAAAAAGAGGAAAAAAGAAAAAAGGCAGTTTGGGCTCAGGTGGCCCCAAACGGTGAAAGGGATGAGAGCCATTACAATCAAGGCATTATTTGTCATGTTTTCCCAAATGTTCCTTCAGGCTGTGAAATCTGGGGCGCGTGGGGTGGGGGTGGGGGGGTTGGGGGGGCTGTATCCCATATCACTTTAAATTTCTTTTAAACCTTTTGTACACTTTTCCTCTAAAAGGAAATCAGGGAGTTCCTGTTGTAGCTCAACAGGGTAAGAACCCAAAGTAGTGTCTCTAAGGATTCTGGTTCCATCCCTGGCCTCACTCAGTGGGTTAAGGAACTGGCATTGCATAGCATACGTCACAGATGTGGCTCAGATCTGGTGTTGCTGTGGTTGTGGTGTAGGCCTCAGGTACAGCTCTGATTTGACCCCGGCCTGGAAGCTTCTAAAGGCCACAGGTGTGGCCCTAAAATAAATGCATAAATAAATAAACAAATAAATGAAATATTCCCAGCCCTAAACATTTTCACTTGTGAGAAGTGTTCCCAGCTAAGTCCCCATAGAAAGTTTCCTTTTGCTTATGTGGTTTCACCCCCTTCGCTCTGAATCGCTGGCCCTTCTCATCATTCCCAGTTAACAATTGCTTGGAAGAACTATGTACATTTTATTATACCAGTTTCAAATCCCAGGCAGGGCTTCCATCTCATTAATCACTTTCCATTCTTTCTCTAATGTTTGTCTAGTCTTTCCTTATCTCATAAAGCTGAGCTTGGAGTTTTAGGGGCTTTCTCATTGAGACTCCATGGAAGAGGCCAGGGGCTTTCCAGGGTTGATTTTCAGATTGTTCTGCAGTTGTAGCCCTGATCCTAGGCAGAGAGGCTAATCTCATGCTGGTCAGTTTCCACAGGGCACTGGCCTGACCTGCTCTTTCCACGGTATGTCCTTAGACTCCTTTGATACAAAGCCTAAGACTATTCCTCTCTTCATCTCTATCTCTTCCTCCCATTCAGAGAGGTGTCCGGGCTTGTGCTCCAGGCTTCAGCGGAAACATGAAGCAGGCGGACCATGGACATCCTGGCTTTTGTGTCCAAATCCTTTCCTCTAAAAGAAGGGGAGAAGTGGAGCATAGCAAAGACATGCCGAACAGGTAGCAAGGGACAAAGCTTTCCTGAGAAGAGGATGTTGGGAGGAGCTGTGCGGAAAGAAGGGATGGCAGATGGAGGTTGTCCTGCCGGCACCAAAGAAGGACAGCAGTACGTCCCACAACCACACTGCCGTCATGTGCCTCTAAGCAGACAAGAGCGCCGGTGGCGTCCCCACTCGCGAACCTCTGTGCAAAGACACAAAATGAACAAAAGTCCCTCCCCAATGGAGGAACAACTTAAGGCCCCAGAATTTTCACATGAACCAGGTGGAGAGTGGACAACAGGTCTGCTGTTAAGTCTGTCAAGAGCTCGGTAAGACAGGACCTTGACGTAGAAGTAGAATGGTAGAAAGTACAGCCCACACAGGCTGGCACGTGGTTGACAATTCCCCGATTATTTGTTAAGTCAGTCTTGCAGGATGCATGCCTACCCGCCTGTGCTGGTCAATCTCACGTTGCTCTGAAAATTCAATGAAATAAAACATCGAAAATCATTTTGCACATGCTAAAGCCCTTCACAAATGTAAGGAAGCAGTATTGCCATCCCTTCCTTGATTTTTAGCCTCCACTGTTAGTAGTGAAAATTGATTACCTATTAAGTGCTGAGTGAGAAGGTTAGCCTTAATAATTCTACTTGACTTGCATACAGAGAGCTCTGCTCCTGTTCTACCTTAAATAATCATAGGCAGGTATTTCTGGTGCAGGCTCCCTTCTATCCATTCTAGCCTAGGGTGCCAAATCCTTCCTTCAACATATTGGATCTGAGATCCTGCAATGTCAGGTCTGATCAGGAAAATGTCAAACTGAAGGAGAAGAAAGTGGCTGTATCTTTCTCCAAAGGTCCTGGTGACTGTGCTGTCCTATATCAGCAAATAATGCTTATGAAATTCAAGTACATTATAGCGCGATGTTATGGTGCATCCTCTTAGCTGTTCCATTGATGGCAGTAATTTGTTTCTGAATATAAAAAGCGTAAGTGGGGTAAAACTGGGCTGCAAAGAATATTAAGGGTGTGCCACTTGCCTTAATTGGATGATACCTGGCACAGCAGATGTCAATCGAATAACTCCATGAAAACAGAATATTCTCTGGCTTTATATAGTAAAAATTTTAACAGAATAAGCGAGCTAGAAGAGACTCCTGTGCATATTTGCTGTAGCCCTTTATTTTCTATCAGATGATAAGGCTCTAGAATGGTTGTTTTTTGTTTAAAGTTATCCAGGGGTTGAAATGGTAACCCATCAATTACTGGTCCAGTAATTGGAGTTTAAATTCGGGTGAACCTCATTTTAGCACCTACTGTGTGTGAGAAGAAACTGATGGGTTTGTTTGCTAAATTATTTAGGGCAATACTAAAAAAAATAAAACACAATCTCTGATGTTCTGTTGAGAAGAGAAAGCATGTAAGCACAGACACACAGACAAAATTGTGCAATGCACAACAAGGAATATACCACAGTTCTGCATATAACAGTCTAGTGGTTATGAAACACTTAAGGGCTACAGCAAAACATGAAAGGAAATTTTATTCAGGGCTTAGAGGCTGGGATAGTAGGGGGAAAAAAATACAGCCAAGGCTCAGGGAACAAAAATGGGGTGCTGTCATCTCACAGAGAAGGTGGAAGAAGATGCTATTTACTCAGCATCATTTGGATAAAATATCCCATGACAGGGGATATATACATGTTATCTCACCCAGACCTCTGTACTAAGGCAGCTACCTTTAAGGTTGATATGAGATGAGGACTGAGGCTCAGAAAAGTTAAGTGATTTACTCAAGACGACACACCTAGAAGAAGCAGAGCCCAAATTCAAACCCTAGGTGTATAACCTTGAAGTTCAAGTTCAGATCCGAGGGTATGTTACAAGACTCAATGGAATTTGAGTTACAAATGTGGTCAAACCGTTGTACTAAAGTAATTTTTTAAACGACAGAAGGAATGTAAGTGTGCATGCACGTGTGTGTGGGAGGGGGAGTTGTGTGTGGGTTGTGTGTGTGAGAGTTCATGTTCAAATGTGTGTGTGTTTAAGAGCAACTGCTAGAATTCCAAGTTGTAATAATCCTGGATGCTCAGAATTGGGAAGAAATGAGCCACTGCTAAAGGTACTGCCAGTCTTTCATTCGTGCCAATTTCTTAACCCACTTTTACAGGAATTTTCACCTTCTTCACAGCCTTACTTCAACATGCTGAAAGGTTCCATCTAAGGATAAGTAATGGAAACAGGTCATTTGAATTCTGCTTTTGCAAACCATTTACACTGAAGCTCACGGAAATCCACTCCTGACAGTGGGTCATGCAAAGCCTCCGTGTATCCAAACTTGACCCAGCAAAGTTTAGCCCAGTTTACACTAATTCAGGAAAGAGGCTCATCTGAGTGGCAGAGGGTCCCATGACATCTCCAGGTTGATGCAGGGCAGGGACTGATGGGGAAAGAACAGCTGGGCCTGGGGAGCAGAGGCGGCCATCTCAGACTTAGACCCACGCGGCAGGAGCAGCGCCACGCGGCAGGAACAGCTGGGCCTGGGGAGCAGAGGCGGCCATCTCAGACTTAGACCCACGCGGCAGGAGCAGCGTTCCAGACAGCAACGAAGCCCTGAAACAGGAGGTCTACAGCGTAAGAAGGTCTACAACCCGGATTTCGAAGTCACCAAAGTTGATGGCATATGAGAGGACACACAAGGAAATAGAGGTGGTGCCATTTTGGAAGGTAATTTTGAACATAGAAAGCTATGTTCATTACTTTCCCCAAAGTTGGCTCCTGATTCATTATGCAATTAAATACATATTTATTGAGCATTTATTTTGTGCCAGGAACTATACTGGACTTTGAGACAAAAATAAATAAAGGAAAACCTGTGTCTTCAAGAGCTTGGAATGTTGGGCTGGAGACAGATAATCTTGTTAAGGATGAAGTGTCCAAGACGAGAAGCAGAGAAGTGAGTAGGAGGTAATAACAGACTAACTCCGCAGAGAAGAGTTAAAAAGAAAGGGGCAGTTTTTTTGGGTTTTTTTTTTTTAGGTACTTAGGAGATAAAAATCACCAGGACATAGTAATTTATTGGATCTGGAGGATCATTTGTTTTTTTTAAAAAAATAGTGAAAGTTACCTCTCACAAATTTCTAGCTTGGAGCAAAAAGCAAGAGATAACATGAATTTCAGTTATAGCTACCCATCCATTGAAACACATTAATTATTTCTTGAATGCCTGAACTTCAGCATGTGTTATCTAATTGAATCTATTTAATAGAAGAGAATATTTTTCTCTGAGATTTAGACATTAAAAACGAATTTAGGATATAACGTAACCCAACTATTTGAAATAAAGAACAGAAAGAGTTTCACATAATGAGCGTGAACTCCTACCATCTCCCAAGCCCTTTGTTAGAGGTGATACGCTTTACAATCAACACTTAGGTGAACCCTCCTGGGTGACGTGGAAAATCGCTGTATACAAATGAAGAAACTGAGGCTGAGAGGGATTGAGCACCTTATCCACCGACTCACAGCTATGAAGTGGCAGAGACCAGATTCAAACCCAGGCCTTGACTCCAGGGGAGCCCATGGCATCCCCACAAAGTCTTGCCGCCACCAAAGAGGACAGGTCAGCTTCCAAAGACTGTATCAATAGCAGTCTTGAGCTGGTACTCCTTTCAACTCTCTTCTTTAGCCCTCAAACTACTCTAGCATAGCAATATGTGTGACATTTCAGTTCTGGCTTGTTAATTTCAAAGTCGGGTTGACCCATTAAGAGTACTTCTCTCCACAATTCTGTACCTCATGGTACATTACGTTCTGGCTCATGACGGCCAAATGTGAGAACTTCTTCCCAGCTCTGCACGCAGTGACGTCATGCTGGTAGCTTGAAATTGGCCACGGTGAGTATTTACACTGTAAAAATTGAAACAAGTGATAAATCAGGGCTTTTTTCACCTTGTTTTGGGAAAGCCGCTTGTGAAATATTTACAAGCTGACTGTGTATAAACATTTATAGATATGCATCCGCTACACAAAAGTCTATCTGAGAGTTTTAGAATCACTGCCTTAATCTGATTGAACACGGGAGTTCCCATTGTGGCTCAGTGGTTAACGAATCCGACTAGGAACCATGATTTTGCGGGTTCGATCCCTGGTCTTGCTCAGTGGGTTAAGGATCCAGCGTTGCCGTGAGCTGTGGTGTAGTTTGCAGACGTGGCTCGGATCCCGCGTTGCTGTGGCTGTGGCGAAGGCCGGCAGCTACAGCTCCTCTTAGACCCCTAGCCTGGGAACCTCCATATGCCGCGGGTGCGGCCCTAGATAAGGCAAAAAGACAAAAAAAAAAAAAGGAAAATGAATGAACACAGACTTGGCTGGTATCACCTTTGATATAACCTTTTGAAATAGCAGAAAGAGCATTATCATCTGATACCTTGTACATGGTAAAATTAAGTTCCCTGACATTCAATATTAATCTATACTAACCTATTTCAGGATTCCTTTTTTGATCCAGATTTTTCTTTCCAATCTTCTTTACGAATTTCATGTTTGGAAGTCATATCATGTTTGGGAGTTTCTTTCTTTAGATGGATTTCTAAGGTCAAGGGGGAAGAATGCACTTATTTATTCACAGTGAGATTCCAGGTTCTTCCCTTAACAGTGACTGTGAACTGTCAGCTTTTAGAATAACACGCACAAACATCATGGCACAGGACAAATATCTATGATCAGGTAGCTGACCTGATTTCTCAACTGCTAGGATGGAATAAGCAGAAGACTTTTTGAACAGTATAGCTCTAAGTCAGTACAAACGCTTTACCGTAGTTCAGTCCTGGTGGCTGCATCAGTACAGGGAAAATTGTCTTTCAAAGCAACTAATGCTATAGTCAAAAGCATCTCTCTGTACCTCAAGATGAAGAACTGAACTCTATTTTTTCCTTTCACCGGAAAAAAATGTACATGTTGATGAACTATGCAGACACACATTAGCTCAGAACACTGGATCCGAGGAAAGCATGAATATTAATTTGCAATATTTTGAGAGGGACATGTTTATGGCAATTGGATGATTACTTACTGGTAATTGTGTCATAATAATGTTAGTAGTTTATATACAATCTCAAAAACAAATAACCCAGGGAGCTTAGCACTGTAATATCAGCAGCAGCCTTGCAAAAGCGAATCTTTCTTTGAAGACAAATACCTTAAAAAAGGGGGGGGGGGACTTCTAAAGAGTTCTGAATCTCGTGGATACTGGCTCTCCTTGGATCAGCAGGTGTCCAAAGAAGCATGGTCCTCCCTGAGGACCACAAATGCACACAGTTGTCCAAAACCTTACTCAAACTCTGGATGCTGAAAAATGATGTTTATTTCCCCAGTCATTCCAGAGATAAGGAGACAGTCTGAATGGAAAAGTGCTTTGGATTGGGGGCAGTTTTGTAAAACCTGTAGGATGTTTTAAATTGGGTCTTTCAAAGCTGTACTTTCCAATCTCTGTAAGTCATTCGTAGGTACAAGCAATTTTTTTTTTAAATCCAAGAAAGTAGGAGTACAGCTGTTCAAACAATAAATATCCTTTTCTAGAAAATGGCATATTGGCTGTGTTACAGTATCCTGGAAAGGAGCCCACAGCCTGCCACCTTGCATTTGAAAGTATGGGGATCGTGAATCACTCATATAGGACACGTGGACATGTAGGGGACAGATTGGATTTTCATCATGTGTTGCCAGTTTCCCGAACCGTGCTTTAAAAAAGACATATGTGACACCTTGGGAATAACCAGTCACAGGTTGCCTTCCAACTCTTTTCCATTTCCCTTGTATGTAAATTCCACAAACAAGCATTTTGTTACACATTAGCACGCACAATGCCGATTGGCTCAAGCTGCCAGCATTTGATTCTCTTTGATCATGGAATTCCAATCTGTTTTTTCTCTACTCCATTTTTCTCCTCCTCTGCTTTCAAACACAGAGTAGGCACTCAGATTTACTACCTCCCTGTCTTAGTCAACTCAGGCTGCCATAAGAAAGTACCAGAGACTGGGTGTATTAAACAACAGAAATTTATTATCTTGCAGTTCTGGAGGCTGGAAGTCCAAGATTAAGCCATTGGCAGAGTTTGTTTTTCCTGAAACCCCTCTCCTTGGCTGGCAGTTGGCTGCCTCTCCTGTCTGTGCCCTGATGTGACCTCCCCTCTGGGCAAGGCCTTGGGGAAGGGGCAACAATGAGAAAGAAGGAGAACAGCTGGGGAGCCATCCTGACAGCACAGGACCAGGGGATAGAGGTACAGGTGAAGAGAGGTAGCTGGGCTCTGCATAAGGCTTGTAAGTAAAGCCAACACTGTTTTGCTAACGGGTTGGATGTGGGGGTATGAGAGGATGAGGAGCAAATAGGCTACAAGGAAAAAAGTGAGGGGAACATGGGTAAAAATGAAGTCATCATTTTCTGAGGTGGGTAATAATAGAGGGAATATCTGGAGTTAGGTTTTGGACAATTTAGAGTTTAGATGCCCATTAGACATGTGGGTAGAGAAATGGAGAAAAACGTTCAAGCACTATTCATGTGCTATCTCATTTAATCCTCAAAACAACCTAACCAGGATTGTTATTATTGTCCCATTTTATCAATAACAAAACGAAGGTTAAATACTTGCCTGAAACTGGGAAGCTCCATGCCTTTGATGCTAGACTCTCCTGCCTCCCCTGCTTAATGGGGAATATGCCAAGGTCATCATGGTAAGATGTCAAAACGGTAAAGCCGTGCTCTCTGCAGATTGAGTCTCCACATACAGCCCCCCCCTTTTTAATTTTACTGCCATACCCACGGCATATGGAAGTTCCATGGCCAGGGACTGAATCTGACTGTGACAATGCCGGATCCTTGAACCCACTGCACTGGGCTGGGGATTGAACTCACATCTCTGAGCTGCTGCAGTTGATTCTTAACCCACTGCCCTGGCAGGAACTCCCACACATAGTCTTCTGACTTTGGTTTATTTTGTCCCTTGGGGGCATCCATATTTTTATGGACCAGGAAGGCCAGTGTGGTTTCTATCAGTCTGCAAAAACTAAACTTGAGCAAATCCAGCTTCTGCTAGTTCATTGCTGCAGCCAAACTTACACATCAGAGAAGAAGAAAAGCAAGAAATAGAGAACTATAGAGAGCCGAAGAACATAAAAGTGTGAGAACTGGCCCGTGTGAAGACACAAAGCTGCAAGTCCTTGAAAGTCACTCAGGTGGCCCCCAGGGGAGTATGTTTTTAAGCTACTGGATTCAAATTAACAAATGAGTCCCCCGAGGTAGAAAATGGCCCACCTTCCCATGCTCCTCAACCATAGGAGAGGACCCAGCAGGAAGAGAAAGCAGCAGAGGCAATCCATCCTTGTCAGAGGAAGAGTTCTTGCCCATCCTTTATTTATTTGTTTATTTATTTATTTTACACAAGATGCATTCGCTCGCTCTCTCTCTCTCTCTCTCTCTCTCTCTCACACACACACACACACACACACATACACACACACACGAGACGAGGAGAAGGAGAGCGTAAGGTACACGGATTTGAGATCGGCCATCAGTAAAGCCTTGCTAGTTCTCTCTTAGAAGTCACCAGGCCACCACACTCCCCACCTCGTGAGGCACCAGCCTGTTCACAGGCGTTTGAGTCACTTCAATGCAGCAGGGTCACCTGGTCCAGTTCATTTTCAGCCAGAAAGGGTCCTCAGGGCACAGACGGTAAAGCCTGAGGACAGCGCTGGAGTGGAAAGAGAGGCCCCTTTCCCCATAGCAACAGCAAGGTCAGCAAGCTTTCCGGCCACAAGGGTTGGTTTCCTGCAGAATCTGGTCTAAAAAGCCGCCCCCTGTTTCCAGGTATTTCACTTCCCTCTCTTTCCCAGCCGAAGTCTGCACTGGCTGAAACCCCCTGGAGAAATGGGCCACTGATGGTCAGACAAGCGCTTGGCAGACTAAAGTGTGGCCATTCTTGGCAGTGGTTTGAGTGGAGGGTTGAAAACCTGCAAGAGCCCTTAGCTGTGAGGAAGCAGCTAGTACTCTGTGCTTTCTCAGGCTCACGGGGCCACGTCCTGTGGGACCCCAGCTGCTGTCCCCTGCACCCCTCGGAAATGACCTTTGTTAGCCTGTTCTCTGATTCTGTGGCTTACTCTCTGCACCAAATGCCAGCCACTAGCATTCACAGAGCTCAGCGTGCGAGACAGGTTGAATCTGGCGCCAGATCCAGACCCACGGCGTAGCCCTGGGGCCGAGTCCTTTGTCCTCCCAGTCCTTCAGCTCAGAGAGGGACCACAGTGAGAACCAGAAATGACATTTGCGCTTAAGCCTTTCCCAGGGAAAGAAATCACTGTGAAAGATTGACGTGGAAAACCAATTTGGCCTTTTTTTCTTTTTCACTTGAATATCCTTCAGAGGGAGAGAAGTTCACGTCACAAAAGCTGCCTTTAGAGAGCATTAACTTGGAGGCCAGATTGAAAGAGAACTTTACAGTTAAGGATTAAGCCACCACAAGCTGCAATAAGAACCGAGCTTTGAGGAGGATCTTCCCTGCCAAGACCCCGGTCGGTTCTTAATACAACAGTCTCTGACACCACTCAGGCTGGGACTTCTAGCAGGCGGCTCTGAGCATTGGAGGGGTGGTGCTTTGGGCCTTTTATTGGATTAACACTGTGAACATGAGAAACACATCTGCTGTGGTTTCTAACATGAAATACTTGAGAACACGTCCTTAAGGATTCTTTTTCCTGGATATGACACCTTTTTCTAGTTTACATGGAAGACAATTCCAGGAAACTGATTAGGGAGCCAGTGGAAGTGAGACAGAGGAAGGAAGGAAGGAAGGAAGGAAGGAAGGAAGGAAGGAAGGAAGGCAGGCAGGCAGGCAGGCAGTAAAGGGGTTGTCGCTCAGCCGGGGCCCCACAGTGGGCAGCTGGAGCTCAATCCTGCCAGGGAATTCTGGGGGCTGGTGCAAAGCAAGGGCCCCTGAATCCCCCAGTTGAAGAGCTAAGTGAATAATGAAAACTTCCTGCCCATCTTTGGTCCAGAGCTGCTTCTGGACCCAAGGACCTAAGGACAGTCTTCTGCAGAGGGTGAAGCCAGCTGCCTCCAGGGCAAGGAGTTTTAAGGAAATGAGAGGGGATCCAAAGGTGATGAATAAATTGAGAGGTTTTTTTTCTATCTTTCTTTTCCTCCCTTCCTCCCTTTCTTTCTCTTTTTTTCTTTCAACAAAAAATTTACTAGCAATATATCTTGTTCCACAGCTTGCTATTTTTAGTTTACAGTATATCTTGGAAATTGTTTCCAATTCATCATGCAAAGACTTCCATTTTTTTCAACTGCTGTTTAGTATTCCATTGTATGAATAGACCATGGTTTCCTTAGCCATTTACATGTGGTTGGCCATTCCATTTCTTTTGTCTTTAACTATTACCAACAATATTATAGACTTCATTCCTTGCCCATATGTACAATAAACCCAGAGACGCATTGCTGCATTAACAGCTACTTCCTGAGTTATGAAAAGGACAGAGCCACTGGGTCCCACCAGCCATGCAGGGGGGAGTCACTTCCCGCTTTTCTATCACTCCCGTGCACTGTGGAACTTGAACTTTGTGCCCTCTGTTCCTCCATGCCCACAGGACAGTATACATTAACCCAAGAGGCAAGTGTGATTCTGAGATAAATGCCAAGCAGGGGAAGAAGAAACCACTCAAAAGAAGAGTATGTGAAGGGCGATCAAGATAAAGGTAGGAAAATCACACAAAAACACATACACAAGAGCACACACAAACACACACAGATTTACACACTCAAATGCACAAAATTTCTGGGACATTAGGTGACTACATGGCCAAAAGCCCCCTCTTAAGACGTTTTAAAAACTGTGATTTTAATTAGCTCTTCATTTTTAGCTGAAATGGAGTAATGATCCATTTACATTCCTTGGATACCATCTGCGAGCACCTCATAGAAAAAGGCAACCTCACACTGACTTATTACTGGCTTATTATCAAGTCCTGTTGATTCCCCAGGGCAAGCTATGTCTTGTGCCCTTTTAGAAACCATCTTCTTTCTTGGGAGGTTTATTTATTACAAACCCACAGAAAAGGATATGTTTTAAAAAAAAAAAAGAAGGACTTTTCTCTCTTCTAGCAGAGGTAAAAGATCTCATCTATTTCCCATGACTTATTAGAAATATATGCCAGCTGTGATTTTGGAAGTCCTAAGTACAGGTGTAAAAATGTGCCCACTGCTGATCTGTCCTGCTCAACCCTGGCTGACAAGGATGGATTGTCTATTCTTATGAATCACCTTAATGTACTCATAGAGGAGATTTGCAGCCTCTGCTAGGACATTTGTAAGGCTGTGGTGCTCTAACAGTTGCCTTCCAACTTTGAAATATGTATCATTTCTCTTCCTGTTTGTTCGGCAAACATTAGGTGCAAACTTGGGCATGATGTCTGCCTCCTTCTCTCTCCTCCATTGCACAAAGCTCTGCCCACATGGATAACACCAACAGCTACATGTACCGAAATGAAGGCACAGGCGTCTCTGCAGCTGCTACGGAATTCCTCTACAAACAGGAAATGTCCACGTGTGAAAATACACTGGGTTTGGTGAGACTGCCAAGTTTGGGTTCTGGGCAGAGCTTCTCTGCTGAGAAAAGGGAGGAGGGTTCAGCTGTGTCTCCTGGGGCTGGATCATGTGAAAAAGTCTCGGAGACCTGGGAAGAGGCTGGGAGCCCCTCCCATGCCCACCTCCTCAAAGCCCTCAGTAGAAGTCTGAAACCACAGATGGCTTGTTTTATTCAGCGATGTCACAGCTATCTTTTGAGATGCCTACTGTGTGTTTCAGGCACCAAATTCATGGTTGGAGATGGGGTCCAAGTCAAGTTTGAGAACCTTGCTGAGGACTGGGATGAAGAGATGTTCAAAGTCAACCCTTGCTGCCTTCTTGACTGTGACATCACAGTCTTTAAGCTTCTGTTCCCAATCACTGTGACGACATTATAAAATCTCCCAGAGTTCCCCGCTGTGGCGCAACAGGACCATCGATATCTCTGCAGTGCCAGGATGCAGGTTTGATCCCTACCCTGACACAGTGGATTACAGGATCCAGTGTTGCCATAACTTAGGTCTAGGTCACAACTGCAGCTCAGATCTGATCCCTGGCCCAGGAGTTCCATAGGTCTCAGGGCAGCCAAAAATAAATAAATGAATAGAATTAATTAATAAATTAAAATAAAAATAAAAATTCCCTCTGCAGCCTGTCAAGAAGTTAGTTGTGCTGATGTAGGCCATGCACCTGATACTCAATAAGCATAACTCCTCTCCAGGCCTCGTCGCAAGAGCCAAGAGAGGCTGTCTGAGACTTCTGATCAGGGCAGCACTCGGAGTCACCAGATAACCAGGTAGCACTGTCACGAAAGGGTCAGCCACAGAGAGCCATCCACATCAAGCATAGAATAATTTCCTCTCAATCCCAGAGAAAGACCTAAAAATGCCCTGTGTACTGTTGATAAACAAAATGTTAGAAGTAAGCAAACCTACAGTCAAAACTAGCCTCTAGTGCTGTGCATCCTTAGGCAATTAGTTCACCTCCCTGAGCCTCAGTTTTGTTGGATCCTCACTGGTGAAATGAGGGTAATCACAGCACATGTTGCGTAGGTTTGTGGTACAGATGATATTAAATGAGGAAGCACACACACACACACGCACACACACCCCACAGTGCTTGCTACATAAGAACGCAGTAAACGTTGGCCATCACTCTTGTATCATACAGAAAGCCCCTTTTCTAGTCACTTTGACTCTAAGATATGCAGTCAACACACACAAGTACAGATACGTTCCCTTCCTTGATGAGAAGCCACGTGGAAGGGAAAGAACACTGGGCTTAGTTAGAAAAAGTGAGTTGCAGTCCTGATTCTGTTGCTTCCTCGCTCTGTCACCTTAGCCATCAAAGTTCTCCTTTCCTGAATTAGTTTTCCTACTGACCACTGGCTGTAGGGTTCTGCAAGATGAAGGTGTTGGTAAAGGACAAGGTGTGACTGAAATGCATGGTGGTATTATTGTTTGCATGGGGCAGACAGACAGTGGACTTGAAATCAGACAGACAAGGGCTAGCTTTCCTGCTCTGCTACTCACTGGCTGTGTGTCTTTGGGCTGGTCACACAACCTCTCTGGTGAACCTCTAGTTCTGTTTATAAAATGCACATCAAGTTCTCGTCGTGGCTCAGCAGTAACAAACTTGACTAGTATCCATGAGGACACGGGTTCGATCCCTGGCCTTGCTCAGTGGGTTAAGAATCTGGCATTGCCATGAGCTGTGGTGTAGGTCACAGACGTGGCTCAGATCTAGCGTTGCCGTGGCTGTGGTGTAGGCTAACAACGATAGCTCCGAGTTGACCCCTAGCCTGGGAACTTCCATATGCCGAGAATGGGGCCCTAAAAAGACCAAAAAAAAAAAAAAAAGATAAAATGCACATCATAATAGCTGCCTTGTTGATCTCAAGGGGATGCTATGTCTCTAACTTGAAGAATTAATACAAAAGAGCTTTGCCATTTAAATGGCCACGAGGCTATAATTTTGGATTATGACCCATCACAATGAGGGCATTTCTTCGGGCAGCTAGCTACTCCACAGCCCAGGAAGAAAAAGCAGAAAGGCAAAGCCAATGCAGCCAGAGGAAGCGGGGGAAATAGCAGGAGAGCAGAAGTGGGAGTTCCTGTTGCAGCTCAGCGGGTTAAGGACTGGACATTGTCTCTGTGAGGATTCAGGTTTGATCCCCGACTTTGCATGTTGACATAGCTGTGGTGTAGGCCAGCAGCTGCAGCCACAATTCCACCCCTGGCCCAGGAGCTTCCATATGCTGCAGGTGCGGCTGTGACGATTTCATCAAGCCCTGACACACCTTCCCATCCTAAGTGGATTCATTATCTTCCATGAAGAAGGCAGCCTTAAGTTATGCTTCCAGGGCCAAGTCTAGTGTAACGCAGGAGCATTAATTACGCTGTATTCCCTAAGCTCTCTGTAAAGACGGTCAGCAACATCCCCACGGAGAAGGCAGAGGGGTAAAAACGGGGGAATCTCTGAAATCATCTAACTTGGCTCTGAAATAAACCCTTAATTCATCTTAATTGCTGTATTTTCTTTATGCTTCTAAAGTAACCTGGTGTCAACATGACCCCGGCGGGGGGAAAAAAAAAGTCTGTGCAAAATAAAGGAATGTTAGACAGGGAAGTTATTCACTCTTCAAGTGCTTTTCACCCTTTTCTCTCTTGTAATGCTCACAAAACAAAAAAGGTGATGAGCAGGCTAAAGGTCCATTCGCATCAGGCAGACTGCTCTGATATTTGGAGCTGCAGGACGCCCCGAACCATCCAGGAAGTCCCACTTTTAGGACTATTTTCAGTGACAAAGAGAAAGCAAAGGGCCTGGAGGCCAAATCTTGCTATCTTAAAATGATGGTTATTATTTGTCTCTGTTTGCTATAGCCATTGTTTTGCATCCCGGAAAAAAGCCTGCGATGGGGATGTTTGATGTCTTCCCACTGTGGTCCTCCTTCCTAATGTGCATTTTCCTCTGGCTCCAGGAGAGAGGTCCACCCCTTCCCCGAATGTCACAAATCAACCGGCTGTTAGAAGAAGAATTAAAATGTTACCTCGCCGGCAGCCTCAAATCCCAGGGGCGCTGGAGGTTCAGTTCATACCCGGCAAAGGTGACTGACCCTGGCAGAGCCCCCGGCTCCTGAATAATCCTGTCCACACGTGTCCCAGTCCCTCTCAGACTCCCCACCCCTCGCCTTGCTGCGCCGCGGCATCTTTTGGGGAGTGGAGCAAACCCTTCAGCAAAATAAACCTGGTCCCACAGACTCTGCCCTGATTCAGAATATGTTACTGAAGCTCGACGGGGAAAGGATTTTAGCTCTAGGATTTGGAGAGCTCTTATTCGATGATTAAACCCCTTCGCATCTAATACTCATTTCTGAAAAGGGATCGGCACCGTAGACACTGCTATGCTGCCTCCCCTCTTCTCATGAATCCTGCGGAGACCCGGCCAGAGCTGTTCTTCCCTCTCTGAAACCTGTTGTCCCAGAAGCAAAGGTGGCGGGGCTGCAACCTCACGCCAGGACTGGACGCACAAATGAACACGAGCCTCCGTCTTGTCCGCTGCCCTGTGTGCTTTGTAATTGAAAAAATGTGAGTTAAGCCATCCTCTCTCCTTGGACTGCGTCTTCCTGAGCACTTAGCAAGACTGCTTACATAAGAGGAGAGACATTTCCTGCCATCTTGCATCCAGCCGTCCCAACAATAGATCAGGCAAGGAGACACTTAAAACACACCTGCACGGTTTGCTGGAGCCCCGCGAAGACAGCACTGCTGCTCCGTCTGTGAAAACCAAAAGTATGTGTGCCGTGTAAATACCTGAGCTTTTAAACAGAATCTCGATGGCAGTTTACAATTTTAATTAAGTTGCACTTCTTTTCAACATTGGAATATAATTTTCTGTGTATTCTCTAATTATAAAAAAAAAGACACACGCTTGTCAAAACCAATGTAAACAGTAAAGCAATGAATAAAGGAGAAAGAGAGCATTCTCCAAAATCCCTCTCCTCTGAAGATAACCAGAGTAAATATTTTGGTATATACACTTCCGCTATGTACATACATTGTTTTTAGATAAAAGAACAAGATTGCCTATACAAGCCTTCTTTAAAGTTACGGTGACACAGAAAACAAACTCATGGACTTGGAGAAGAGACTCCTGGTTGCCAAGGGGGAGGGGGAGGGAGTGGGATGGACTTGGAATCTTGGGTTAATAGATACAAATTATTGAATTTGCATAAGCAATGAGATCCTGTTGTATAGCACAGGGAACTATATCTAGTCACTTTGATGGAACTTGATGGAGGATAATGTGATAGAAAGAATGTATATATATACATATGGGTGTGTGACTGGGTCACTTTGCTGTACAGTAGAAAACTGATGTAACACTAAACCAACTATAATGGAAAAAATAAAAATCATTAAAAAAAATGTATTTCCCAGCTGTTTGCTTATAGAAATATAATTGGTTTTTGTATATTAGTCTTGTAACCTTGCTAAAATAAATAAATAAATAAATAAATTACAGTGACAACTTTGAAAAAACCTGAGTGTCCATCAGTAAGAAAACAGGAAATTAAATTATAGGGCCTCCATGCAGTGGAATTTCTTGCGGCTATAAAAGGAAGAGAGAGATGTAACTCCACTGACAATGAAAGCTGTCCACCGAAGATTATTAAACTAGAAAAGCAAGTTGTAGAACAATAAATGTGGCTTCACAGCTTAAGCATTTGTCTGTGCCTTTAGCCCATCACACATTCTTCATACCTCCACTGATGGTTTTACTTCAGTTTTCGTTATTTCTATGTGGGTGAATGTGTAGCTGCCTGAAAGTCAATACAGAGGAGACCCAGTGACCTCATGTTACCAAGTCCAAACTCACATGACAGGCCACTAACTCCAGAGATAAGCCGTTGGGGCAAGAAACAGATTTTTTTCAGAAATCCGGCGGACAGAGAAGATTGTAGACTAGTAATGTCCCAAAGAACCATCTTTCCTGAGTTAGAAATCAGGCTTCTTTTATACTAAAAGGGGAAGGGCTGACATCCCAGTTCAGGCCAGACTCCAGAGGGGATGTGTTCATTTCTTCCTGCCTGCAGCCTTGCATAGCTGGGCCTGATCAGCCTGTTTCCTACGAGCTCATTACCTGGGGGGGCAGGGTTTTTAGAGATGGGCCATTATGTGTAGTTTAAGCTTACAGACCACATCCCTGTAGTGATTGCCTTGTAATGGAATACAAAGTTGCTTTCCCGTCACACTTATTCTCTGGAGATTTTCTCTGTCACCTCTTACAGACCAGTTCTAGACAACCAGTACTCCCCAGTGAGGTGCTCAGCTCCTAAGACGCTGATCCTCTCCACTGTTTTCTGTTCACTCACACCTGCTAGTCAGCTGTGCCTCCAAACTAGCTCTGGCCTTGGCCCTCTGGCAGGTTTTTCACCACCTCCACCACCACCAGGCTGTACGTGCAAATTCCATCCTCTGTGATAGAGGTTCAGTGGATTTCCCTCTGTGGAAAAGAAAAAAAAAAGTTTTTCCTCCATTTGCACTTAGTTTCAACGTTCCTTATTCAGTGTCCATTTGTGTTACCTGACTTCTTTTATGAGCCAGCTACAACATCTGCCGGTTTCTTATGAATTAAATCAAATCTCTAGCACAAGCTCACTGTTATATCTGTGCGACAATCAATGCTTTTTTCTTTTGGTGAAAGTATCTTTCAACAACGGCAAGAGAGCATGCCCAGTTATTTGAAGAATACAACTAGGTGAGCCACATGTATTAGTGTTGGAGTGCTGCTAAAAAAAAATTACTGCAAACTTAGTGGCTCACGAAAGCAGAAGTCCAAAAGGAGTCTCACTGGTTCAGATCAAGATATTTGCGGGGCTGGTTCCTTCCAGAGGCTCCAGGGGAGAATCTGTCCCATGTCACCTCCAGCTTCCGGAGGCTGCTGGCATCCCATGCCTGAGGTCACACCACTCCAGTCTCTGCTTCCATCACCCCATGGCCCTCACCTGCCAGTGAGTCGACCAGCATCCTTCTTAGAATGACCACTGTGATGGCATCAAGTTCACCCCCATAATTCAGCATAATCTCTCCATCTCAAACCCTTAATCCCAAAGGCCCTTTTGCCCTATAAAGTAAAACTCATAGGTTCCAGAAATGTGAGAAGATGGGTCTTCAGCTTCTCTTACTAAGGAAAAGTAAGAAAAGCAGAAACCAGGGGGAAACTAAAGAAAAAAATAAAGGGCTAAAATTCTGATAAGGCTCCTCCTCAAAAGTCTTTAAAACTGTTGTGGGAGTTCCCGTCATGGCTCAGGGGTTAATGAATCTGACTAGCATCCATGGGACACAGGTTCGATCCCTGGCCTCCCTCAGTGGGTAAAGGATCCAGCAGTGCCGTGAGCTGTGGTGTAGGTCGCAGACAGGCTTGGATCCTGCGTTGCTGGGGCTGTGGTGTAGGCCAGCAGCTACAGCTCTGATTCGATCCCTAGTCTGGGAAACTCTACATGCTGTGGGTGTGGCCCTCAAAATCAAAAAAAATAAAATAAAATAATAAAATAAACTTGTGAATAAGAGAATTATCAAATAAATTATAATACATACATTCGTAATTGAAATACTGTGCAGCAATTGTATCAGATGAGCTAGGTCATCGTATAAGAACATTGTATTTCATGACATGGAAAGATTTTCAAGATACTGTATAACTGAGAAAAGCAGTATAAAGAGTACAACTCTATTTGCATAGATTAAAAAGTATATATGTGTATATATGTATATATATATATATATATGAACATGAAGAAAACTTCCATTTTTTATGAACTTGGTAATTATTTGAATATTTGCAATATCATATTTTGTATTATACATATAATTTTTATTTTTTTTTGCCTTTTTGTCATTTTATGGCCGCACCCGCGGCATGTGGAGGTTCCCAGGCTAGGGGTCTAATCGGAGCTGTGGCCACTGGCCTGCGCCACAGCCACAGCAACGCGGGATCTGAGCCGCGTCTGCAACCTACACCACAGCTCACGGCAACGCCGGATCGTTAACCCACTGAGCAAGGGCAGGGATCGAACCCGCAACCTCATGGTTCCTAGTCGGATTCGTTAACCACTGCGCCACGACGGGAACTCCTATACATATAATTTTTAAAAACCACAGTAATAAAAATATTAAAGACAGTCCAGAGGGGACAAAATTTCCTTCCCTTCTCCTTCTTTTTTTTTTTTTTGTCTTTTTGCCTTTTTTATGCAGAGCCGCACCCGCGGCATATGGAGGTTCCCAGGCTAGGGGTCTAACAGGAGCTGTAGCTGCCGGCCTCCGCCACAGCCACAGCAATGCGGGATCCGAGCCGCGTCTGCAACCCACACCACAGCTCACGGCAATGCCGGATCCTTAACCCACTGAGCAAGGCCAGGGATCGAACCCGCAACCTCATGGTTCCTAGTCGGATTCGTTAACCACTGAGCCACGAAGGGAACTCCCCCTTCTCCTTCTGACACTCTTTTTCTGGCCCCTCAGGGAAGCTAAGGCAGGTGCATCTTCACAGGTGCTTCAAGGAGCAAAGGAACAGTCCCATCATGCCTGCCCAGATGAGAAGGATGGGAACCAAATACAGTCTTTAAAGTGTGTTAAAGGAAGGACAAGCACAGGGGCCTGGGTCTCTCCCCAGAGATGAGCACATGCTTCTTGGTTCTCCAGCTACAAGAAACCCAGAGGTAGGAAGCTCCTCATTCCATTCCCTTTTCCTGATCTATTTTCTTTAGCAAGGAAACTCCGAGCCCTCGCCACTGTCACAACATTGTACTGTGCTTGTGGGGATCATTTCCTCCTTTCATATCCTGCCACTGTTAGCTGGGTTTTAATTAGCAGCCAGCACAAAACACCAGGCAAGTTCTAGAACTCTGCAGACCGTTTCCATAAGCAGCCATCTTCCCTCTTATTATGTTAATGATGAAGACATTCCTGTTGTACCTTGGGACAGCGTATCTGATAAAAGCCAGCAGAACAATTGCATGTCTCAGATACTCACGCTGAATAAACAGAACAAGCAGAGATGGAAATGGCTCCAACACAAGCCTTCACATGAATACAAATTGGGAAAAACTGCCATTTACAATCCCCTCTTGTTTGCTATATTAACTGAGCACACTTCACTCCCCCAAAGTCCAAGACTAACATGGTGTTTAAATGGGCCCAGATTAGATGATCTCTCTGCATGGACTTTGCTGTGTAGAGTACTGTGTACTTCCCTGGCCCCTCCTCAAACCCACAACCAAGCAGCTGGTCTCAACTTGCACGTACGTTTATTGAACACCACAAGAGCCAATCAAATCATCAGTAATGGTTCTCCAAGAACACTTCTCAAGTCTGAAGATCCATTTATAGATGCAAAAGCTATCAGAGACCCTTACAGGATGAAAGATCTATTTTTTTTTATCATTCATTGATTTTAAGATATACAATGAAAAAAACAGTTATGAACTCAGTAACCCTTTAAAGTAAATTTGCAACATATAAGTAAGAGAATATTTATAGACTCAAAAATAGCTATACACCTATGTTGACACACTGTTATGTACTGAATGTTCGTGTCTCCCCAGAGCTGTATGTTGTAAATTCACCCCCCCCAGGGTGATAGTAATAGGAACTGGGAACTCTGGGAGGTAATTAGGTCATGAGGGTGGAGTCCTCATAAATGGGATTAATACTCATGGAAGAGACAGAGGTCCCAAGCCCCTCGCCATCTGCAACCTGGGAAAAGAGCCTCATCAGAGCCCAACTGTGTTGGCACTCTGACCTTGGATTTACCGTCTACCGAATGGTAAGATATAAGTTGCTGCTCTTTATGAGCCACCCCATCTATGACACTTTGCTATACCAATTCTAAGGCATCAAGATAGTTATTATTTATAGTCAGCAGACTACAGACCTAAGGATCTCCCAGCCATTGCCCTAAGGAGCCCTCAGTCCATAACTTAGGAGTTACTAGTACAGAGTGTGCAAAAGAGAAAGGGACCTGGCTTTTGCCCTTGAAGACTCAAAATCTGAAGATATGCCAGTAGCAGACCAAAGGGAGAAAGTCAATGGAAGCCTGAAGGAGATGATGGCAGTGGGGATGGAGAGGCAGCAAAGAGAATGGGCGAGAAAAGAAAGAGGTAAAGCCTGCAGGAGGAGGGGGCCACCCTGAAGGTGGGGGCGTGGGGTGGAGGGAGAGCCTCCAGGGGACGCTCCATTGAAGGAGCCCTTCACCAGGGCTTCCAATGGACACCTTCTCTCTTTTTTTTTAATTTAATTCATAAAGGATTCCATTTAAATCTTGTCACAACTTAGGAGTAAGTACTTGTGCTGCCTTGACTTTTCTGAACATGGACCTAGCTCTTGTTCAATGAAAGGCAAAGTATTCAAGGCAGGACCTACAGAGCTGCCTCTAAGAGTTTCACGAAAGGGCTTTGGTGCTGGGACAAAAGCATTTGCTGCACATTTCTCTACCCAAGTCAAACATCAACATCCCAGTGGACTTGGGTAAGACTTGCAAACCCAGATATCCAAAATGGCAGCTGGAAAGACATGTGTGAAGAAAATGAGAGTGCTATTGGGAAGAGAGGACAGGAAGGAAAGAGTTATTGATTACTGTTGATGTTGAGTTCTCTAATACAGATGGTGACTCTGTGGCACAGGTTGACTATTTGATTCTCCACTCACCCACCTCACGAGACTGATAGGAGGAGGAAGTCAGCTGACAAATGAAAGCCACTGTGATCCCTGCAGACCATTGTAATCCCCTAAATGGAAGTTGTTACTATTACAGCTGTCATGAAGCAGGGCGAATGGTTCTCAGCACCACGCAGCTGACTCAGGCTACTTGTCTCCTTTGGTTTCCACGAACATGGCAAGCACAAATACCTTCATCTCAGTCAAAAACCATCAGTGTGTTAAGGCTCATTTACTCTGACAGTGAATGGAAGGTTCAAGTGAAGTGAGAGAGAGAGCTCAGAAAATACATACATGTATATAACGTATACATTCACTTGTATGTGTTAGTGTGTATGTCTGTTCATATATTCTCTTGATGGAGGCTTTAAGTGAAGTTGATACAGATGCATAAGCTGAGCTTGGGAATACATTGCATCTGAATTGCTCACTGCCATTTACTTCCTGCTGCTTCAAGATTGCTACATTGGGCATAGGACGAGAGCAGGAAATAAGATTCCCCTTCTTTAAAGGAGAAAAAAAAAAGCAGTTATCCCTTTAACAGCAACAAATGGAATAATCTTCTAAACGATCCCCTTTATGTTATCTTTGGCAAGACTAGGACAGCACCTTAATAAGGCTTTTCTCTTTGTCCTTTACTCACCCCACCCCCAACAAAAGAAAAAAAAAAAAACCTTTCCCATCAGAACTGACACCAGGTTACTTAACATTGAGGATGACAGCAAAGACCACAGGTGCACTACTCCAACATTCCAGCAGAGAGCGCTCTGATCAGACAATCCCAGCTCCCAATTTATCACCAAACTCTGCCTGGCTGCAAGTTATTAGGAATGCACATCCCTAGGTAGCTTTGAAAGAGGGGGAAATGGGATAATTATACAGACTCAATGTTTCTAGCATAGAGCTAAACCAATGGTGCCTCCTTCTCTGTCTTCTGAAGCTCGCATACCACACAGTTCCACACCCTTTAAAAAAAAACTAAAGCAGATGGAAACAGGGAGGCTCTGAGGAAGGAAGAAAGAAAAGATGAATCCAACCAAATAAGAACTAAGTCAGGAGCCTCAGCCTCTAACCTGCAACCACGTGTTAGAAGGGAAAGAGAACGAGAAAGAGGGGGCAGAAGAGAAGAAGAAGGATGACAAAATCCAAATTAAAAGGCTGTATGTAAACGATAATGATAGCTCAGGGCAGTGAGATGGATCGTCCAGGGGAATGTGAGTAAATTCAGCTGTACAATTTGCCATCACTCTGCCCAAGACTCATATTTATCAACCAAATGTAGTCAGAACTGGAATCTCAGAATAAGTCAAGAAGTTTGCAATGAAGGATAATCAATTACCCTGTGGGTACTGCAGTCTTCACTGCTGATGTTATGACAAGTGCAGGGCTGCCCCAGAAACGCTCTGCAGCCCTCCTCTTCTCCCTGCAATTAGCATGACTTTCGTGCTTGCATCAGTACTGCCAGGCTATTCTCCTGCAGCTTCACTTTACAGACCAGGCGGACAAGATCTGGTCTGTAGTAGGGGCAGAAAACAGGTAGTTAATCATAATCAACCGACCTAATCATAATCAGTTAACACCCAACCTAAAAGGTGCTCTAGCTCAAGGAAACTAGGGATATACGTGTCAAGATCTGCAGCTTTTCTATCTGCTGGCAACCTCTTAACATTGCTCAGGGGTCAATAGGATTGTGATCAATAGAGGATTACAGAAGTTTCACAACAGGCTGAGGTTGAGCTCACAATCTATGAGGAAGGTTGCTGGCCACTGTAAAGCTAAGCCGGTGTCTGGAAAATTTAATAAGTTTAATGACTTTATGAAAAACAGGAAAGGGGCTAGGGACCGATCATTGGAAAACCCAGGCAGTAACCAGACAGACCTCACCTTAAATTGGGAAGGCAGTTTCATTCACCCAAGTTAAATTGAATTTGAAATTGGGAAGGCACGCTCCTTTCCAAAGGCTGGTTTCCCTCTTGAAATACTATCATTAAGAAGGAGAGAAAAGTGCTCTGAGAGCTCATTCCTCTGTGACCAGGAGTCCAGTGGGTCACCCCAGACTTCTAGAGCAGGGAGGGGGACTGCAATGGTGAAAGAGCTGGAAAGGAGAACATGAATTTTTTTTCAGTCTAATTCTGACTTTCTACGTGGCAGTTAAGAAAATGCCTGTTTAGTGGAATGTGAAATTCATGAGGATAATTATCTTCTGTATCCATAAGAGTAGCTGAAAAGCTCTTAAGTCTGCAACCACATTTAACTGTGATGCCTTAAAAAGGAGAAGCACTTAAATGCCTTTGTATATGTTTTCATTTACAGGGTTTCAGAATCTCAAGGTTTTGCATTATTCACCTGACCCTTTAGTTTTAAAATAGCTACATAAGAATAAATACCTTGCCCTCTAGTCTGTCTTATTTGTATATTGATTAAACCAGCAATAAACATTTATTTTCTCATACAGTTTCTAAGGGACAGGAATTCAGGAGCAGCTCAGCTGGCTTGGGGTCTTCTTTGAAGTCATGGGCAAGCTGCCAGCCCGGGTCTCACTCACGGAGCTGACAAGTCAATGCTGGCTGTTGGCAGGACAACTCAGTTCCTCACCCAACTAACCTCCTCATGGGCAACTTGAGTGTCCTCACAACATGAGGGCCAGCTCCCCCAAGTGGTCATAATAGGACATGACTGTATTTACTTAAATAATGTAGAAATGTGTTCTCTCACTCACAAAAAAGACAAAGATCTAATGTCATCAAGGCACCCAGGATTCTGCTTTCATTCTGTCCACCATACTAATTGCAAGAACTGAAGGCTGCCTCCTTTTTCAAAATGGCTACCAGAGGTCCAGCCACCTGTCCAGAATCCAACAGGAAGCAGAAGTTAGAAGGGAAAAGGAAAAAATGGACCTATACCAACGGTTTCATCACAGTTGTAGTTTGCAGAGGACCTACTCAATAACTTCTGTTTCCATGTCATTGGCCAGAATGGCCCTAGCAAGTCATAACGGAGGCTGGAAAACGTATAGGCTGGCATATTGCCACTCCAAAACAAAGTCAACCTTTTTATTTTTTTGCAAAATCAGCTTTTATAACTAAGGAAGAAAGAGACAATGGATATTGGCTCAGCAACCAATAGGTTCTGTCATATATATTCTGTAGAGATCACCGAAAGTTGTGTCATGCCATAATTTTCACATGGTACTTTCACAGAGTGGCATATATTTCTCTCTCTCTCTCTTTTTCTTTTTTTTTAACAACTGCACCTGCGGCATATGGAAGTTCCCAGACTAGGGGTCAAATCGGAGCTACAGCTGCGGGCCTATACCACAGCCATGGCAATACTAGATCCGAGCCATATCTGCAGACTGCACTGCAGCTTAGGCCATGCCAGATCCTTAACTCAGTGAGCAAATCCAGGGATTGAACCCACATCCTCAAAGAGATGACATTGGGCCCTTAACCAGCTGAGATACAAGGGAATTCCAATTGGCATGTATTTCTTAAAACTGGAGATAAAAGGCCAGAGAAGAGAGGAAAGGAGAAAATGGGGGGCAGCAGGGGGGAGTGGCCACAGCAGAAGAAATGTCTCGTTTTTGGTAAAAGCATAAATTATCCTAGGGATTACTTCATGTAGGATTAGAAGGTTCACATGCTCCCTAAAGAGTTCTAATGGTTCCAAGAGAAAAACTACAAAGGACAGGAGCTTTGGAGCACTAACCCACCACAACTGGATTATTTCTCTCCAATGTGATTGGGGACCCATTTGAACATTGGGATGAAATCCAAAGCTGTTTTTACATTCTCTCTCCTGGACATTTACAGTAAGAGGCTGAATTCTCTGCCTGGTAAACTGTGAGGCACTGTCGATAGTGGGTGTTGGAAAACGATGTGGAAACAAACATCACATTATTTATGCCAATAGAAATGGTAAATCACCCCTTCTTTGCAGCCACATAACACAACTAGTGCAAATCAAATATTCTCCCACCTCAGAAGGAAAATAATCCATGGGTTTCTCAGAAGACGAAATTACCTACCTGCCTATAAAGTGCAATAAATGTCCCTTTTAAAGTGAAATAATTTCTGAGCTCCTCAGCACAAGACTTATGGTGAAAAAGACAGTGGCAATATTAAAATTTAATATACCCCATATTGTCATGTACCAATGAATCAACCAGGAAAAAGCACTAAGTATTTCTTTTCTACTCCTAAAAAGAGTTACAGCACTTTAATTTGAATAGATGTTGGGTTACGATTATGGGTTATGATTGGGAAAAGTATGAATTTGTGTCTCTATAGCGATCAGATTGGTTTGCACCTCACAGTTTATATAATATGCAGTGTACCTTTCTGTCAGTGTCAACGAGTATTCACTTCTCTCACTAATTCAATAGACTATAAAGATGACAAGTTTAGAAGCTGAAAGAATGATCAAGTGAAAGCTTTGAATAGTTCAGTATTGCCAGCTTCGTTTGTCTAGTTTTACTCTTAGACCGGAGGTGGCGGAGGTAGAGATGAATTTACCTTTGGATTATTCATAGAAGAAATCTCTAAGGCTCAGAGGAAAAATTCTTCTGTTTGGTGGACTGACTCTACCATCTACATACAGGATGGACCCTACTCAGACCATCTCTATCCCTAACTAGAGTTTGGAATCAGACCAAGCTAATTTAAATCCTGGCTCTGCCCCTTTAGCCACAGTGTGTAGTCTTGGACAGCCTACTAAATCTTCCTGAATGGCAGTTTTCACCTGTAAAAATGTAGGTGAGAGATCCTTAACTCACTGGTCCTTAACCCACTTGTGACCTACCAGGTTGCAAGGTCGGTGGAAGGAACACCTCACTACAGGAAAGGGCTGGATTAGTTGGAGTCCTGGGTAAATTCGGACCTCCCACCCCTTCAGAATTTTGCAGTCAGGTTGCTGACTCTACAGTCTGCATGCATTCCCACCAAATAGGGTTTTTTTAATGATTTTTATTTTTTCCATTGTAGTTGGTTTACAGTGCTCTGTCAATATTCTACCGTACGGCAAAGTGACCCAGTCTCTCCCTCTCTCTCTCTCTCTCTCTCTCTCTCTCTCTCTCTCTCTCTCACACACACACACACACACACACACACACACACACAAACACACACACGTACATTCTTTTTCTCACACTGTCCTCCATCATGCTCTATCACAAGTGACTAGATACAGTTTCCAGTGCTATAAGCAGGATCTCATTGTTTACCCATTCAAAATGCAACAGTTTGCATCTATTAACCCCGGATTCCTGTCCATCCCCCTTCTTCCTCCTCTGCCTTGGCAACCACAAGTCTATTCTCCAAGTCCATGAGTTTCTTTTCTGTGGAAAGGTTTATTTGTGCCATATATTAGATTCCAGATATGAGTGATATCATATGGTATTTGTCTTTCTCTTTCTGGCTTACTTCACTCTGTATGAGAGTCTCTAGTTCCATCCATGTTGCTGCAGATGGCATTATTTTACTCTTTTTATGGCTGAGTAGTATTCCATTGTGCATATGTACCACATCTTAATCCATTCATCTGTCAAAGGATATTTAGGTTGTTTCCATGTCTTGGCTATTGTGAATAGTGTTGCAATGAACATACAGGGGCATGTATCTTTTTCAAGGAAAGTTTTGTTCGGATATATGCCCAAGAGTAGGATTGCTGGGTCATAAGGTAGTTCTAGATTTAGTTTTCTGAGGCCGAATACATTTTTGAGCTGCTTTCTTAGCTCTGGATTCCTGGGAGAATAAACACAGCCGTAGAGAAAGTGAAGAAAGATGCAGGGCATCCATAAGTATTAGTGCTCACCATCATCATCCTTATTATGAGAGCTTGCTGGCCTCTCCCTTCAGCCCTGCCAGAGATCATACAAATAACCCCGCCCAGCAGATTTCTCACGGTAGCATGAATGAGGGAGGGAGAGGAGAGTTCCTAACAAAGTACGACTATTTTAACTGCTACAGGACATTCAAATGCCCCTTTTCAATCTTTCTGTTACTAATAATCAGCCACCAAAAGGCCAGACCACAGAGACCCCAGGAATCTCTGGCATGCTGACCTCTGTGCCCTTCTGGGTTCTGATTTATGAGAGTTCAGGGTCACAAAGGAACCAGCCAGGAAAGCACAAGTGCATTCTGACCCAAATCCCGGGGCAGAGGAAAATGTCACCACCTCTCCCGGGGAAAAGAGCCCCGGCAGTGCCTGGGGTCTCTCCTGCAGAGCTTGGCTTTGTGCAGAGGGCCCCCCTGAAGCTGTCTTGGGGGCAGCTCCCCACGATGATTTACAGGGCGGCCACGCCTTCCGTCAGAGAAGGAACAGGACAGCGGCCACGCTGCCATCCCAGCTGATTTGTTAGCTAAAGATCAATCATCGTGGCAGACAGAAATACAGTGGAGATGATAATACATGGTAAAGTGTGAGTGGCTGCCCAGGGAGGGAGAGGCAGGGAGGGGTGGGAGAGGAAAATGATGGATGGAGCTAAACAGATAAAGTTCCTTTTGCAGTGATGTTATATCACTCTTAGATAGAAAATGTGATTTATTTTCTCCCAGGGCTGAGGACAGGCAAGGCAATGCTTTGGGGACCACTTTGCTGCTAAGATTGCATTCAGTGACACATTTTTTTCAAGCCCTTGGGGAGTGAAAAAAAAAGCAGCCAATGATCACCAGAACTGCTCCTATTTTTTGAGCACCAAGCACTGAAGTAGATGTGCACATTCCCTCAACTCTAAACACAGGATGAAAGTTAGTAATATTATCCTGATGGTATACAAGGAAATAAATTGAGGGTCAGCAAATTGCGAAGTTCATGGATTTTTTTTTTTTTTTTTTGGCTGCACCTGCAGCTGGTAGAAATTCCCAGGCTAGAGTTCAAACCTGTACCACAGCAGCAGTGACAGTGCCAGATCCTTAACCTGCTGTGCCAGCAGGGAACTCCACCATGGCTGCTTTTTGAGGGTCCATAATGGACTAGGCACTGACTAATTTATATGCTGAGGATACAGTGATGGCCATGAAAGACTTAGTCCCTCCCTACAAGGAACAGACATTTTAGGAGGAAAAAAATACATATAAACACCTAAACAAGTAGCAAGATTTGTTCCCACATAGATAAGCGTGAGGAAGGGAATGAAGCAGTTTGGTCTGTTACTGTGGTTTATCAGGAAATGGGCTGCCTCTTCAGCTAGTGTGCTCTGGGGAGGCACGGGGACCTCAACAAAGACTGCTCACCCATGGGAACCTGATGGAGAGGGTGTGCTTCACTCAAGCAGAATAAAGAGAAAGTGAAAAGGGCTTGAGATGAAGGCAGAAGGAAGTTGCAGAAAGAGAACTAGTGTGGCGGGGGGCAGGGGGCACTGGGAAGGGGGTGGGTGAAGCTACCAAACGGATCCAAAGTCATGCCATCAGGAAGGCTCGAAGCCAGGGCTGTCACCCAAAACGATCTCGGAAACTCATGGGCAGTGTGCTTTTGTACATGAAGATGAACACACAGCAACAGCTTGAAGAGGTGCAGCTCCTGGGTTTGGAGTCAAGACCTGGAGGATCTAGTTTAGGGAAGTTACCTGACTTCTCAAAGGCCTTTGTTTCCTTATCTGAAAAAGAAAACGATCACGATATTAATTCTTTCCCGAGTGAGCTATTGTGAGAAATAAGGAGATCATATGAATGCCTCTGTGAGCGTTGACCTAGTGTTGTTTTTCCTATTTGTAGGGATTTTTCTAAAAGGATTGAAAGAAATAGTTCCCATTTTTGCCCCCAAATTAGATGGGGCCTTGGTGAAGCTGATTTTCCTGGGGTGGGAGTGGGCTAGGTGTTAATGGGAGAAGCCCATTCCCAAGAATTTGGATGCCCTAAGCTTGGGATAAGACATTGGCTTGGTATTTTTCCCAAAAGGGGGAGACCCCGTCCACGAGGGGATGTTCCACTTCTTCTTGTGTTTTTCTGTATTTGTGACCGGTCACAGGACAGATCTTCATTAGGTGAGTTGAGGACAGATATCTCTTTCCATATCGTTTATTAAATTGTGTGATTACATAGTTTTATCTTAGGGAAACCTTGACAAACTCAGTCAACCGTGATCTGGAAGGAAAACTAAAGCAACTCACGGACTTCAAAACTGCCGTATATGCTCTGTTTGGCACTGCCAATGAGTGGCGCGCTCCAGTCCTGAGGTGGGGACAGGAGGTACATGGTCATTGCACAGAATCAGCTTTGGACATCCACTGGTAGAGGGGTCAGTCATCTCTTCCGGTCTGCAGATTCCCTGAGCCATTCCAAGGTCTGGTTGTCCCCAAAGCAGAGAACCTTGGAGAGAGCAGGCTGACTGTGACACAGGTTACAGGGTTTGTGGGCTCACAGTGCAAATGTAGGTGCCAGACCACTACCCAGGGGCACTCGGGGCAGGTCTGCCTCTGAAAGGTCAAGTGCAGACAGCCCCCTGCTCTATGAAATGCGGGGGTAATTGTCCTGTAGAACCATGTTCCAGACGACATAGGACATCCCATGTTCACATATGGGCAGGGGAAAAGCGATGCTTATTTCTACAGAACCCTAGATTCTACTGCTAACCTTCATAAGTCTATAAACTGGGCTCTGTGTCCTCTTAGGCTGTACCTTCCTGGTTTTCTCCCACTTTTTTATGGGAGACCATCACAAGCCAAGCCAGAATCCTTGGGCTATTCTCCCTGTTCTTTCTTCATATCTCAAGTCTCAGGTCAGCACATTAATTATAGCATTCCACTCCAGCTAGGAGTGTGCGAGAGTCCAGTGGATAAGAGAAATAAATGGACATGGGTGCCTATGTATGGACATTTCCAATAGGATCTTTCTCTTATATTTTAATTATCTGGTATATGGGCATTGCACAGACATGGAATATATTCCAAAATACAAAATGGCTATACAACTGTGGAAATGTGGTCTACTTCCAATCTCTACCAACCACTTCCCAACTTATTTCCCCAACCGTAACTGCTGTTACCAATTTCTCAGACATTCTCCCAGAGATAATCTGTCTACATAAACATAAATAAGTGATCAGAGTCTTTCTATACATAGATCCATAATACATAACTCATACTGATGTTGAAAAGCAGAACTTGAGATGTCAGAGGAAACCGCATGAGTTTGTCACATTCAAATGATGGTGTTACTGGCACTGTTTGCCAAAAAGAAATTCCTCCCACACATCACAATGAACACAGAGAGATTGCTCTTGCAGGCAAAGATGAAAAGTTTCAGGATCTGTTTATTGCATACCTACTATGCTTCCGGTCCTGAGCCTGGCACTTGTGAACCAAGAAGGGACCCTCTGAACCAGCCTCTGGACATAGCAGCACAGGGAGCAGTCCTGTTAACATGTATGACACATGATGAAAACCATGACAAAAATCTGTCTAACACCAAGCAGTCAGTCGTTCTTGGTTTGAAGTGGGAACCCTGAACAAAATACCTGTTTCCTTCCATTCAGTGAGGCACATTCCTTTCTGTAATCTAACATTTCTTCTTTACAAATGAAGCACCAAGAGGAGCTCTGAGGGGGGAAAAGGGGCTCTCAGAGACAGTCAGGTCTTCTGGCAAAGGGCAGAGAAAGCCAGCAGCACTGTTGTTAGGCTACTGATACCCTTTTGTATTTTGCCTGGCTCTTTTTCAGTGTCTCGGCTCTCCACGGGGAACTAGACCTCATTGTTATGAATTATCAAAGGAAGGCTTTGGAATGGATACATCACATTTGTAAAAGAAGAAAGAGCCCTTGATCAACACTTTGACAAATGTGCAGTCAGATGTGTAGTTAGAAGGGGGAAAAAAATTCTTTCTCAAGAAGAACTGATCAGGAGCAGCCATCATTAGGCAAAACATAAAGATTTCATGGCAGCAGCAACAAGCCCAGGGCTGCACAATCAGATCCTCACTGACTTTCAAACGGACTGATTCCTCCATGCATCACTCACTGCCCCTGCAAAAAAAAATCAATTTGTTTGATTTGCACAGATGGTCTGGATAGAACAACTATGTTCTAGGGCTCCCCTTTGCCTAGAATTTTCCAATTCTGTTAAGTTGCTTTTACTTTTAGACTCTATGCCAAAGCAATCCTCCAAGAGAAGTCAACTTCAGGCAATAAATGAAGGTTTATTGGGTGAATATGTTGTAAATATTTGAAGAAAGCATGTTACTGGAATTTTTTCTTTATTTCTAATCAAAACCCACCCCCTCATTTTCCTCCCATGCCCACTAGTCCAGTTTTCTGTCACAGCTGCTGGTCCCATCAGAAGCAGGGAAAATACCCAACTCTACTTAGACCTGCAACTACCAAATAAAGAGAGAGAAACAAAGCCCTTGAGAAAATTTAAAACTAGAAGTAATGACAGTAAAACACAGCATCTCCTCCTATTTACTCACCTTTCCTGAAGGCAGCTGCCATTATCCTGGCTGGTTTTAGGGAGATGGAGAAGAGGCTGTTTACTTGAATGTTTTACTTAGATCCAGTGAAGAGCAGAGGACAGGTTTGATATCACTAGCATCATTACAGCCAAACAAACCACCATAAACAATGATCGACCACTCTGTGCTAGGCACGTGCCCTGAACGGGGCTAAAAAGGCAACAAAGACCAAGTCCTTGCCTTGAAAATGTTCTCAGTCTAATGTCAACCAGCTTAACAAAAGACCTGATGCCATATGTGCTGCCTAAAACAATCATGGGGGATGTATAAAAATCTGGAGATGTGGAGATTTCCGTGGCTAGAGCTAGGCTCTGGGAAGATGATGGGGTATAAAACAGAGTCCCAAGTCACAATGACTCACAGCAGTTCATGAAAAATGAAGATGGGAAAAGCAAAATTTATCAAAGAAAAGAGAGTTTGGAAGAGGAGAATGAATAAGATGGTTAAGAGAGAACATAGGCTAAAACCTGCATAGACAAAGCAGAGAGAGATACAGCAGCATGGCCACTGATAAATAAGCATCTGCAAGATCATATGGGACATTAGCGCATCCACTGCTGTAAAAGGAAATGCAGGAGTTCCCACTGTGGCACAGTGAAGCAAATCCACCTAGTATCCATGAGGATGTGGGTTCAATCCCTGGACTCACTCAGTGAGTCAAAGATGCGGCATTGCCATGAGCTGTGATGTAGGTCACAGATGCAACTTGGATCTGGCATTGCTGTGGCTGTGGTGTAGGCCGGCAGCTGCAGCTCCGATTCGACCCCTAGCCTGGGAACTTCCATATGCCACAGGTTTGGCCCTAAAAAGCCAAAAAAAAAAAAAAAAGATATGCAGGGTACAAGGTCTGGAGGCCCATGATTTGTGACCCCACAGCTTGAAGGTGAGCCTGATCCTTCCAGTCAAGAAAAGCGGTGGGGCCTCCAGAGTAAATGGATCCGTCTACTGACCCCTCGGACCCTGCTGAAGACATGAAGAGCCATCGCTGTCCTCAAGGAGGTCTCAGCACTAGCAAAGAAAAGAACACTGTCATTGGGTCGTAACTGGAGGGTAGACACCGGGGCTGAGAGGCCTCGAGGTAAGAATGATCTAAGACACACTTTACAGCTTGTTACAGATATCTCTTCCTTACCAAACATGAGTCACTCAAGGGCAGGGAGCATGTCTTTATTAATCTCTGAATTGTCAGGACTTAGATCCTGTAGGTACACGGTAATATTAAGTATTAAATATATGAATAGTTTGCTTCATATTTTCCACAGGATTTTCATGCATATGTACACATTTAATGCCACCATTTCGATTCCATGAGTTGGATTTTAGAAATTCCATTTTAAAGCAGAGAACTAGAGGTATAGAGAGGTTGAATGCCTTTTCTAACATTATACAGCTGGGAAATAACAAAGCCTGGGTGACCTGTCTTCCCCAGCAACCTCCCACCACCATCGGCACATCTACCCTGCGCAAATCCCACCATGGACCAAGAGAAACACTCTGCCATCCCCCATCCCTCCTGTTCTTCCCCGTGGTCTTCAAGCAGGAGTTCACAAACCTTCTACGTGCCAGAGACTGAGCCAGGCATGTGACATACTGTGATAATCTAACTTCCTGCTTGCACGGAGCCTGCATTCTAGAAAAGAGACAGAGAATAAGCAAGAGAGGACACACTTGATAAGAGCTACAAAGAAAACAAATTTCCAGGCTCTGACAGAGCATGATGGAGGAGGCAAGTGTGACTTGGTTTTGTGGTCCGGAAAAGGTTCTCTGAGAAGAGGCAGCTGAGCTGAGATCTAGTGAAAGGAGGGGCCAACTGCAGAAAAACCAGAGGTGGATTATCCCAGGCAAATGGAAAAGTATGTGCAGAGCCTCGCAAGTGGGATGGGCTGGATGTAGAGGAAGAACAGAGAAGGGGCTTATGGAGAAGGAGATGAGCAACCTGGAACCCTGCCCACAGAGATTCTGTAAAATGAGGTTGCCAGACTTTTAGCCCCTACAGAGAAGTGGAGTGGTTGCCGTTCAGCTCTCCAGCACAGGGGACAAGAGTGGGAGTGGGTCAGAGGCTATTGTAAAGGTAAATGCCCATCAACAGATGAATGGATAAAGAAGGTATGACATATACATACACACACACACACACACACACACACACACATATATATAATGGAATACTACTCAGCCATAAAAAATGAATAATGCCATTTGCAGGAACATGGATGGAGCTAGAGATGATCATACTAAGTGAAGTATTCCAGACAGAGAAAGACAAATATCATATGATATCATTTTTATGTGGAATCTAAAATATGATACAAATGTACTTATTTACAAAACAGAAATAGACTCAGACATAGAAAACAAACTTAACGGTTACCAAACGGGAAAGTGGGGGAGGGAAAAATTGGGAATTTTGGATTAACACATACACACTATTATATATAAACTAAACAACAAGGACCTACTGAATAGCACAGGGAGCTATATTCAATATATTGTACCTATAATGGAAAAAATCTGAAAAAGAATTTTTATATACACATATATGCATAAATATATATATATATACACACACACATATGTTCACTTTGCTATATAACTGAATCACTGTAAATTAAATATGCTTCTATAATTTTGTTTTGTTTTTCTTTTTTCCTTTTCTTTTTCTTTTTGGCTGCCCCACTGGCATGGAGTTCCCCAGGCCAGGGATCATATCTGAGCCACAGTTGCGACCTAGGCCACAGCTGTAGCAACACCAATTCCTTCAACCCACTGTGCCGGGCCAGGGATTGAACATGGGTCCTGGCACTGCAGAGACACTGCCCATTGTGCCACAGTGGGAACTCCTCAACAATTTTTTAAATATTAAGAATAATTTTTTAAGAGTTTACTGTAATGGTCCTGATGGGAGATGATGGTGGTGAATAAGGGCAGTGACAGTGGAAACAGAGAGGATTTGAATGATCTGGGATACATTTTGGAAGCAGAGTCAAGAGGGGCTTGCTGATGGGTTGGATTTGCTCTTTACTGTCACTCCCTAGACTGTGGTCTCCCCAGTAACATTCTCCTTCACTGGTCCTCAGTGTCACTGTTTATTTTTACTTTATTGAGATTTAATATGTGCCATGCAGTTCACCCATGTAAGTGTATATATAATTCAACAGCTTTTAGTATATTCAGAAAGTTGCCCCTCCATCACTACAATTAATTTTAAAGCACCATCCAAAAAGGAAAAGCTGCATTCCTCAGACATACTCCTCCATCCTCCCATTTTCCCCAGCTCTAAGCAAACAATAATGTAATTTCTGTCTCTACAGCTTTGCCTATTCTGGACATTTCATAGAAGTAGAATAATAAGATATTTGATCCTTGGCAAGTGGCTTCCTTCCCTTAATTTAATGTCTTAAGGAGTCACCCACATTGCAACAAGCATCAGTGCATCATTTCTGCTTAATGTCAAGTAATATTCTAGTGGTATCGATACTAGATTTTATTTATTCATGCCTCATTTGATAGACATTTGTGTTGTTTCCATTTTGGAGCTATTATGAATAACACTGCTCTGAAGATTTATGTACAAGTTTTGGTGTGGACCTATATCATCAGTTCTCTTGGATCTTAGTGGAATTGTTGAATCATGTGGTAACTATATATTTAACCATTTGAGGAACTGTTGGACTGTTTTCTAAAGTAACTGCACCATTTTACATTCCCAGCAGTGAGGTGTGAGAGTTTTCAGGTATCATTTTGGAAGCATTTCTTCACTTCTTCTTTTTTTTTTTTTCCTTTTTACGGCTATACCACCAGCATATGGAAGTTTCCAGGTGAGGGGTCGAATCAGAGCTACAGCTGCTGGCCATAGCCACAGCAACATCAGATTCAAGCCGTGTCTGTGACCTACACCACAGCTCATGGCAATACCGAATCCTTAACCCATTGAACACGGCCAGAGATCAAACCTGCATCCTCATGGATACTAGTCAGATTCTTTACCGCTGAACCACAATAGGAATTCCCACTTCTTTCTTTATGTGTTATCTAAGCTGAGTTAGATGTTTCTTCCATTCTCATCAATGCCCTGTGTAAAGCCCTACAAGAGTTCGTTTCATGCTGTACAATCCTCACTGACTTCCTTAGCTCTCTGTGAGCATCTTTAACAGGGTCTACTTCTTTCACCTCTTCATTCTTGATGTCTGGCATAATTCCCGCCATGTGGTTAGTTTCCAGCTTCCCTTGCTATTAGGTCAAAGATGCAACGAAAATTAATTGGAACATAATTTTGAGCTAGTCAACATCAGGTCTGAAGTCCTCGGGGATGCTCAGAAGAGTCAGAATCTAAAAGTAAACCGTTACCTTGCGGAGCAGAAGGGAAAAAAAATTACCCCCCATCTATAGCCAAGTTCTGACAGGTATTATAAATGAGTAATTTACAAGTGTGTAATTTATAGGATATCTATGATGGAGCCCAGAGTGCTGATTCAGAGAGAACATGGGTGAGTAATGAGATTTTTATGGGATATTGTGTACGGGTTTGTTCGGCATTTGTAATTTCTCAGGAATCACAGAAATCATGAATGGCATCCCTGTCCACTCCTAACCCCTAGGGCTAAAAAATATGGGCTGACAGGATCCCAATAATAGACATTTAAATAATTATTTCATATCTGACAAGGCCTACTCTTTGGACTCGATCACATGATTTCTTTTTCCCTGGCCATCCCAGGAAACCCAGATGGGCAAACAATCCCTTAAGAAGTGGTGGTATTTAGGAAGATCCATCAGCTTCCACAGCAGGACCCTTTATCTATTTCCACCTCCCATTTAAGAGGCCACATTTGCATGAGAATAAGATCCTTGTTTCATCCAAAAAGCATTCTTAGGCTTAGGTTTTGTGAAAACTCTTCCAATTATAGAGACTACCTTGGGATTGTTGAGGTCTCAGAATAGAAATACAGCCCATCAAATAAATAAATAGGAGTTCCCGTTGTGGCTCAGCAGGTTAAGAACCATATATGATGTCCTAGTCCCACCTACTCTCATACAATGAACCAAGCGATCCCTCACATAGCTGTTCAAGCCAAAAAGCCAACAATAGTTTTTGATTTCTCTCTAGCCCTTACTCCCCACTTGCAATCTGTCAAGAAGTCCTATTAGCCTTACTTCCAAAATACATCCCCAATCCATCGGTTTCTCTCCATTTCCACAGTCTCTGAACCAGCCTGAATCACGACTGTCTCTCACCTGGCCTTGGCCATTCACCTCCAGAGAATCCCCCTGTTTCCTCAGCATCTAATTTACCCTGCACCAATCCACACCCCAGCCTGCCACTGCACTTCCTCAAACCCAGTGGTTCCTGTTGCCTTTGGCATAAAAGCCCACTCTCTGTAGTGGCCTTCAAGCCCTCCCTCCTGACCCCACCTTCTAGATCCCGCATTCCTTTATGGCTTTCCATTCTCGTGGGTCTGCTTTCATTTTCTAGTGTAAACTGAAGTTTGGCCCTTGCCATCAGCCTCTACATGAAGTAAAACCTGAGCCACTGCAGCTGCCCACCTGCACCACGCCCTGAGTGGAGCTCAGGGTGGAGACCAGGCGTGAGGCACTGTGTGCTCTGGGGAAACTGGAAGAAATGGTCTTCAGATAGTTAGATATTTTGAAGAGAAGGTTTTATGAGCCCAATTCTTGTACCTCCTCATATCTAGAAAAACACTAAGATCCTTCATGATGACCAGTGGCTGTCACTAGTAGTAACCTTCACAAGACCAGCAGAAAAGTTCTGTAAAATGTGTGCATGTCTCCATTCACCTCGCCCTTCACCTTTATGACCTAGACCTTGATTTCCCCCCCTTTCTTCTTTGGGGAAGTATTTCAGATATCTCCTGAGAGGCAGTTAATGGGCCAAAGAAAAGATGTCATGGTCACCTGTGAGAACAACCACTCCCAAGGGTGGGCCAACGAGCCCTGAGGGAACTCAGGAAAGCATATCAAAGGAGTGATTCCAGTAAGCCCACAGAAATGGTTTTCTGTGAATCTGGTTATCACCTGCAGATCTTTTGTTCCTACTACCGGCCCCCCACTGTTGCAAAAACTCATATATCCCAGCTTCCCCCTTGCCTCCTTGGAGCAGTTTCTTGGGGCCACCTGAGATGCTGTGTCCCAGGCTTAAGTCCTAATTTCACCTGAGATAAAACTTAACTCTCAACTTTTAGGCTGTATTTTTTTAGTCTACACTAGAAAATGTCAAGCCGTTTCCCTTCTCTAGGCTGTGCTTGCTGGGCCGTCTTCCTGACCGCTTATTATTTGGTTCTCAACTCAGATGTCAATTTCTCCAGGAGTCTTCCTCTTTGTATCTGGTATCGTTCTTTCTATCTAAAATCGATAAAGCTACTCTATTTAATACAAGTACCCACCACTGCCTTCTCACCGTCTTTATCTTCGTTTCATTCATTTCTATGTAAAACTAAGTTAGATATATTTGAACTAAACGATTTTTTTTTGTTTTTACTATTTGTTTACTTTGACTTTATGTGAGAACAATGTCTGCCCAAAAGTTCTTTCAACTCAGTTATTAACACTGATTCTCTTCGGCCAGTCTAAACTCTGATTGGCAATAACATACGGCTTTGATCTTTAAAAGGAGAAAAATATCTGCTAATTAGTTAAGTATTGTGATGACAGCTAAAATATATCGACCCCTTACTGTGAAAATCACTTTATGGGTAAATCACATTTGATCTTCACAATGTTATTACATAAATGCTATTGTTATGCTTGCTTTATAAGTGAAACGACTTGAACACAGAAAGACCCAGCCAAGTGTCTATGGACATTATGAAGGAAGGTGAGAAGACAGGGTTTGAAGCCGTGTTGCCCAAATCGGCAGCCTATGCTCTTAATCATAATAGCATCCTACCTCTCAAGAGTTGCAAATTAATCTCCCCCACCAAAGTTTCCAGACAATAAAAATAATAAAAACATGTCATTATCTGAAAAAGGTTCAGAAGAATTTTAGGATTTATTTGAAAGTGCCATCGGATTCCAGCTGGCACCACACTGGGATTCCCTAGATTAATGCGGTAGACAACTGATTTGTCAGTTCCGCAAGTTTCAGATGCCAGTCAATCAACTTCACAGCCGCCATGTTGCTAATTTGTTCATTTCCAGTGAGAAAATAGGGGTCAAGCAGGTATGATAGGGAGGTTGAGAATCAGGCCACTCTCTCTCTGCAGATCCATCCCATCCACACAGGGAGCACAATTCGGAATAGAATTTACTCGGTAAAGATGAGACAAAGGCAGGAAGATGAAGGGAAGGATGCTAAGGGCCAACACTCCCGATTGTCTGGGAGTCAGGGCTTGGAGGTGGACCGTCTCCTGTAGAACACAGCCAGACAGGCACTGAGTCTCTTCAACTTCTTTCTCATAAGTTACTTTCATTCTTTGCCTTTATCAGTGCCTACAGGCCATTCATCATTAAGTCTTAGAAAATATTTTATTTCTAAGATGACTTTGCACTTTCTCACGCTGATCTAAGTCAGTTTTATAGCTTAACTCTCAGAGAGCAATCTTACCTACTTAGAATTCTTGTGAGGCATTTTGCAGTCCCTATATTCTATCTGCAACAGAGTATTTGTTGCTCCAGAATGGAATGGAGGAGCGGTGGAAAGCTGTTAGCTGGTGGTCTAGGTCCCTTCCAACACTCAAGGCCCAGACTTAAATGAGCAAGGGAAAAAAAAATTCTTTCCCTTTTTCCCTTTTTCTTTCAGAGGTTTAAATCTGACACCAGTGATAAGGCATTCTCTGCTTATAATTCTGTCTTAATTCACCATTTACAGCAGCTGAGTTTACAACCTTCCCTGTTTATATCAAAATGAAGAGGGAAACTGATGGACAGTTAGGGTAAAGGTTTAACCAAATGCTATTGCTCTTACATCAGGATTGCCTATGATCGTGTTTTTTTGTTTGTTTGTTTGTTTTCTCTCCACTTTTTACTTCTCTCCCTAACTCATCACATGAATTAAAAGCCACAGGGAACCTAGAAGAAGCATCTCAAACGAGGTTCTGATTTTTAGGAAGTCTCAGAGCTTTGTCTTTGAGGGAGCCTCAGGGTAAGTGTCTCCTGTCCTATTTTGATCAGAGAACATTTTCTTGGTAGTGGCAATACGTGGAGAAAACACAATCCTGGAAAAGAGCTTGCCCTCTGAGAATTAAACTAGTAAAATACCCAGTATGATTGTGATTAGCCATCTGTGAGCATAAAGCAAAAAACAGCCTGTAAATGTGTCACTGAAGAATTTGCAGACACCCAGACCTCCAATAAAGATGATGGGAGTAATCTCAGGGAGATGCGTCTGAAACCTGACAGCAATTTAGAAAGCAGAAAACGAATCAATTGCAATGTACTCTGCCCAAGAAAAGCTGGCGGAGGTGGTGAGGCTGCCGTGGCAGAGAGCATTCAACACACACTCCCCAGGAGCATGGCCACCCTGGGTCAAGGGCAGAGAGATCCCCGGGGTGGCGGGGGAGGGCGAACCACTCTGCATCTTCCTAGAGCATCAGTTTCATATGAAGCTCTTAGGGAAACTATATTCAAATAAACATGAATATTCTATAGCATAGACAACTAGAGGGAAGATTTTGAGCACCTTGAAGTTTACAATTGACAAGAAGAGAATATTTTTCTACTTACTTTCTCCAAGTTCCTTCCAAACACAGATAGGAAAGCCTTGCCTAAAATATTTTCTTGCTTGTTATTTTATCCTTTAGGGCTGCCACAAATATGCACATTCCCCCATTTATCCTCTCTCTCTCTCTCTCCCCTAACATTCTCTCTCCTGTAAACACTGTCAGACCCAGAGCAAGAACTCTCAGCTGACCTAACACACCCAAGGCAGGTCCTTGCCTAAAATTTCAATATGGTATATCTATCAAGGTCCAGTCAGAAGAAGAAATGACCCTGGTAATTTGAACAGTGAAAATTCATTTGTAACGTAAAGAATTATTAACAGAGGACTGACAGTTGTGGGGTAAGGGGTGGGCCTGTGGGTCAGTCTGCCACACCCATTCAGTGGTAGCGTATCTACCCCGGCTTTCTCACCACAACACCGAGTTGAGCAATTCTGAAGAGACTATTTGGCCCGCAAAGCCTCAGGCATCTACACTCTGGCCCTTGGCGCCTTGACTCCTTGTGCTGACTCCTGCTCTGGAAGGTATAGAAATAGCAGATGGAGGGCTGAGAGACAGAGCCCAAAGCAGAACCATCTGAGGAAAACCCACCTACCCCACCAGGCTGAGATTCAGACCTCACTTGAGAGTGAGTGGCTAGGGCCGTCTGGATGGTGGAAGATTCGCTAAAGTGCTCTAGGCCAGTGCTGGCAAGGAGGAAGCCTCCTGCTAGGGTGTCACCAGGCTCACCAGGACTCCCTGGCAATTCACAGATGGAATCTGTGAAATTCACTGAAGGCTTTTGTCACTAGGTGCCCCACGTGCCGCCAGCAGCCTTGCACCACAGGAGCCAGAGATAAAATTACCCTGGAACCAGAAAGAGGAGCCCCTCTTCCTTCAGGGTCCCTTCAACGTCCCCTATTGATAGGCACTAATGTCAAGCCATCTGGTAAACAAAAAATATTTACAGGGTACAGTTTCCACATCACAAAACAGGGCAAACAGCATGAACTTGGAGCTGAGAAGCAACAAATTGGAGACCAGGACTAAGAATATGTTAAAAGAACTGTAATGTCATAACTTCTGCTGAGTGTTTCTATCACTAGGTGGAAAAGAGCCAAAATTTAGAAATGTGGCTTATGTTGACCAAGCATATACAATGGCTTCTTCCCCTGAAGCCCACTAAAGGGACAGTAAAGCAATTTTTTTTTTTTTATAGTATAAAGCTCTAATGAATAAAGACAGTAGGAGGAAAAGTAAGGAATTTTTCCAATTCAACCAACCGTAGGAAGACAGAAAGGAAGTCGATGCAACAGTGGTGAGTGACCCAGGGTTGGGGCACCTGTAATCCAAGGTGCCTGCAGAGGGAGGTAAGGCAGTTCACCCACAGAACCTGTGAAAGGTGTAGAGTTCGGAGGCAATAGGTGTCATTAAAGTTCAGGGTGAGTAACAAAGCTGAAAACACAGTACATTCATTGCCCAGGGCGGGTGGCTCAAACAACAGAAATTTGTTTTCTCACCGTTCGGGGAGCTGGAGGTCCCAGATCAAGGTGTCACTGAAGTCTGTTTCCCCTGAGGTCTCTCTCTGTCTTGTAAATGACTGTGTTCTCCCTGGGTCTTCACAGTTTTCCCACTGCAATGGCCTGTGTCCAACTTTCCTTCTCTTATAAAGACACCAGTCATATTAGATTAGGGCCAACTCCAATGAGGTCATTGTGACTTCATTGCCCCTTTATTTTTTTTTTATTTTTTTTTCTGTCTTTTTGCCATTTCTAGGGCTGCACCTGTGGCATATGGAGGTTCCCAGGCTAGAGGTCTAATTGGAGTTGTAGCCGCCGGCTGACACCACAGCAACAGCAACGTGGGATCTGAGCCACATCTGCGACCTACACCACAGCTCACGGCAACGCCAGATCCTTAACCCAATGAGCAAGGCCAGGGATCGAATCCAAAACCTCATGGTTCCTAGTCGGACTCGTTAACCACTGAGCCACGACGGGAACTCCTCATTACCTCTTTAAAGATGGTCTCCAAATAAAGTCATAGTCTTTTTTTTTTCTTTTTACCTCTTATTTTTTTTTTAACAGCCACTCCCATGGCATATGGAGGTTCCCAGACTAGGGGTTGAATCAGAGCTGTAGCCACTGGGCTCTACCACAGCCATAGCAGCCCCAGATCCGAGCCACGTCTGTGACCTGTACCACAGCTCACAGAAATGCCTGATCCTTAACAGACTGAGCGAGGTCAGGGATCAAAACTGCATACTCGGGAGTTCCTTTCGTACTCATGGATACTAGTCGGGTCTTAACCAGCTGAGTTACAACAGAAGCTCCTAAAGTCACATTCTGAAGTTCTTCAACACCTAAATTTGGGGGAGGGAGGTACACAAGGCAGCCCGGAGCACACAGGAAGCAGTCAAAATCTCTTTGTGGCCTGGTTGTTCCCCTGTCTCCTTCGCTTCAGGAAGCCAACCAAAGCACTTGGACACACACACAGGGGAACAGTGGTTTATTCTCAAGAGAAGACAGAGGGAGAAGGTTGAGAAAATTCCTCATGATTAAAGAAGGGTCAAAAGCTGAAAGCAGAAGTTTAAGTGAAATTCTGCTTCTACGAGCAGGACTTCCAGGTGGGTGCTTTGAGAAGTCTTCTTTTGAGAAATTGATGATCCCCAAACAAACAGCTGCCAGATACTTATGTCAGGTCTAGACAGGCAGCTGTCAATCCCGGTATCTTGAAAAGTACTTATGAAGATGTTCAATCCACACTCTGTGCTTCTAATCAGTTTTTTGCCATCCCTGTTATGTGTGAATGAGCAACCATACATTTTGAAAAAAGCATCCAACATAAGAAGAACCCCAAATCCAATAAAGGCTTTCAGCATCTGGTGAAAAGCCTGAAATGCAACAACTGAAAGAAGGAGAAGGAAGAGGAAGAAGGGAGGAGGAAGGAGGGAGGAGTGAAGATAGGAGAGGAGAGGAGAAAAAGAAGAACTTTCAGCTATCATGAATAAGCTAGAAGGAATAAAGTCAGAAAAACATGAAAAGACATTGCAAATGTTAAAACAAAAAGATGGGATGCTGTATAGGGAAGGGTAGAGGAGAGATGATTAGGGGGAAAAAAAAGAAAATCATTAGTCCTAACAAAAAAATGTAACACGAAGACTGGTAGATAAAATTGACACAGGAGTTCCCACTGTGGCTCAGCAGATTAATAACCCAACATAGTGTCCTTGAGGATGTGAGTTCTATCTCTGGCCTCATTCACTGTGTTAAGGATCCCACCCAGTGAGCTGTGGTGTAGGTCACAGATGTGGCTCCGATCTGGCGTTGCTGTGGCTGTGGCGTAGGCTGGCAGCTGCAACTCCAATTTGACCCCTAGACTGGGAATTTCCGTATGTCACAGGTGTGGCAAAGGAAGGAAGGAAGGAAGGGAGAAAAAGGAAAAGAAAGGAAAAAAAAGAAGGGAAGGAAGAAAGAAAAAGGAAAATTAAGACACATTTCATAGGTAGGGCAAATGAAACTAGGAGGAAAAAACATAGACCACCTAGAGTATTGACCCAGGAAGCCCAAGAACAGATGAATAAAATTTTACACAGTGGAGAAGGAGTTATTTTCAAATTCTTAGAACCAAAGGATATGAGACTCTGCAGATTGAAAAGAACATTCCCCAGAACCAAAGGATATGAGAATCTCCATATTGAAAGAACAGCCCACTATGTTGAACACAGAGAATGATAAAAGGCAAACACATGGGTCCCTCATTATGAAATTTCAGAACACCATAGAGTGAAAGGAAAGAAATTCTGTAATTTCCTTGGAGTTGGAGGGGGGGAGTTTTTTGGCAAAGGGTATGGAATGGACTAAGATCAGACTTCTTGATAACAGATCTAGAAATTAGAAAGCAATAGAAAAATGATTTCTCCTTCTCTCTCTCTGTCTCTCTCTCTGTCTATCTCTCTCTCTCTCTCTCTGTCTGTCTCTCTCTCTCTCTCTCTCTCTCTCTCTCTCTCTTTAAGGCCATACCTGGGACATATGGAAGTTCCTGGGCTAGGGGTCAAATCAGAGCTGCAGTTAGTGCCGTGCTATGGCCAGAGCCACAGCAACACCAGATCTGAGCCTTATCTGGGACACCACAGCTTCCGGCAGCACCAGATCCTTAACCCACTGAGCGAGTCCAGGGATCAAACACTATCAACCAGACACTATATCAGCCTCTTAACCCACTGACCCATGATGGGAACTCCTGAAAAATAATTTCTCAATTGTGAGTCACAATGATTTGCAACCCAGCCAAATTATCAGCCAACTATGAAGCTAGATTAAGAACATTTTCAGGAGTTCCCGTCGTGGCGCAGTGGTTAACGAATCCGACTAGGAACCATGAGGTTGCGGGTTCGATCCCTGCCCTTGCTCAGTGGGTTAACGGTCCGGCGTTGCCGTGAGCTGTGGTGTAGGTTGCAGACGCGGCTCGGATCCTGCGTTGCTGTGGCTGTTGGAAGGCCGGCAGCTACAGCTCCGATTAGACCCCTAGCCTGGGAACCTCCACATGCCGCGGGTGCGGCCATAAACCCGCGGCCATAAAATGACAAAAAGGCAAAAAAAAAAAAAAAAAAAAAAAAAAAGAACATTTTCAGAAAAACAAGATTTCATACACATAATTATCACTATGAACAACTTCCTAGGAATCTAGGAGCGTGTGCTCCAGCAAAGTGAGGGAGAAAACCAAGCAAGAGTTTCCAAGGAAAGATTGGAGCCACTACAAGAGCACAAAAAAGAAAGTCCAGGAGTTCCCTTTGTAGCTTAGCAGTTTAAGGACCTGACGTTTTCTCTGTAAGGATGTGGGTTCTATCTCTGGCTTCTCTCAGTGGGTTAAGGATCTGGAGTTGCTGTAAGCTCTGAAGAAGCTTACAGATGCAGCTCAGATCTGCTGTTTCTGTAGCTGTGGTGTAGGCCGGCAGCTGTAGCTCCTATTCAACCCCTAGCCTGGCAAATTCCACATGTCACAGGTGCGACTGTAAAAAAGAAAAAAAATGTCAATGATGAGCCACACAGCAGACCTGGGAAGAGACTGTCCAGATGGAAACATAAGAGAAGAAGCATTTGGAGAGAGGAACCCAGTGAAAAATATCTAGTTTGAAGGTTAATTTTTGAAACTTGGAAAATAATGTGGATTGGTTTATAAGAAATAAAAAAAGTATAAGCACAAAAAAAGTAAGTAACTCTAAGGAAAAACAATATATGCAAAAGAAGAAGATATACGTATGACATAGCTCTTGGTTATTAACCTTTTTTTCATAGTAATAATGTCGATCTTGACTACTGATTTGACCAAAATTCTTTGTATCATTTTAATGAGAATATAGGAAGAGAAGGTGGGTGGAGGAGGGTGAAAGGAAAGTGAGAGAACTAAATGCTGACTATCAAAAGGAATGTCAGTACACAATATCTAAAATTAATGCACGACAAGGCATGCATTGTCTTTAGAAATGTGAAGGTAAGTACAAGAAAATAAGAACTATAAGGGTTGAAAGCAATTGTCTACAGGGAGTTCAACTGTTGAGTTGGGAATGTTTAGTTGGGGACCTCTGGTTTTCATTATACATCATTTAATATTTGAATTTCAAACTAGTGCATGCATTACTTTATTAAAAATTGAATTTAAGAGTCAAAGGACTGGGCTAGGAGTTTGGAGTGAGAGATGAGGGTCAGCTTCCTGGGAACTAAAGCACTTTTGGAAGCAGATAAATACAAGAATGAGTAGTAGACTTTCCTCGGGGCTGTGGAAAGGGCTTCATTTTATTCTGTGTGTTAAAGGGAAAAAACGATGTCAGAAAAATGAAGGACTCAGGAATATTTGAGTGAAAAGCAGAACCTCAAATTCATGAGCTTGAACAAATCCTATGGCCCCTATGGCTTAATCTTTGCCAACTAGCAGTCGAAAGTAATTCAAAAGGAGCACCATTTGAAAAAGCATGAAAGGAAATTCAGTTCATAATCCACCACAATCATTTTTTTTTTCCTGTCACAACCAAGGCCTATGGAAGTTCCTGGGCCAGGGATTGAACTTGAGCCACAGCAAAGCTGCAACCTGCACTACAGCTGCGAGAACTAACCCTCTGAATCACAGCGACAACTCCCACCACAACCTTCTAAAAAAATAAATAAATAAAAATAAAAAAAATAAAAAACAAAAAAAGGCCTTCTGCCTGTCTTTAATTCTCTTGTTCTTCACAACAGCTTTGGATCTCTAAGTCAAACCCTTCCCTGTCCGCACCAGGCACCCACCCAGCCCTTGATCACGTAGACTGACTTGGCTTCACTCCCTTTTCTCCACATTCATCACCTGTCCAATTCCACATTTCAATTTCATGTTCACCAAGTAAGCTAGTAAGACCTTTCCTTTAGTTAGCAGAATTGGAGAAGAGAGGAAAACATAGCAAGGTAATAAATACTGTCCTTATTCCCACTCCTAGAATTTTCTGGGTTAAAAATCCAAGGCATGAAAAAAATTTCACACCACATTGCCTTTTCTTTAAGTTACTCCTCCGCAGGACTGCAGCAGTATGATTTCCCACCTGGGGTGAATTTATGAAGCTCTGAGCAGAGAAAATGGAACATCAAACACGGCTGTGCCCGGGCATAAGAGACCCAGACCTCAGGGCTAAATAGTCACTAGAACATATGCTCTCCTTGAGAGCAGGGACTCTCCTCTGCTTTGATCACACTGCTGTTATCCCTGGTGCCTATAAACCAGAGCCTGCCATGAACTAGGTACTCCATAAGTTGTTGAAAACTTGAACCTCTGGCAACTAACATCCTAGCAAGATCACACGGTCTCCCAAGCAAGCTCTTTCTCCTTGCAGTGACCTAGCCAAAACACAAGGTGCTGTTTTCTTGCAGACTAAGAAGTTGGAGCACCAGGATCAGCCTTGGCTTCACGCCCTGGTGGACATGAGGCCATTCCTAGCATGTTCTTAATATACTAAGAGCATCCTGTTTCTGAGCGTACACCATATATCACCTGAACTCCAATACCTAGGAAATGCCACTCAAGAGGCTCCCTTGTGGCCTGCCAGCACCCCCTCTCCCCATACCCCCCACACCTCCCACCCACCCAGTGATACCTCCAGTTCAATGTATAGCCTGGTGCTTACAGAACTAGGGTCCTGGGCTAGGAACCATGAGGCCCAGAACAGAAAACCAAGTACAAAGCCCCTCACTCTATAGAGCATAGGATTTCAGACCCAGGACATGGTGGAGTGACAGGGAAAATACTCCCAGAAAACACATGCAGCAGAGTCACAGAGCTACTGGGCAATCAGGGTGTGGGAGAAACCGGGGCTCCCAAGTGGCTGGAAGAAGTTCACGGTGGGGACAAGGCAGCCAGCACCGGTGACTCTAGGAAGATACAGTGATTCGAATAGATAGGGTCTTTAAGGACATATCAGAATGACAGCAGAGATTTTAAAATGCAGTCACGTACAGAAGCAGACGACCCACAGATGTATTTGGAGACAAGCCATTTGACCTGGAGTTTCCCTTGACTGTGGCCTGGGATGACGTTATTCTGTTCTCCAAAGTATAAGAGCAGTGCCACATCTCCTGGGGAGGAAAAGCAGAGGGAAATGGATTTCTCCTTGTAGCTGGGTCTCCTTTGTTATTTTAGTGCCTACTGTCATCTAAGTCATTTCAAAAACCTGAAGTCTTATTTTCAAATTCCTAGTGTTGACCAAAGAGACTTGCCTTTATTATGTTCATAAATCATTCATACCTCCTTCATAACAAAGAAATTATTTTTAATTTTCATAATGCTTTTTTTCTCTTTCCTCCCAACATGGGAGGAAATGAGAATAATATTTTATGTTAATAGGAACAAAATGTTCAAAATGTATGCCCTGTATAGAAATCTTATAAAATGTTTCAGTGGAAATATTTTTTAACCAACAAAGGAAATGAAACACAAAAAGCCACATTAAAAGAACGTTGAGGATTTTTACTTAAACGAAGAACCTGAGAGGAATGGGTTGTGGGTGGGTGGAGGGGAGTATTGTGAGAAAATGACGGTCTCAGGGCTCCTGTGTTTAGGGGACTGTCCTGGATCCCAACAGAAAGCCTGGCCTGGCTCTCAGGTGCACTCCAGGCTTGTCAGCCCCTTCCAGAGGCCAGGAGAGTCTCCTGGAGAGGGGTCAAAATCCCTGAGCTCAGTCTGCAGGGCTGCAGCAGATGCAACAAAATGGGAAACCCTTGCCCTCTGCCAGGAAGATGCCACAACTCCTTGGACCGTGCAGTTGCTCCTGTCATAACCGAGGAATTCGTGTCCATGCCCTGGAGGGTTAACAGTAAGAGGAAGGGAGAATGCGTAGTTTATAGTAAAAGGAAGGGAGCCCTGGTCACCCATTAAAACCCACAGCGCTAGGGGCAGTACTGGCAGGAATCAAGACTTAGAGGGCAGCGAGTCATTTTCTTTGACACTGATTGAGTGGCATGTGGTTATTGCAAACAGACTGGTAAATGCAAAGGTGGCACATTGCAGTGGGACGGTTGGCAGGCAGTGGGACCCAAGTCTGGGACAAACAGGCTTCCCAGTAGCCAGAGAGATTTATGAGCCACATTTTCGGATTTCAGCACCTTCTGGTGGGAACAGCCACCCCGAGTCCTACTGGCAGAGCTGAAGGGGCAACTGAGCAGCGAGGAAGGACCTTAACCCTCAAGGCAGGACAAACTAAATAAGCAATTTCCTTTGCCATGAACCCTAAGAATGGAGACAAACCTTTCCTGCCCATCTACCCACCCCTCTAAATGCCACTAACTAACATCTGAAATATCCAAGATGCTCTGAATTAGTCTCATCCTTGTTAAAATGCATTTTGAAACAGTTACAGCATGTGCAATAAACGGATCACAGTTTTGGGAGAGCAGATTTTGATCCACGAGAAAGGGGAAAGAGATGAGAGAGAAAAAATATATTTTGAGAATCCATTATATGCCAATTACTTTGCCTGGGGGCTTTTTATATTTATTTCATGTTAAGTCTCAAAAGGCCCTTGTAATTGAGCTCCCGGTCCAGTTATTTTTGTTTGTCTCCCAGCTCCCTTTGTTCTCTTTGCATCCAGTTTTCTGCGCTATGGAATGCATCACCCAGGCTCCCAAGCCTTGGTGGGGGGAGGTCAGCCAATGGGAGACACGTATGTACAACCACAGACTGGGGAAGAGACGGGAGATCAAGGTGTTTCTTACGTATTCCCTCCACATTTTTCAAGTCACATTTCTGTCTGCCATTGTTTTTCACTATACGTCCCTTAATAGTTGACTCTTAAATATTGTTTGCATTGTTTTGATAAAACATTACTTTTAAGAAATGAAGAATTGGGCCAGGGAGAAAAATTGGAGCGAGAGAGCTGACTGTTAGCTACTGGGGAACTGAAGCATTCCCCCTTGGAACCTTGAAACTCACCGAGACAAATCAGAAAGCTTGTGAGAGACCATGCTATATCACACACAAGCTCATCAACCCAGAACCTCAGGTGACAAGCTGGTGGCATGTGTCTTCCAGCTTTCTCCTAATTAGGGTGGTTTTCCAGTCTTCTTGCTTGGGGCGGTGTTCATCCCTCCCCTCGTTGAAGGAATGATAAATTTGATGGGACCTAGAAGACAAAAAGCCTCCTTCATGTTCTATTCCAGGAAAAGCCAGCTAGTTCTCTGACAAGTAGGAATTCTGTGTCCATCTCTGATATCTGGGCTTCATTCAGACTTCATCTCCACCAAGACTCATGGTAGACTACAAGTGATCTATGTAAATGGGTTTTTTGTTCTGTTTTTGTGCTGTTTTACAGCATGCAGCGGCTTGATGTAGGATCTCAGTTCCCAGACCAGCAACTGAACCTGGGCCGTGGCAGTGAAAGCTTGGAGTCCTCACCGCTAGCCCAGCAGGGCACTCTCGTGAAATTTAAAGACCGGTGCTTACTTGTCTCTTTATTCCTGGTGCAACAGAAAAACAAATGCTAAGCCATTGCTGGTTCACTGAAAAAGTAGACAAAATTTAAAAGAAAATGAAACATAGGCTTTTACTTTCCATGTAGAAATGGTACAAAGTCAATATATCACATAACTAAGAACATCAGCTGTTCCATAACTTCAAGATTTTATTACCTAATGTGTATTATATTGAAAGAGGATAGTTAGTAGAAACTATGATTTTGTGTGCATGTGTATTCTGCTCTTTTTGTTTTGAATTTCAGGAGCCTGTTGTCTGAGACACGCCTTTTTTGCTTTTTTGGGTTTTTTTTGTCTTTTGGCTTTTTAGGGCCAATCACATGGCATATGGAAGTTCCCAGGCCAGGAGTCGAATCACAGTCACAGCAACACCAGAACCGAGCCACTGCGTCTGCAAACTACACCACAGCTCATGGCCACGCCGGATCCTTAACCCACTGAGCAAGGCCAGGGATCGAACCCGCAACCTCATGGTTCCTAGTCGGATTCGTTAACCACTGAGCCACAAAGGGAACTCTGAGACATGCATTTTGATGTCTGTAAATAAAGATCTTTTTTTTTTAGCCTCTGACTTTAACAGAGCAGCTGTTCATCTGCAAAAATTTGCCCCTTTGGGGAAGCCATTCAAATTTTCCTGCGCAGAAAGCAATACCTGGGAATGGGAGCAGTGGTAGGCAATGAACCAGTGAGGAGGCATTTCACCTACCCTCACTGGCTGGGACCCCCCCCCCCCCGATCTTTTGGCAGGGGAGACACACCTGCATGGAATGTAGAAGTCTATCAATGAGAAAAGAAACCGCGACCAATTCTCAACTTTGCTTAAAGAGCAGGGCTGAAATCAAGAAGGATCACATTTCTCATCACTCTATCTTTAGGAAGCTTAAGGATAAAGCCTCCATATGTTGTACTTTATAAATAAAAGCAATCTGATATATATTTTTCTTGACGAGCAGTCTAAAGGGGCAAATAAAATACCATCAATGAGCTAGAGTAGGCTTGATTCCACTGAGCCAGAAATTTCTAAGAAAGCACTTACCTAAAGCTCACAAATAATGAATGTTCCTAAAGATAACCCAATGACCCAGAGGCAACCACATGATCTGAAAGAGCTTTCTGGCTCAACTTGTTTCCGGTGCAGTTTTCCTGCTGAGTCTGTTATAGCCTCCCAGTTCTTGATGAAGTCATATTTCCCCTAAGCAGGCATAATCCTACATCCATACCAAACAGACCATTTTAATAACCTGTGCAAATATTTCTTGAACTAAGTTTCTGAAAATTTACTTTAAGAATTTTGGGGAGTTCTATTGCGGCTCAGCTGTAACGAACCTGACTAGTATCCATGAGGGTTCAAGCCACGGCCTCACTCAGTGGGTTACTGTTGCCATGAGCTGTGGTGTAGGTCACAGGGGTGTTTCAAATCCCACATTGCTGTGGCTGTGGCATAGGCCTGTGGCTACAGCTCCAATCCTACCACTAGCCTGGGACTTTCCAAATGCTGCGGGTGCAGCCCTAAAAAGAAAAAAAAAAATTCGCGTGAAGGAGTTTTTGTTGTGGCTCAGCAGGTTAAGAACCCGACAGTGTCTGTGAGGATGCGGGTTCGATCCCTGGCCTCACTCAGTGACTGAAGGATCTGGCATTGCCTCGAGCAGCAGCATGGGTTGCAGATGCGGCTTGGATCTGGATCTGATGTTTTTGTGGCTGTGGCTGTGGCTATGGTTGTGGCGTGGGCTGACAGCTGCAGCTCAGATTCAAACCCTAGCCTGGGAACTTTCATATGCCATAGGTGAGGCTGTAAAAAGAAAAAAAAAAAAACGTTTTTCAAGTGAAGAAGTTATGGATTAGCATACCAAGTTAAATCACTTTCTGGTCAATGAAACCTCCTTTGTGTCGATTAAATCTTCTCTGTGGCAGTATATCAGCATAATTGGAATGGTTAATTGTGTGTGTCAGCTTGGCTGGGTTATGAGAGTCCCAGATATTTAGTTAAATATTATTTCTGGTTTTGTCTGTGAGAGTGTTTTCAATGAGATTACCTTTTTTTTTTTTCCACAGCTCCCTCATATGGAGCTTCCCAGGGGAGGGGTCCAATCGGAACTGTAGCCCATGGCCCACCCCAGCGCCACAGCAACGCAGGATCCTCCGAGCCTTGTCTATGACCTACACCACAGCTCAGGGCAATGCCAGATCCTTAACCCACTGAGCGAGGCCAAGGATTGAACCCACATCCTCATGGATGCCAGTCTGGTTCACTAACCGCTGAGCCATGAAAGGAACTCCAAAATTAGCATTTTAAGCAGTAGACTGAAAGTAGATTCTCCTCCCCTCTGCAGGTAGAGGAGACTTCAACCAGCTCATTGACTGGAACAAAGGGTGGAGGGAGGGGAAAATCCTTCTCTCTCCTCCCTCCCTCTCTCCCCGCTCCCTCCCTCCTTCCCTTTCCTTCTATCCCCTGAGTGAGGTGAGCATCAGTCTGTTCCTGCACTTGGACTGGGACCTAGGTCACTGCTGCTCCTGGTTGTCGCTACTTTGTGTTCAAGGTGTAACTCACGCTGTAACCTTTCTGGTTCTCCAGCTCTCAGAAGGTAGATGGTGTGATGTCTCAGCCTCCAAATCACATAAGAATTCCTCATAATAAATTTCTTCATATATATGTATATATATGAAGAAAGAGTTTCTCTGGAAAACCCTGACTAAAACAATTATTGCCATCATCAGTACCATTGTAAGCAATATAAAAAAATAAAAAATAACACTAGCTAACGGTTACTGAATCCCTAACTCTGTGCCTGGCGCTGTCAGGTCTAGTTTATAAAGATTATCTCAGTGAAGCATTACAGAATCCCTTAAAGGGAAGAGGGATTATTATTATCCTCACTTTCCAAATTCAACATTCAATATATATTTGTTGAGTACTTATTGTGTTCCAAGCACTGATCTGAGTTTACAATTATAATAAGCAAGTCTGATGTGGCTCCTGTTTTCTCATGTGAAACATGTAATACATGAGTAAACCAACCGATCAACCAGATGATTCACACAGTACATTTTTTTTTTACTTTATAATGATTTTTATTTTTTCCCTTATAGCTGACTTACAGTGTTTTGTCAATTTTCTACTGCACAGCGAGGTGACCCAGTCACACATACATCTGTACATTCTTTTTTCTCACATTATCATGCTCCATCACAAGTGACCAGACATAGTTCCCAGTGTTATTATCTGTCCCAAAGGCTATAGTTTTCATCTATTAACCCCAAATTCCCAGTCCCTCCTACTCCCTCCCCCTCCCTCTTGGCAACCACAATCACACAGCAAAAAATTTTATAAAAACAATGAAATGAGATTATGAATGAGAGTGACCACGGGGCAGGAAGTAACCAGAGTAAGGTTCTTTGGAAAATGGCATTTGAGAAGAGGCTGAAGGATGGAAAGTTGTTACCTGTGTGAAGGTTCTGGGAAGATGGTTGGTCAGCTTTGTCTAGGGTTAGGAGTGTTTCACTGGGTGCAAAAGCTCCCATTTCAACCAAAACTTCAGTGCTCCCTCATACTTTACATTCACTGCATTGTTAGCTTTATGTCCCTAAAGGGTTCTGTTGTCCTGAGATTTGTATCCAGTGGACCGGGTGTTTACATAGCATTCTCAAGCCCCTCCTCTTGGGTGATGCATGAGCAATTACATCTCTAATCTCCAGTTGCTGCTTTTATTATAATTACATTTTCTTTCCAGTATCTAGGCATTTTAGTTCTAAACCATGCAGGTTATAGCTACTGTGTGTTATCAGAACCAGCTGTTTGGCTCTTTTGACAATTTTGAACAGACTGAGAATGAGCAGAAGCATAAAAGAACTTCTGATGAATAAAAAATTTGCGCACACACACACACCCCATCAGAGTTAGCACTAAAACTAAACAAATCTGGCATAGCATTCATCAGCTTCATAAATACCAGAAATATCCTCTTGCTCTTTTTTTGTTGAGCATGATATATTTTTTTCCAAGAGAGATGCTTTAAATTTTCCATTTTGTGCCAAGGTAAGTTTCATGCCTCAGTAATGTACAACATGTGGATCTTATGACATTACACATTATTTGCATCCCAATAAAACAGCTCATTAATCAAATAGCCTATTATAACCTCCAGCTGCAGAAACCACAAAACACACCCAAGAAGGAGTGTCATTTTTAACTCAGAATATGTCCTTTTAAAATAATATTTGTCTGATCGAGTTAAACAGTGGTCACATGTATGAGAGATGTTAGTGGATTAGGAAAGAGATGGGGATAAGGTTAGCCCTGAAACACACACACAGTGCATTTCTTCTCTGACTTGGGGCCACATGTTTTGCTTTCCTTTGGTTGACTTTGAATGGTGTTTTTTCATGAGGTCAAAACAAGGTCTTTTTGTAGTAACCAGCCTTTAACTCTAATAATGTACAGCTAGATTAGGAACAGGTCAATGGTTGAAGAGCTCATTAGGGAAATAAATTGGAATTTTACACCCACACCAATGATTGCAAACCCACCAAGCCTAATGCAAAGTGCAAACAGGACAATGAGCCCTAGCCTATTGGTGCTTTCATATCAGTTCTTGACGTGTATGTATGCCAGGGTCCTGCTGGGAAACAATAAAAGCCAACTCTAGCTAACATAAGTAAGGAGGATTTCTTTGGAAGGATATTGGTAGAGAGAGAATGCTGCTGCTAACACCATCGGTGAGAATCTAGAGGATCAGACTTGGGATTGAGTAGAAAACCAGGTTATCGGAGTTCCCTTCGTGGCTCAGTGGTTAACGAATCCGACTAAGAACCATGAGGTTGCGGGTTCGATCCCTGGCCTTGCTCAGTGGGTTAAAGATCCGGCGTTGCCGTGAGCTGTGGTGAAGGTCGCAGACGCGGCTCGGATCCCGCGTTGCTGTGGCTGCGGTGAAGGCTGGCAGCTACAGCTCCTGTTAGACCCCTAGCCTGGGAACCTCCATATGCCGCGGGTGTGGCTCCACATAAAAGGCAAAAAGACAAAAAAAAAAAAAAAAAAAAAAAACAGGTTATCTCCAAAGGGACATGAAGCCAGAAGCAAAAAACACAGCAATAGCACCATAACCAAAACAGCTTGGTCAGGAAACCTCAGCTGCCGTCACCCCCAACATGAGTGATCTCTGTTTCTTCTAACTTTGCATCACTCACTCAAGACATAAAGCTCCAGGAGAGCCCGGCTAGCCAGGTTTACGTCACGGGCCCGCGTGGAGCGGGAAGATGATCATCCTCTTGTTTTCTTGGGTAGAAAAGCAGTGCCTGGAATTATTCTCCAACTCAGACCTCTACAAGGTGAAAGAGGATCACTACACTCTAAAAACGAGAGTGAGAGCTCCCTGGTAGCCCAGTGGGTTAAAGACCTGGCATTGTCATTGCTGTGGATCGGGTCACTGCTGTGGCCCGGGTTTCATCCCTGGCCCAGGAACTTCCTCAGGCCACAGGAGCAGCCAAAAATAAATTGATAATTCTTGAAAAAAATAAAAAGGACAGTGATGACTAAATTGCATGAGACAGTGATTGAATACATACTACCTGCCAAGAATTGTGCTAGACAATTTTCAGCAGATGAGCTCTCATCTAATTATATTCATATCATATATATATATAATTTAATTGAAGCTCCACAGCCTCCACACGGGATTTCCTGCTCACTTCATAGACGGGGGCAATGAGCACCAGGAATGGTAACTGATCTGAGCGACGCTACAGTGCTTATGGAAGTGCAAGTCAAATATCCAGTCTTGACTCCTGATTCCTGGTTCAGTGTTCTCTGTTCTCTTCGCTGTTCCGGAGCTGGCTTATTAACCGAATTTAATCTGAACTTTAAATTTCACTCTCAGCCCTAATTATTCATCTATACATGTCCCAAGAACTAGAAGTTTCAGAGTGATTAAATATTCTTGCCAGTAGTCTTAGCTTTAGAAAACCATAGTTTCCACCAAAGGTATTCCTTTGCCTGTCCTTGTGTCATATGATTGTTCTTGTGTCATCTCCTGGGTTCAACTATGGTCCTGAGTGTGAAAATATAAGTTACCTGGGCTTATCTAAGTATTGGCACACAACTCCATCTGTACTGGCTTTATTTTATTGTGCCTATAATAAAACTGAGGGGTTACTTCACTAAAAGGGTAGCACAGCAGTTGTCCAGAGGCTAACAAACCACCCTGTTTGAGTTTCCCAAACACTAACGACGTATGCTGACTGTCATTTATGTCACTTGTACCCATGAGGTCTGCTATTCAACCCCACATACGTGGGGTTACCTTCTAGGAATGCTAGACTGAATGACTGTGCTCTGTTTTATGAAGAGCACAGAACTGGATTCAAGCCGACCTGAATTCAAGTCCTTGCACTGCCTTTCACAAATATATTCTTGGGTAAATTTTTCACCTTCTCTAAGACTCAACTTCATCCTCTATAAATGAGAGATCATGATATTTACTTTGCAACATTTTTAAAAGTATAACAAATATAAATCCTCAGCTTCTAGCTAGCTTATATAATAAATAGATGTTCGATAAATCGTTACTCTTCTAAATAGTATTGCTTTGAGGAATATGTGACCAGAAAATCTTTTCCATCCATTTCTCCAAGACGAAGAATGAGTTCATGAGTTTTCAGCACCATGATTCTGCTACATAGCATTTTTCCTAATATAATATTTTTGCATGTGGAAATATGTTTATCATTGCATATCTACTTTGCTATTTCTGTTAGTTAGGGTTCTACCAAAGAAACAGAAAGAGTAAGATATGCATAATGCTGCCATCCAGATGTGTAATTTCTTACTCCTTGGAGAAAACTCAATTCTGCTCTTAATCTTTCAACTGACTGGTTGAAGTTCATCCAGATTATGAAGGATAATCTCCTTAAAGTCCACTGATTAATAAGCCACATCTACAGAATTCATTCAGAGCAACACCTAGATCAGTGTTTAATTGAATAACTATGTGCTCTTGCTTAACCAGTGGACACATAAACCATTACACCATTGTCTGCTCAGAAAAAATGGAACATTAGAACATGTGACATTTAAAGAAAATGAAGTACTTGTGGTTGTCCATCATCCAATGCTCTGCTCTGGCATTGAACTCAGTCCAGGTAATTCTGGAAGTAAATCAAAATCCAATCACTGAGATGAAGCCAGTGTTGATCTGTCACAGACAACACCAGAGCAATGATATCTGCCTCTCAAAATAGTTAAGCCTTTAGGTATGGCATCGGTCACTCAGTGGGTGAGAGAAAGGAGCCCTTCAGGGCAGTTTTGTGGTATTAAAGCAGAGAGTTGTTTCCAGGAGTCTCTTTATAAAAGTATTCCTGAGAGTATTCATACTATGTCATTAGTAAGAATTATATTCAATATTAAGCAAGACTTTTGGCAAGTATCCAAGAAAGGAAAACATGAGGTTTTTTTTATCAGAGCAGAAAGAGGAGGGAGGTGTCCCTTAGCTGAACAGCATTCAACTTGGAGACTGCATTACATTACATCAGTTTACACTAATTCATCTTATCCTCTAAGCAAACAGGAGCAAATATTATTTTCATTGATGAATAATTAATAAGTAACATTAATAATATGATTCCATTTTAAGTAGGAAAATTGAGGCTAAAAATTAGGGCAGTGCTGAAGTTTCTCCATCAGTTTGGCTCTGAATACACTTTCCAGTACACAGTTTCTGTCCAATCAGAATATATCTCCAAGAGATGCAGAGAGCCTGGGGAAGGTGTAGGGGGTGCAGAAAAAGGAAAGATCCAGAGAGACCTGGAACCTGTTTCACCGGTGCCTGAAAGTTGACTGCTCTGCTATAACTCTATCCTTCTTAGAGAACAGGGAAATCATCTTCGGGGAGACCCAAAATCATCTCCAACGACCCAAAATCATCTCCAACCTGATACCAAACTAAATTTTCAAAGGCTTCTACACCCAACCAACTCAGCCAGTCCCTGCCAGTCCCTGCCAGTCCCAGACCTAATATTAGCAGGGCCTGCTGCAGAAGTACAAATGAAGGGCCCTATACCATATTTCCAGATTTTGAGATGCGATAAACCAAACTAGCAAAGCATCATGTGAAACATATTCTATGTTTCTACCCCAACAAGTCTGCCTTCACAATGACCTAGAAGGCCAGTTCAATGTTGCTGGTCTTATACTCTTAGAGTCTCATGCTAGAGCATCTTGGCCACGTGGAGAAGTTGGTCTGACCCTCAACCTAGAGCCTACCCCACCTTCTTTTTCCCCCTTGCTCCCTGTTGCACCATGAGGAGCATGTGTGAACATCCCATCCACCATCAAAGCTTTGGCCACATCTCTACTAATAGCTTCCCCTTGAGTATACCAGGGACCTAAGTATTTCTACCTGCAGAGTGACCTCTCTCCAAGAGGATGGACTCCTGGAAGATACTCCTGGGTTGGACAGTTTGAGAGGGAATTCCAGATACCAGGTTACTTGAATAAGATCTAAAAGGAAGTCTATAGCAGAACTCCTTGCCTCTTAGCTCTGAGCCCAGTGTGGCAAGACACAGCTGGAAAAGGACCAGAGCACAACCTTCTGAAGCGTGGTGGCTTGGCAGGGACTCCTTCCGCTTGAGTAAATCACAGTGTAAAGACTCAAGAGGCCTCCTTGAAAACTGACGGCAGCTCCCAGTCCCTGGACTACTCCTGTATCTGCACCCCCACTTAGCCTGCCTCTCTCACTCACTGCCATTTCCGGACCTATTAAGACAATGTATTGTCCCAATGTTTATTTCCCAATAATTTACCCAAGACCTGACTTCCCAATCAGCCTGTCTTGGTACACTCTAGAACAGCTATTGCTAGAAGAAAGGGTCTGGTAGTGCTTTGCTGTGGCAATAACATAGAATCTCCCACGAAAACACACACACACACATGCACACACACGCACACACGGAGGTCCTGGAACTCCTGATCCCTGTGTGTGTGTGTGTGTGTGTGTGTGTGTGTGTGTGTGTGTGTGTGTGTGTTTTTCCTGTTCATATCTGTTCCACCAGGACATTTGCAGCATTTTTCATCTTTTTCATCACCTTTCTGAATTATCACTTTCGTTTTTATCCATGATTTATTTTTATCACAGGGGACAGTCTCTTGTTTTCCATGTCTTGCTAAGTTACAAAGACATTTCTATTGTCAATCATTTTCACTGGCTATTTAGTCACATGAAAAGCCCACAGATGGCACTTTCAAGCCGTGGGCACTAGGATGTGTCCTATACATGGGATAAAGCCCGTCTCCACGCCCTACACCATAAAAATCACTTCCTTACTTTAAGTAAACTCAGCAAGAATTAGAAGCTTGGAAACACCACGTGAAGAATTCATCGGGTTAAATGAATTAACCCTTACCACTAATCATAAGTGTTTTTTCTTTGCTAGTCCTCCAGAAATTAAAACTAATTAACGCCCAAAGTGATTTCTGGACATATTTATTTGGGAAGTAAAATTATATAATGGGAAAAAATAGATGGGTTAGAATGTCAGGTTCACACTTCACTTACTCTAGGAGAGTAGGTAAAAAAAAAAAAAAAAAAAAAAAACCTGCCCAGAGAGCCTGTTCTATCAGTAAGTACAGGTAATTTCTACCTAATAGAGTTATTTTAGGAAAAAGTAATATATGCTCCAGATTGAGTCATTTAGTAAATATTTCTTCCCTTCGACTTGAGTATAATGACTCAAATGTACACTAGTAGATACGGCATAGGTGCTAATGAAGTCAGGAAGACCAGGGTTCGAATTCTACTACCTCCGGCAAGTTACCCTCCCTGAACTTCAGTTTCCCCATCTCTAAAATGGTACCCACCTCAAAGGGTTGCAGGGAAGACTACAGAAGTCATGGCGATGTGTCAGACACAGAGCAAGGACTCAATAAATTTTAGTAGAGCTGAGTACACGGAGTGAAACTGACCAAGTTTCAAATCCTGACCCTATAACTCACCAACGAAGTTACCTTGGGCAAAATTAACCTCTCAGTGAATCATTTTCTTAAAATAATAGTTCCGACCTCACCAGATTTTTTTTTATGAGATTGACATGAAGTAATAAAAGAAAAGCACCACTTTCAGAATATGTACATATGAAGTGTTAATAAATGATAGCAATTATTAACACATTTTTAAAGGAGAGATTCAAAACTACCCAGGGAAGAAAAGTATTAGACCCCTATATTGTAGACTCACATCATTAAATTGAGGAGAAATAGACACAGCTCAGTATCCCAAAATAGAGAAAAGTGAACAGTTGTTTCAGGAAACATTCTTTGATGGATTCCATAAGGTAGATGAATGGATGGATGGATAGGTAGGTAGACAGACAGATTCATTCCATAATATACAATAAATATTATCTATGTATAGATATATTATTATCTATTATATATAGTATTATCTAGTACTAGTATACACAGAATACAGGTGCCCTAGAATGCACCGAGGTTAACTGAGCGAACCCTGAAAATCTGTCTCTCAAAGCCCCACCACACTATATGAAACAGTGAGCACTCCTGAAGGGCCAACACTATATGCTTTCTCCTTGGATGTTTACCATAGATCCTGGCACGGGGTAACCACTCAGTAATTTTTTTTCTTTTCAGGGTCGCTCCTGCAGCATACGGAAGTTCTCAGGTTAGGGGTGGAATTGGAGCTGCAGCTGCCAGCCTAAACCACAGTTACAGCAATGCCAGATCCTTAACCCACTGAGCAAAACCAGGGATCAAACCTACATCTTCATGGATGTTATGTCGGGCTCTTAACCTGCTGAGCCACAAAGGGAACTCCCAGTCATTTTTAAATAAACGTTTCTGCCTCTGCAGGGCTGTATCCTTAGCAGAACTTAAGTACCTGGAATGCACAGATGGTATTGGCCATGTCTGCATCCTTTGCCTCTGACACAGAACCTGGCACGCAGTGGGTCCTCCGCAAACCTTGAACTATGCATTCATTCATTCATTCACTCATTCATTCATGTCAATGAATTTAACTGCATTCGTGAAACTGACAGCACTTTGCATGTCATCGGACTCCTCAGAAGCATGGGAACCCAGCCACAGTGTTTTCCTGTTTACACACCTATCAGTCAAATGCCAAACTGCTCGGCTGTACAGACAGTCGTAACGTAGTCATGTTATCGCTCTCTCCTCCTACTGTTATAACAAGCATCTCTTAACAGACGTACCTTTCAGCAAGCTGTGGCATGCTGAGAGTGCACCAGATAAACCAGGGGGATAATAATAAAACTAATCTTGCAGAGATTAAGTCGTAGCAGCCCAAGAACAGAGGGTGTTGGTCTGTCAGAGGCAGCGATCTCCTATGGGGAAGCACTCAAAAGGGAAGCAAGAGGAAAGGAAGGGCTGGATAAGGATCCAGGAGAGCCTGAGTTTCCCTCCCCCAGAGGTCAGGGAAGCATGCTAGGGTAAGACCTGTGGGGAGAAAGTCCAGGACCTGTGACAGGACAAGGTTTCTCCTTTCCGAATCGTGTGTTTGTGAACATCAAAAATAGGAACTGTGACTGGAGTTCCCGCTGTGGCTCAGTGGGTTATGAAGCCTGACTCGTATCTATGAGTATGCACGTTCCATCCCTGGCTTCTCCCAGTGGGTTAAAGCATCCTGCGTTGCCGTCAGCTGTGGTATAGGTCACAGGCACAGCTCAGATTCCGCATTGCTGTGGCTGTGGTGTAGGTCTGCAGTTGCAGCTCCAATTTGACCCCTAGCCTGGGAACTTCCATATGCTGCGGGTAAGGCCCTAAAAGGACAACAAATAAATAAAACCATAAAGTTTTGAATCATCTTCATTTCTTTGACAGAAATCTCATGTGTCACATGGGCCAGTCTTCCCTTCCCCTCCTCCCCCAGGGCAGTGTCTAAGTTCTAGGGGTTTGGGGGAGGGGGAGGGTGTTTGCAAGTTCTAGAAGCAGCTGCCTGGACCTCATTTGTGACCTCCCCATCCTGGCACCAGGACTTGCCCCATCCCCAAAAGGCCTCCATCCTCAGTCTACAACCGCCCTCAGTCTACACTGCTCAAAGCAGCATGGCCCTTGATCCCGATTTCAAGGCCTCTTGGGGCCCTGCTCTCTCTCCTTTTCCCTGATCCTCTCAGAGATGGGAGATCTTGCTCCTTCTCCATCACCCCGGGTTCCGATAGCCTCTGTGAGGCGGGCCCCCTCTTTCTCTGCTCCAGGCAGGAGGATGACTCTAGATGCCAGGCTGGCGCTGGAGGGCTGGGTGAGTGAGGCTGCAGATGACCACCTACTGGACGCCCAGGGCAGCCACCTGTGACCTGGGGCCCATGGCCTCTCGGAGCTCTACCCGAGATCCAGACTCTGGATTGCAGGCTTTCTTCCCATTCTCAGATCCTCCAAAGCCAATTGGGATTTATGTAAACCCCTCTTTTCCCTAATTATAAAGTTCGGTCCCCAGAGGGAGTCCTTCTCCTCTCCCCATCTCTTTCGCCTCCGCCCAAGCAAAGCTGATCATCTCGCTTTTGTTGTGAGTCTCCTTAAGCCTGAGGTCTTTGAAACAGGGGGCAAAAATCAGGATCCTTTGTCCTGCTGTCTGTCATGCCCTCCCTTCCAGAAGCTGTGAGTACTACTCTGTAGGGCAGTTGCCTGCACTGTGGATCATAGAAGAAAAGATCAAGGGATGTCTGCATTCAGGGTTGGGACAGCAACCCCCCACAACAGCTCTGACCGCTCCGGTGAGGGCAGTTGGCCAAACTCTGCACCTTCCCCACCAAGTCTCCACTGGCTCAAGCTTCATTTTATTTGTCCCTCAAAAACAGGCCATTTCCGGGGTTCTAGCTGAAGACTGGCTCGGAATCAGAGGTTGACAGAAGATGGGGTTGTTTTAGGCACCATTCAGAAGTCCTGATGATGAGAATGAGGCCAGGCTGACAGCTAGAGATAAGGCACCAAGTTCCACCTTTAGGCTGGGGTGGGCACCAGAACCCACAGCTGAGGTGGGGCATGGGGAGGGTTGTCAGGTGGAGGCAGATTCCAAAATCGAAGAGACTTAGGTGAGAATTTAAACCAGAGAAATGGAAACAGGATCTGGAGTTCTGAGCCTGAGCCTAGGCAAGGGGACCTTCAGAGCAGCACACGGATGCTGGCCCCCGGATGGGCTCCTTCTTTGTTCTGCCCTGGCTTGATGTGACCTTCCCGGGTTGGGCAGAGAGAGCTGCAGGTCTGAGCTCAGGCTGGGCAGTCATACAGCTGTGGGTCAAAGCTCAGCTCTGCCCTGGACATAAGCAGACTTTTTAACATTCTGTTTTGTTTCTCTATCTTCATTTCTGAAACTGAGGTGAATTCTTCCTCCTCAGCTTCCAAGTTTTTGAAGTTGTCTCACACACGCACACACACACACACACCCCTTATACAAACAGACTAGGTCACCTGTTCAACCAGTGTGCTCACCTCAGTGACTCAGGGGCTCAGTGGGTGCTGGGTAAAATCAAAACCACTTCCTCTGGGCTCCTCCCATGGAAACATCAGTTGGCTTCCCTGAAAGGGTAGCCTTTGACTCTCTTCCTCCTTCCTAACATCCCTTAGAGGAAATTAAACTCTTGATTTGACTCCCTGATAGTCACAAGCCCACCTAGAAATTAAGTGCTACAACTATAGTTTATATTTTGGGAACTTTCTGAATTATCTGGGTGGCTTCAGACTCCTCCTGTACTTGTGATCCATCTCAGGCCTGTACCAGCCACCATAAAAGATAACGGCCTGCAATCTAAACACACAGCAAATGCTCAGTGGAGGCCCGTGGTGGGGGAAGAGGTACATGGTTATTAACTTATCTCAGAAATTCAGGATGTCCTTTATTCTCTCTCTCTCTCTCTCTCTCTCTCTCTTTCTCTCTCTCTCTCCCTGTCTCTATCTTATGCCATAAGAAGTCCCAACACTAAGAAGCATTCTTGAGCAAGGAACAGAGCCTTGGGGTGGGGAAGGGTGAAAACAGATCTGGGTGCTAGGCTTGACTCTGCAACCTTGAGCATTTAGGTGCTCCATTTGCAAATGGGTAGATTGGGTCAGGCCAATAGTTCCACTGTCCAGTCATCACAATCACTGGCAGAAGAGCAACAAAAAGACTCATAGACCACTTATTGCATCACAACCTCTAGGACTGGTGCCTAGGAGTACATATTTTTCCAAGTTTTCCAGGAGATTCTTAAGATCTGTCATGTCTGAGGACTACTGGCCTCTACAGGTAAGATCCAGGCCACTTTGGTTTCAATAACCACCTTCCATTGCATTTAAGTGGCAGTCACTGCCATCATGGGATCTTGTTACAAGTGAGTAGGGTCCTTCAGTATGTATAGCAAATAACTCAAGTTGGGAAAGCCTGAAGGGTCTGTCTTATAGGAAACATCTTCATGTCACATTGAAGTTGTGCTGGGTACTTCTCAGAAACTTGGATAAAATGTTGTCAAGAGGGATTCTATTGGCATTTGGAAGTGGTTAAATTCACCCTTTAGGAAACTGTTCTGTGAATTGTAGAATACACAGCAGACCTGACTTCAGCCCCTAAGTACTTATAGCACCCTCCGATGCACTGTGACTATCAAACACATTTCTCAGACAAGGAAACCGATGCCCAGTTGGGTGAGGAGGAGTTGAGTAATAATACTTACTACCTTACAGGAATATGTGAGAATTAAATGAACAAGTGCATGTAAGGCACTTATCAGCACAATGCCTGGCACGAAAAAGTGTTTGATAAATGTTTACTCTTATTGTGCCAGAAACAATAAGTTTTTAACCAGATGAAAATGGATCTGTGAATGTCAAAAAGAAATTACAAACCAATGGAACATTTATCCTTCCTCAGTCTTCCAGGCTTGGTACAAAGCAAGACCGTAGCTGTCCACTAATACAGCAGTCCTCTTCCCCTCACCCCAGCCCCTCATCATTACGTTTTGCCACAGTCAATCTAATATAAAAGTGTGCATTTATAGGATAAATGTGTTGCCTAGGTAACCACCTTAGTGATAATCGGTAGAAACGGAATTTTCAGTAAGCTACCTCTGTACGTATTAATATCATATTTTAAACTAAATTTCCCTGACAGTAATGTAGCCCCCTTCCTATTTCCTTTGCCCTTCTTTACAGTGAGGAAAATTGCCTTTCAGTTTGTCCACTGCATCAGCACACATATTTATAGAGTTATTTCTCCCCTGAGTCTTCTTGACACAAGGCCGAACATGTCCAGTTCTCTTACCTCCTCCTCAAGGGTCTCATTTTTAAAACATTTCATCATTTTTGTTGCTCTCCACTGAGCTTCCCAAGGTATCACACTATGAGGGAATTTGTTTCAAATTGCATCACTCGTGGAAGAGAATTCCGGTGTGGGGGGATGCCAGGCCAACACTGCATGCTGCTGTGACTCCCCACACGGTCGCGGGTTTGGCTCTCACTGTCAGACTGCTGTGGATGCTCTTTTACAATCTGGCCCCGAGGGACCCAGAAAAGAAAATTCAATAAGTGGTAAAACACGGTAAGAAGGGATCACTGTACTTGTTAGCATTAGTTCGGCTCTTTAACAGATCGGTGTAGAATAAAGAAAAAATTAAGAATATTCTAGGAGGATTCCATTGTAAAAGAATGGTAATCGTTTCACCAAATTGGGACCAGTGAAAGATTGGCACTAAAGTGTAAAATCAAAATGAAAACAGCAAGAATCCCTTGCTCAGAGCACAACACACATTTAATAGACAAAAGTAAGGAGGCATCACAATGAAGTTCATGGAAATATCTCAGGGCTGAGGGGTGGAGACCGTAACATTGTATTTAATATCCTAGTATGGATTCATAGTACCATGGGGCCTTGAGTCAATTACTTAAACTTCCTGAGTGTCAGCTCCTTTATCTGTAAAAGACGAGGTAATAGAATTGCAGGGTCGTTTTAAAGATTGAATGACACGATGGACCCAAGGCAACACTGACACGCAGTAGATATCAGTGAACGATTATTGTTATTATTGTCATCATAAGTATTTTCTAGCAATGGGAAAGTATATAGCACAGTAGGAGGTATATAGTAGTTGTGTACTTAAGTTCCTAAACTAAGAAACTCCACTGCTAGCCTGTACACAGGCTTCATTCAACCTCTTTACCTGCAAGTGCAAAAGCTAATGAGAAACAAAGTAAAAGGCAAGATGTTTGACAAGAGACCGTCATGACGTTCCTCTTATTGTGTCTAGAGAACATATATGAATCTTTCCTGCGTCCTCACTTTGTCACCTTGAAGTTCAAGGAGCAGGTGCTAGGAAATGCATTCTGCAGGAGAAGCAGGACATCTTTTGCTTTCCGTAGAATTCATTTTGAGTTGGGGTTTTATAGAGCTCTGCCCAGGTTGCAGTCCTGGCAGGATCTTATTATAAGATGACCTCATCTTTATCTTGCTTCCACAGACAGCTCCTACAATGCCATTTTCTGAGGCTCCAGAGCATAATTTCAGGCCCCTGACTGCCAAGAAATTCAGTTCTTTTCCTTCCTCAAGTTGCTCACTAACTCAATTGATTATTTTACTAAGTCAGGCAACACCTCATTTCTTTATTAGGACCTGCTCTCTGATCACATATCTTAAAAGTATTGAAAAAGGCAGTAAGCATTTACCCTGGAAACCCACTTTCTCATTCCACACTACATTCTAAACACTCCACTGCCAAAGCTAAGCAGAAAGTAATAAGAAATGTTAAGACTTTTTTTTTTTAGGGCCACATCGCGGTATTTAGAATTTCCCAGGCTAGGGGTCAAATTGGAGCTGTAGCTGCTGGCCTACATCACAACCATAGTAACATAGGATCTGAGCACCCCCAGAACAGAAAGCTGAGGGATATCTTATTCACACTTGCTAGCATGTCAGCTAGATTCTGGTGGTGGCTGAGTTCTAAGTACAACAGAAAGAGAGGGGAAAAAACATAGGCATGGGAGTGCCTGTAGTGGCTCAGCGGTAACAAGCCATACTAGTATTGATGAGGATGAGGGTTCAATTCCTGGCCTGGCTCGGTGGGTTAAGGATCCAGTGTTGCCGTGAGCTGTGGTGTAGGTCACAGACATGGCTCAGATTCCATGTTACTATGGCTGTGATGTAGGCCAGCAGCTGCAGCTCCAATTTGACCCCTAGCCTGGGAACTTCTATATACTGCAGATGTGGCCCTAAAACAAACAAACAAACCAAAAAACCCAACCAACATAAGCATATTCTCTAATACCAGGCAACTTTTGCTACAGGGGTAGTTTGGGTGGGGGATGTTACTTTTTGCTTTGTGGACAAACTAAGTTGTACAGGTAGCAAAATAAAAAAATAAATGTGAAATCGGATACATGACTAATGCCTGTCATTTCTTTGCTTTTCTTCTCCCTCAATGTATTCTACCATTTGTTCTCATGAGCATTAGCCCTTCAAGACCTTGCTACCCTCCATGCTTGAGTTCACCATAGTCCTACAGAAACATAGTGCAAGCCACAAATGTGAACTGCCTATGTAATCTAAAATTTTACAGTAGCCATGTTAAAATGAAAACAGATACCATTTGTTTTAATAACATTTTACTTATAGCCAAAATTTGATCATTTCAACATATAGTCAGTATAAAAAAAATTAATGAAAGATTTCACTTTGGGGGGGTTGCTGTTATAAAAACTCACTCAATATGTGATTTATAGTGACAGCGCATCTCAATTCAAACTAGCCATGTTTCAAGTGTTCAGTTGCTATATGTGACTGTGGCTACCATCTCAGACAACAGATCTCTATTTAATTGAAACGTATGTGTCTAGTATTTCTTTTTCTCAATGATTATCTGGTAATTCTTTCCAAAAAAAAATTAATCCAGCTATGAAATAGATGCACCTTCAATGCAATGTATATTGGCATGAGCAGAGATATAGAATGGCTTGATAAGCATTTCCATAATTATGGCAGCCCATCAAATGCTCAGCCTGTACCATCCCTTAAACCACATCAGAAGGCTTTTATGCCTACATAGGATGTCATTATGAAGGAAGAAATAAGAAGCCTAAAAAACATTTTTTACAGACCCCAGAACTGTTCCTGATTTTGGTTTAACTTTAATTTCTTTTTCTAGAAGATTTTGCGGAATCATAGGTAAATATATCCCTGAGGAGTCCCTAAGTCATGACAATAACCTACATTCTAAAAGCTTCTCTTATCAAAAGAAAAAAAAATCCTTAAATTCTCCTGAGCAAAGCAGAAAATCTGTAAAAAGCAGAAATTGAAGACGAACACCTGAAAAGGCATGGAATTCACCATGTGGTGGTAAAAAAAAAGAATGGGCTCTGAAGTCAGGCAGACTTGGAGTTCCTATGGGGAAGGCATCTGGGTATGCCTTTTGGGCAAAAGTTCCCTGGGGCTGTGGAAAATCCCATGTCCCTAGAGAAGTCACAGAGATTTACACATGCCTAATACCGTGTGAGACCCTAAATAGACAATAAAAGTTTACCTGCATGATGTTCTAGAGCGAAGACTGACCATCTCTCCAATATAAAGAGCTGCTGCATTGGTCTGTGAAAACCCCACGAGTGGGACAGGAAGCCCCAGGGCATCGTCTACCCATTCGAGTCCACATCATGTTCTCCAGGCAGCGCCGTGTGGCCGCTCACAGGGGCTACATCTGCCTGCAAGACGTACTTGCCAAAGTCGTGCAGAAAGCTCAGCTCACAAACTGCAGTTATTCTCTCAGTCATGATCCTGGCTCCAAGAGCTGATATCTTTTGGTCAAAGAACACGGTAAGCAAATCATTACTATGTTAATAGCACAAGTCATAGACTTTTGGGCAGGCCTTGGATTGACCCCTTCTTGGTCAGGTGTTAGCCTTATCCAATCAGCTGTGGCCTGGATGGGGGTGGGGTTCTGAGGCCAGCTAGATATATGGGTGAGAATTTATTCCGAAGGTGAGAAGGTGGCATGGGCTAGACAGCCCCACAGAAAAGGGAACTGAGGCTCAGTGATGGTAAGTAGCTTGTCCAGTTCACTCTCCAAGTTCAGGTTGCTGTCACAGAGTCCTAGAACCCTCCTCTTCACCCCACCGCCTGGGTTATTGAAGAGTGCTGTAAATATCTGAATAAATGATCACAAGGCTTAGGAACTCCAAATCTCAAGCTTAGTCTCCATACCTGTTGTTCGAACCTTGGCTGTATATTTAAATCAATAGGGGATGTTTAAAAATGCCATCCCAGGAGTTCCTGTCGTGGCTCAGTGGAAACAAATCTGACTAGTATCCATGAAGATGCAGGTTCAATCCCTGGCCTCACCCAGTGGGTTTAGGATCTGACATGGCCATGAGCTGTGGTGTAGGTCCCAGATGCGGCTCGGATCCAGTGTTGCTGTGGCTGTGGTGTAGGCCAGCACCTATAGTTCTGATTCAGCCCCTAGCCTGGGAACCTCCAAATGCTGTGGGTGTGACCCTAAAAAGGCAAAGAAAAAAAAGAAAGAAAGAAAGAAAACGCCATCTCAGAGATGAATCAGATTTTAAAGAAAGCTTCCCAGATGATGCAGATGACGATCCAGTGTTAAGAATCATTGCACTAGTATAGTAACTCTTTTTTTTTTCTTGTTTTCTTTTCATGGCTGCACCTGTGGCATATGGAAGTCCCCAGGCAATGGGTCAAATTGGAGCTGCAGCTGAGGCCTACACCACAGGCACAGCAACATCAGGTCCTTAAAACCCACTGAGGGTGGCCAGGGATCTAACCCACATCCTCACAGAGACAATGTCAGGTTCTTAACCTGCTGAGCCACAACAGGAACTCCTAGTTCCGTAGCTCTTAACCTGGAGTCTACAACTCTACACACCATGAGGGGCTTTTAAAATCCCATTGTTCAGGCCATACCCCCGGGTTTTTTAAATCACACTCTCGGCCTTCAGAGTCTTCTCAGGTGCCTGCAAAGTTGAGAATCCTGCTCCAGAGCAGCATTTCTCAGATTTGAAGTTACACTGAATCCCCTGGGGATCTTTTTAAAATGTAGATTCTGGGTCACGGAGTCTTGGATGGGTCTGAGATTCTGCATTTCTAAAAAGTTCCCAGGGAGTGCTAATGCCACAGGTCTGAGGACCACACTTTGAGAAGCAAAGCACTACAGCTCAGCTACTCTAAGATTCTGGGAAAGCGGCTTTAAATGAAATCAAGAATGATCTTGACTTAGTTGTTTATCTATTGACTGTAGCACATAGTTGCTTCTAAGCTGCCTTAAAAATTCTGCAGTGATTACCATCAGGAAGTCTCTTTCCCCCTGATAGCTACGATGAAGATGAATTTCTTTTCATTTGTCCATGTGCGAGCTGGTGTTGCTGCGTGGTTAGAAGCACAGATGAAAAGTCGGATCTCCTGGCTTGGAAACCTGCCACTGCCACTTAATACCTGTGAACTTTGGGTAATTTTCTAAAGTGTTCAGTGCTTCAGTTTTCTTATATGTAAATTGGAGATTTTTAAAAGCACTTACAGGCTTAACATCACTAATCACCAGTTATGATTAGGTTACCATCACAGATCAAAACCACAATGAGGCAAGACCTTACACCTGTTAGAAAGGCTGTCATCAGAGTTCCCATCATGGCTCAGCTTTTAACGAACACGACTAGTATCCGTGAGGACTTGGGTTCCTTCCCTGGCCTTGCTCAGTAGGTTAAGGATCGGGCGTTGCTGTGGGCTGTGTAGTAGGTCGCTCACGTGGCTCAGATCCGAGTTGCTGTGGCTACGGCATAGGCCAGCAACTACAGTTCTGATTCGACCCCTAGTCTGGGAACCTCCACATGCCATGGGTGCGGCCCTAAAATCAAAAAACAAAAAACAAACAAAAAAAAAGGGAATGGCTATCATCAGAAAGACAAGAGATTATAAATGATTCTGAGGATGTAGAGAAAAGAAAACCCTTGGGCACTGTTAGTGAGAATGTAAACCGGTATAACCATTATGAAAAGCAGTATGACATTTCCTTTAAAAATTAAAATTAGAACTACCATATGCTCTAGCAATCCCACTGCTGGATATATATCTGAGGGAAACAAAATCACTATTTCAAAGCAATATGTGCACCCCCATGTTATTGCAGCATTATTCAGCATAGCCAATATATGGAAACAACCTAAGTGGTCATCAGTGAATGAATGGATAAAGAAGGTGTGATATGCACACAACAGAATATTATTCAACCATTAAGAAAAAAAAAGAAATCCTACCATTTGCAACAGCGTGAGTGAGCCTTGAGGGCAATATGCTAGTGAAAAAAGTCAGACAGAAAAATATAAACATTATGTGATCTTATGGGAAATCTGAAAAAGCCAAACTCACAAAAACAGAGTAGAATGGTTTCCAGGGGCTGGAGGGTAGAGGAAATGGGGAGATGTGTGTCAAAGGGTACAAACTTCCAGTTATAAGATGAATAAGTTCTGGGGATCTAATTTGCAGCATGGTAACTATAGTTTACAATACTATGCAATATACATGAAAGTTGCTAAGAGAGTGGATCTTAACTGTTCTCACCCCACACACACACACACACAAATGGTCATTATGTGAGGCGATGGAAGTGTGAACTGATATCACTGGTAATCATTTTGCAGTGCATATGTGTACCAAATCATCACTTTTACATCTTAGGCAACATTATATGTCAATTATATGGCAATAAAGCAGGAAAAATGTATCTATGAATAAGTAGTTATGGATATTAAATGAGTTATACGCCATAGACTTAGAACAGCGCCAGGCTGTAAGTGCTAAGTCGGGATGAGTTCATTGTTAGTCTTCACTGAGCGTTTGCTGACCTTCCTGGAGCTTCAAAGGTCAACCACACTAGAACACAGCCACCCGGATTCAAACACCACCTCCACTCAACTAAACTGTGAGGCTCAGCCAGTGTCCTTGACTATCCCGGTTTCCTCTTGCCTGAATGGAAATAATGAAAGCACCGGCCTCACGGGGCTGTTGCAAAAATAAATCTGCAACGTACTTCGGGCCAGAAGAAAAGGTAAACATGCAATAAATGTTTGTGATTGTCATCGTTATCGTTATTAATATCATGTGCCAGGCACAGGGGAGACAAAGGTAAATAAGGAACGTCAAGCATGGCCCTTGTCACAGCTAAAAAGAAACTGCAGATGTAAAAGCCTTGATTTAATGAGGCTTTATAGTACCCAGTCATCCTTGAAAAGAAAGTAGGCAAAAGGAAAATTCCGTCAGTTAATATCTCCTGTATCTAGTCATTCTCTCGGTTTACAGCAGTTATTTTTACTCTCTGCTTTAGGCCCTCTCATTTGCTTAAAACTGATGGCTTGAAAAGGGAAATTCATCTGGATCCCTTCACCGAGCTGACAGTCCGCTGCCACTGATATTACAATGATTTATCGGTATTCTTTCTCTGCTGCTTCTGACAAGCAAAGAAAGGGGCTTGCCGTCTTATGCCTTGACTTTGATGGACACATTTCCCCAAAAAAGCAGCTTAGGTTTTCTGATCTCACATCCTGAGACCTGTTTTCTCTGGTCTAGCTAAGCCGAAACTTCCCGAATATGCCCTAGATAAAGCGGAGACTCCTAGTTACGTGAGCAATCACCAGATAGGTGCCACAAAGAAGCCGGTCTACCAAATATTTCCCGAGGGGTAATAACCAACATCTATCAGCGTGTCTCCTAAGCACCCGCATATTTATGATAGGGATTTGGGGAGCAAGGCCCCCGGTTCCTGGGAACATTTGCTTTCCACAGAGCACACTTCACAACGCTCTTTCTAGGGCTCAGGAATAACCTTTATAGGGATCGATGGCTGATAAATTGCTAAATAGACGATTTCTGTTTTGTTTGTATTCGTTAACACACACACATTCACCTGTGCCAGCTGGCAAAAAATAGGGACTGAAGAAGCAGCTGGAAATAAGTGTAAGTCGGAGTCTGAGATTTATCCGCGTTAGTTTCCAAGCGCTGCCATTGTGAACTACCGCCAACCTGGTAGTTTAAAACGAGAGCAGTTTATTTCCTCCCACTCCCTGAGGCCAGAAGTCAGAAAGCAAACGAGGGGAGGACCCTGCTCCCTCTGAAGGCTCCAGGGGAGGTTCTTCGCCTGTTTCCCCGTCACTTAGAAGGTTTCGTAACTTCCCCAGGGCAACGGGAACCTGGGAGCCTGGAGGTAAACACAGCCTGTTCAGTCCCAAACCCTTTCTTTTGGGGACCAATTTGACGACTGCTTCTGAATTCCTCTTCCAAGTGTCTGAAGGTTTCAAGGCTGACTCTCGGGAGTGTAGGAAGAATAAGAGGAAGCAGAGTGAAGGGCCGTCCTCTGAGGCACCTAAAACTGAGGGAGGGAGGCCCTTTGCCTTGCACAAGGAAGGGGCTGGCTGAAGAGTGCTAAGCGGGCTGCAAAAAATGGTGTCTTGGAGTTCCCGTCATGGCTCGGCAGAAATGAATCCGACTAGGAACGATGAGGTTGCAGGTTCGATCCCTGGCCTCACTCATTGGGATAAGGATCTGGTGTTGCCGTGAGCTGTAGTGTAGTCCAGAAGCCGTAGCTCTGATTGGACCTCTAACCTGGGAACCTCCATGGGCCTCGGGTGTAGCCTAAAAATAAAAAAAGTTTTAAAAATGGTGTCTTTAATGGGAATTATTCTCCAGGCTTGTTAAGAAGACCTACATCATGGTGTCCAGAAGCAATCACTTGGCTCCCGGGACCACGAACCATGTGCTTTTTATCCTAGGCTCAGCCAATAAGCTGTGCTGCTCTTAAAAGCGAGGGGTTTTGATGTTTCTCTTGGTGCCTCCCGTTCACCCCCAGGGGAGGCTATGTGCCCAGGAGCCAGGTCAAGACCCTGCTGGGCACAAATGGTGTTGACCCAAGATCACCAGCCGGCTCATGTCCAGGGACAGAACTGCTCCACTCTCAGTTATCACAACATTGTAAATCGACTATAACTCAATGAAACTTAAAAAAAAACTTTTTCCACTCTCTGCAGATTTCCATCTCCCAAATTTTTTTCTCTCAGCAGCTGAACCCAAGTCAAGCAGCCAAGTCATTTTCGTACAATGGTGTTCGCTGTGCAAAAGTGTTCCCATCATCAAGCTAAAGACACTTATGCTTCAGGGGCCCATTAGCGGCAGGGACCTCTCTCAAGGGGGCCACAAGTATTTTAATCTATTGTATTTTTTCTTTTAAGAGAGGCCCCCAAACTGGAGATGCTTCAGACCACAAAAACCTGTCCCGCTTCTCTTATGCTGCAGGCTTACCAGGTTTTAAAGGAGTTTGCTTTATTGCACTTTGCAGATGCTGCGCTTTTTTGGAAATTGAAGATCCATGGCAACCCTGCATCAGACAAGTCTCTTGGCACCATTTTTCCAACAGCATTTGCTTACTTTGTGCCTCTGCATCACATTTTGGTAATTCTTGAAATAGTTCCAACGTTTTCATTATTATTAAACTTGCTATGGTGATAGCAATCAATAATCGCTGATGTTACTCTTGTAAAAATACTACAACTCAAAGGCTCAGATGATGGTTAGCATTTTTTAGCACTAAAGTATTTTTTAACTAAGGCTTGTGCATTGTTTTTAGACACAATGCCATTGCACACCTGATAGACTACAGTAGAGTATAAACATAACTTTTATATGCACTGGGAAACAACAAAATTCATGCGACTCACTTTATTGCAATATTTGCTTTATTGCCGTGGTCTGGAACCAAAGCTGCAACACCTCTGAGGACTGCCTGCATACCTAATGGCATTTATAATTTATAAAAGACGTAATAGGGGCTTGATAAATATTAGTCAAAATAACACAGGATCTATTATGGAGCAACACTAGCCACAGGCCCAGTCTTTGCCTTCGAGAAGTGGAGTGAGAGAGCCAAAGAGCACAGTCACAAAATAAATGCAGTATCATGGCTCAGATAAAAGCCACGCCACGCAGCTCCACGATTTTAGGAAGGGACGACGGAGAATATGATCTCAGGCAGAGAGGTTTCTGAAGAAGCCATGGTGGAGCTGAGATCCGAAGGGAGGAAGCATTAATTAGGCAGACAGAAGAGTGGGGAGAGAATTTTGCAGGCTGAGAGGAGAGAAGTGCTAGAGAGAGAAAGAACGCATGTTGTCCAAGGAACTGATGGACGGTTAAGTTACCTGCAGCCTGAGAGCGAGTAGGATCTTGGTAGTAAGTGAGTCTGGGATGCAAACCAACCCCGCAGGACCTCAGCCATATGAAGGTCTTTACCTTTGTTATGAGAACAGCAGAACATGAAGAAAAGTGTTTAGTTTGAGCGTTGGATTGGGGGAGGAGAGCACAGCTAAGAGGAAAGGCATAATCGATCAGGGTACATCAGGTTTCCAGACACGGCAGGAGGTGACGGAGTCCAGCTCACACAGGGAGGAACCGGCTGAGGGAAAGAGGACGGCTGTTCCTCTGTGTTACTTTTTTTTTTTTTTTTTTGCTTTTTAGGGTCAAATTTCCCCACCGACAACCAGGGGTTCCCAGGCTTGGGGTCAGATCAGAGCTACAGCTGCCAGCCTACGCCCCAGCCATAGCAACACCAGATCTGAGCCCCATCTACAACCTACACTGCAGCTCACTGCATCACAGGATCCTGAATCCACTGAGTGAGGCCAGGGATCGAACCTACAACCTCGTGGATACTAATCAGGTTCAAAACCCACTGAGCCACAAGGAAACTCCCCTCTGTGTTTTGTTTTGTTTTGTTTAAATCTTTGATCATTTTTTTTATTTAATTTTACTGGAGTATAGTTGACTTAGGAGTTGTGTTAGTTTCGGGTGTACAGCACAGTGAATCTGTCATACATAAAAACATATCCATTCTCTTTTCCCCCATAGGTTAACACACTGTTGAGTAGATTTCCCCACACTCCCCAACAGGTTCTCGTTAGTCATCACAAGGGGATGGAGGCAGCGAGTTTATATGAGAAGGAGATGCCCTCTGCTGCCTGTGCTTCCCTGCTGACGAGAAGAGGCCCCAGGAAGAGGAGGCAGAGGTGTGTAACGGCTGAGAGGGGATCCACCCTGCAGACACCAGGCCACATTGCCAGGAAGCGGCTCAAGCCAGCAAAGAGCTTTTATTTCCCAGGCCCCCTGGGAGGCCCCAGGCGGCTTAATACCCTCTCCCACGGCGCTCTTGGCCTTTGCAAAAGGATTCACACTCACGTCACTGGAGGCCCTTGGCAGGAGGACTTTATTACAAATCTGCTGGCAGATTTTTTTCTTTTCTTGCCTTTTTTTTGGTCTCAGCAGGTTTGAAGCCTCTTTGAAACAAATGGTTTCTCTCAATCCACCAGCTCGTCTTGAAGCAAACTCTGAAAGTCACGCTCACCTACACAGGGGCGTTTTGGAGGCCCAGCGGATCGCCCTCTGTGGTGTGTGTGCCCTTGAGCCAGAAGAATGTCCTGGGCTTCGGGCAGGAGAAATGTCTCTTGGGTCTGTTTGGATTCAGAGGTCACTTGTTCTTTGGCGATCTCTGCATACTTCTTTGTGTTTTCATTCTGATTCCGGAAGCCAGGCTAATACATAAGGAAGCAGCTGGCAAGCTGTTCAGGGCACGCAGCGATGGAAATTCAGAGAGGGAGAGGAGAGGGCCTGTCCCAGAGGGTGCAGCCGTCTGAGAAGTTTCTACGGAGAAGAAGGGACTTGCCTGAGGCCTTGAAGGACAGAGAGGGTTGGGGACACATGGTAGACGAAGAGGGCATTCCCCATGAAGGGTGTAGCTTGCCTGTGATGTCTCTGCACTCTGGTCTGGCTCCGTCATTTACTGCTGTGTGACCTTGAGAAACATGACTTACCTCTCTGTGCTTCCTCTTCCTTAACTGTGACAAGATCATATTAAACCTTCCCATGAGGCAGTGCTGAGGATGAAATGAGGTCATTCTTACAGTGTTTTCATCACAGGCGATGAAATTTGCCATGAATATCACCACTCTTTGTCTTGTTTTTATTATTATTTTGGGTTAGGACATGAAAATGCCAGCTACTCTCAGATTCCAACGTGAACTTTGAGAGCCCTAGGCACCACTTGTCAAGAAGGTGTAAATGGACATTTTGCGATCCCTAGGCCCTCACCCACACCGAGGGTATTTAAAAAAAAAAAAAAAATCACGAGCAGGCACTTCCAGGGGGAAAGGGTCTCTTTTACCAAGAGTAGTGGTTGTGCTTCGAGTCTACCCTCCCGAGAGTAATGGAACCCCTCACCTCCAGGTGGGAAAGGGTCTTCATCAGCATCACTTGGAGAGCTTGGCATGTGTGCCCTAAAGATGGGGACACAGGAAGCTGGTGTCTGACTCACAACTGAGAAGCACCAAGAACACAGACTGCTTTATTTCTGGTGCTGGAAAGAAGGGGCAGCAGTGGATTGGCCTGGATCCCAAGCTTGTTGGGGCAAAACATCCGTGTTTCCTGTTGACCACACACAGACCACATGCTAGAAGGAGCTAGAAAGAGGGTCCAAGATCCTCACCAGTAATGATGATCTCAGAAAAATAAGCTGGGAATGCCTAAGATTGAGGAAGGAGCCCTAAGGACCAGCTGGAACAGAGCTGCATTCACCCTAAAAGGGAAAACATAGGTACACAGGGAAGAAATAGGAAAGCAGCCCTCCCCCCCCACCCCACCCCAGTGAGGAAGAATCAGGCCAAGCCCGAGGAAGGCAAAGACCCAATCAAGACAGAATTAGTTTAGTGTATTAATATATTAGTTTCCTATTGCTCTTAAAATAAATCATTACAAACTTAGTGACACAAAAAAACACAAATTTATGATTTTACAGTTCTGGAAGTCAGAAGTCTTTTTGTTTCTGTTTGTTTTGTTTTTGCTTTTGCTTTTGCTTTTGCTTTTGCTTTTGCTTTTGCTTTTGCTTTTTAGGGTCGTACCCATGGCATACGGAAGTTCCCAGGCTAGGGGCTGGACTGGAGCTGCAGCTGCGGGACTACACCACGGCTGCAACAACAGGATCCGAGCCGTGTCTGCGACCTACACCACAGCTCACAGGCTCCTTTCCACTTACAAGGACGCTTGTCATTACTCTGAACCTACCTAAATCATCTAGGATGATCTCCCATTTCAAATTCAGCTGAGTTGCAGCCTTAATGCCATCTATCACCTTAATTCTCTCTTTTTTTAATTGAAGTACAGTTGATTTATAGTATCGTGTTAGCTCTAGGTGTACAGCAAAGGGACTCAGTACTTTTGAAGACTATATCTCATTATAAGTTATTATAAGACAATGGGTATAACACCCTGTGCTAAACGATATATCCTTGTCGCTTATCTCTTTTACATACAGTAGTTTGTATCTGTTAGTACCATACCCCTAATTTGTGTAAGACTAATACATATTAGTCTCACCTTCCTTCCCCCACCCCTTTAGTTAACTGTAGGTTTGTTCATTCTCCTTTACTGTGTAACCAAACACAGTCACAGGTTCCCGGGGTTAGGATGTGGACTCCTCTGGGGAGCTGTTATCGTGCCACTACAGTCAGCAAGAATTTCCTTGCCTTTTAACTCCTCTCTCTGCCTTAAATGCAACCCTTGAGGAGCCAGAGACAGCCTGGCAAGTGTTGGAGAAGAAGGCTGGGAAACAGAAAGGCAGCATCTGTACATCCATAGCATCATCACAGCAGCTTGAAACACTATGAGATATAAATTAAATTCACATTCAGTGGCCACAGGCATCAACATCCCACAGTAACTGGGGGCCAAGTCTGATTCCTACTAAAAGCAACTCCCCTTAAATATTCCCAGTCAGATCTTCTGTCTCCCAGTCAGGAAAACCCTTTTGCCAAAACTCAAGCTCGCTCTTATTCCCTTTCAAATTATTGTTTTTACTCTGAACTCCAGAATTGTGTAATTAGGCCTTATAACCTATGGTACACACAGCTCGCTAAGAAGCCTCCATCAAAATTTATAAGGCAAAGAGTTGGCACCTCTGATTTTAAACGGGTTTAACCACTCACATTAAAGCAGCTCTTCTATTCCAGAGAGAGAAGAGTGTTCGAGTACTCCAAGAACGAACAGGGCGGTGAGACGATTCGCTCCAGCCAATGTCAGATTCTGTCTCTGCTCCGCTGGAACCGAAGGTGAGATGGAGGTGTGTGTGGGCTCCTGAAAGAGCGGAGTAAAAGTGTCTGCTCATCAGAGCTGGCTTTTGATTTTTCACGGAAAAGGGAGGATAGGGCAACATCAAAGATGACAAATACAGAGAAACAATAAGGTGCCTCCTGCACGAAGAGGTAAAGAGCCATCTTCTCAGAGCAAACCCCATGATGACATCAGCAGAGCCACCCAAACCCATCATGCGGCTGTAGGAGCTCAGAAACCTTCAAAAGTAATGGAGGAAACACAGGGAGTTTCTTCAGGCCCAATTGTAACTATAGAAGCTTTAATCTAGGCAACTCCAGCAAGCAGAATAATGCAAACTAGATGGTCTCTGTGTCTAGAAAGGAAAGTCAAGGGCAGTGATGTGTCAGGGTTTAGCCAGAGCAGTGAGACAGCCCAACAGATGAGAGAGTTGGACACTCTTGTAGTCCAGGCATCTTCGTAAGATCTTCCAAAGGGCTAAATGAATGGTCCATCAAAACCATCTATCCTAAGCTCACTGAATAGTGTTTTCTTTTTTTGGCCAAGGCATACAGCAGCTTGATGTGGGATCTCAGTTCTCAGGCCAGGGTTTGAACCTGGGCCACAGTGGTAAAAGCCCTGAAACCTAACCACTAGACCATCAAGGCACTCCCACCAAATAGTGTTCCAATTACCAATTTAGGTTCATGGATTTGAGGAAGGAGTTTGGAGTCATCCAGGAACAAACGATTAACAGTCTCCTCTGTAATTTTTTCTGATTTACCCAGTACTGTTGGGGGTGGAGGAGTGAAGAAAGGAAAGCATAATATAATGGGTGGAATCTTAGAGCTCCTCTAGCTTTTGCAACTTTTCAGCTAAAGAACTCTTGTGCAACCAAAAGCAAATATGGAAGCCAATATGTAGAACAGAAGAAAATATATATGGATCTTCTCTGGCTAAAGGAGGGCTAGGAGGTTCAGTAACTGCTCCCTGGGCCTCCTCAGTCCACATCCATAATAGGGAAACCTCTCACACCACAGTTTGAAAACCACTTATCTAGTCTCTCATTTTACAAATGAGGAAATTGATACAGAAGCTGATGTCAGAAAGCAGTTTATACAATTGTTTCATGTGGTTCCCCCAAACCATAGATGATAAATAACATGACATTAATGCTGTCCCTTTCCAGCCTTGGCAAGCACAACTAATCAATCCCAGATGTGGCCTCTGAGTTCTTCTCAAAACAGCATTCCAGTAAGCTGCTAACAGTGCCTAGAGCTGGCATGTAAGATTAACTTATTAACCATTCCTGTTCTAAATATTAATTTTTATGTCCTAAATGTTAACATATGCTATTTCATAACTATTATATTATCAACCGAAGTCACTAATATTTAAAAGTATATAAAAGACTTTAGTATGACACATAGGCTAACAGAAATACCGTTTTTACATCACCTCTCCCTTCAAGTAATGGCCTTAAATTATACATTTTGGTAGTTGATATTCCAAATCTGGCAGTGTTAAGTAAACATTACTCTCTTATTACATTTCCTTTACTAGATTAAAACATAAAAACAAAGATGCTAAATCTATTCCTTATTGTGTCGGGCCATGCTAGCTCAAAAATTAAAGTGCTGGAGGGACAATCATTCTTTTGAATAGTCTAGGGTTTGACCAATTCAAGCTTGAAGTGAAAAAGCACGGCAAAACATTCCAAATTCTGACTCTGGCTGAGCCGTTCATATTTTCTAAATATTCAACCCTTCCTCATTAAGATCTGCCTTGGTGAGGAAAGAAATAAATGTCCTTCACCAATCAACGGAGCTAATTGACACAGCTCAGCTAGGTACAGGGCATGTGGGAGGTCAATGGCGCAAGACGGGCTTCCAGCTGGATCTGAGAAGCAGCTCTCTTAGATTCCTGTGATGGGATTCAGGACACACTACCCCAAAATATGGCATCTTGTTAAATATATTAAACCGAGGGATTTTTTTCATGGCAGAAGCAGGATGCTCACTCTGACCTCCCCGCATCCCTAGCGTTCTTCCTTGAAATGGGTCATAAATCTCCTCTATGAACAGTGCCCTCCCTGGAAGAGGAGGAGGGGAAGACATTATTATCACCATAAACAGGGGATTTGGGGGCTGAGAAATCTGTACAAGCACATCGTGTTAAATTAGCCCTTATCATCCTAGTTACTTCTTCACCATTTACCACCTCCAGCCCAACTCTTTCCAGTAATCTCTTTGAATGACATAAAAGCTACCTGGGAATTCCCGTCTTGGCACAGTGAGTTAGGAATCTGACTGCAGCACCTCAGGTCGCTGTGGCGGTGTGGGTTCCGTCCCTGACCTCTGCACAAGGGGTTAAAGGATCCGGTGTTGCCACAACTGCAGCCTAGGTCAAAGCTGTGGCTCGGATTTAATCTCTAGCCTAGGAACTTCTCTTTGCCACAGGTGCAGTCATGAAAAGAATTTTTGTAACTAAAAATTTTAAAATATCTTCCCGCTCTGGTCACTTCTTAGGTCTTTTTTCTCTAGTGAAGACTTCCATGTGTACGTAAAAATGTAATAAAACGTGTACACTTTTCCCCTGCAAATCTGCCTTTGTCAGTTTAATTTTCAGACCCAGCCAGGAAAATTTTCCTTTTCCAAAGAAGGTCAAGGAAAAACTTTGCTCCCCTATACCTGCCTAGGTGCTTAACAGAGGGAAGCCTTCCCTCTTGGAAGAACTTGGGAGAAAGTCATTGCCCTCCTCACCACCTCTTTTCTCTATCTCACCTTCGAAGGAGGGGTCATTCATCTGCTTGGGCAGGTGACGACGGAGCATTTATGCCCACCTGGTCGAGTCTTCGCCCATCTCTCTCCCCCTTTCTCGCTCCCTAGGTCTGCTAGAATCTTAATCACATGCAGGTTCCTCTCCTCCATGCAGCGGGCCAGCAAGGGCAGCTCCTCCTGTCTGGACCGGTGAGTTCAATGGAAGGAGGAGGAAAACGCAGAGAGAGAATAAGAAGCCCACCTGGGTCTCAGGCTCAATTCACAACGATGTCCAGTCCAGCCTATCAGCAACACAACTGACAGACTGACCTCTTGGGGACACTCAGTTGCAGACTTTGGAGGGGAGAAGAGAGTTATCACATAGTCTCTTCACAAGCCCCAACACTCCCCAAGATGGGGCTCTGTGTGCATGGTATCCTTGTGTGTGTGTTGCCAGCCATAGTTCTAGACACACCTAAAAACTTCCAAACTTCTCATAAGGCAAATGTCCGGTGGTCTTTATTATCCACTAGGCTCAACCAATAGAGGAAACTTCCATTCTCCCCAAGAAGATGTTTCTCAATGTTTCCTCCATCACCTCCTCCACCACCACCCCATACCCTCCCCCATCACACAGGTTTATGGAGCTTTACCAGCGTCACTTTATTCCAAGTCACAGCAGGACCAGGGGAGATAATCCACCCTCACTCCGTCACTGCCCTCACCATGTCCACTGCCTTCTTCCCAACAGAGGCGTGGATTCAGCTGCCTGTGGCTCTCATAAGGCTAGGCTGTGAAACAGACTCCTGCTCTCCCATCCACGCCACCTCCATACTGTCTTCCGGGTATCTCTTTGTTCAGATGCTACTGAAAGTGATAGGACAGTCACAGTCAGAGAAGACGGGCTTTCCCGTCTCCAGAATTAGACTGAGAAAACCTTCCTGCCACTCATCCCCGTTTCTAGCAGCAAATCTGCTTTGTCTGTCTGTTTATTTGTTTGTTATTGGCTTTAAAGCATGAGGCGTCAAAGGACTGATTTCTCGGGAGGCTGCCATGAAGCTCTGATTAGCTACCACCTATATTGATATATATACACACCTTAGTGGGGAGTGGGAGGAGTTTCAAATCCTTGGATTATTTCTGAAATCAGAATATATAACCTATAGCCACTGAATCAGGGTTAAAGTATCCGTGAGTTTATAATAAACTTCCTAAAGCCTGTTCGTCAAGTACTCTGACTTGGAGTCCGAATTCATAAAATGTTCCCTGGGATCTTGGAAACATTTAAGGAAAAGTTTTCATTTCCGTTTTTAATATCTTAATGATAGATCTAAAAAGAAATACATCCAGGAACTCCCTGGCTGTGGCTCAGCAGATTAAGAACCCAACTAGTATCCATGAGGATGCAGATTCCATCCCTGGCCTCTCTCAGTGGGTTAAGGATCTGACGTTGCTGTGAGCTGCGGTGTAGGTCGCAGAAGCGATTCTGATCTGGCCTTGCTATGGCTGTGGTATAGAGTGGCAGCTGCAGCTCTGATTCAGCCCCTAAGCTGGGAACTTCCATATGCCATGGGTTTGGCCCTAAAAAGACAAAAAAGAAAGAAGGAAGGATGGACAGAAGGAAGGAAGGAGGGAGGAAGGAAGGAAGGAGAGAAAAGAGGGAGGGAAGAAGGAAGGAAGAAAAAGAGGATGAAGGAAGGAAGGGAGGAAGAAAGAAATATATCCATAAAGTAATACACATTCAAAAACAACTAGATGACTCAAAATAAAAAATGTCTGCCTTCCCTCTCTGCAAGCAACAGTCCCACCCCTCAGACTTAACCACACACACACAAATGCTTCTTTTGTGTAACTCTGATGGGTTTACCTTCACAATAATAAATCAGTCGTTTGCCTTATTTTTAAATCCGCTATAATGCACTTTTATTCTTTATTTTTGATTTGGTAACTCTAAGCCTGATATATAGATACCCTGAAATGAAATAGGAGGAATTTAGTTCATTAATACTGCCTCCCGTACTCTATCTTCAACATTCCTGCCAGTCACCTTGTTTTTTAATTTTGTAGGTTAGGTTCACACACCTAAATTATGCATTTTTCATCTTTGAACCATTGACTTTACACAGTACCTTGACCCATTAACTTCAGACAATGTGTTAGGATGAGGGAATTAGTGCCCCTGCATTGGCCTTAATATCTGCTCTTAGCCGTCCAATTTCTGCCTCCCCATCTGCCCCTTAGTCCAACATGCCATTAACTTTGCACGGTCAGTGTCAAGGTTCATAACATTTACATCAATGTCAAAATATAACTAAAGCTTTCATGCTTCACTTATAAGTTGATTCTATATTGAAAGCCAGTAACCAGCATTCACAATATGTGATTATTTATATATATATATATTATTCACCACAGACCTTAGGGTACGTTTTTGGACCAGCAAAGAAAGTACGGTAATCCTAACTCTAGGCCTGTTCTGCTTAATTATCAAAACCTCAGAGGAGTAGAGCTGAAGGACTGGCATATTTCAATAATATATATAAAATAATTTAACAATATACTTTCACTGTGTTACTAAGATCACCCAGTCTCTTCATTCTACTGTTGTTTGAAAGGATATTGTTTTCTTCTTACATATAATCTCCAGGAATTTTATTGTTCCCATTTTTTGTTTGTTTTTGTTTTGTTTGTGTAATCTTTAAAATTTTATTTTAAAAAGAACTGTTAATATTTCCATCCAAATGCCCACTTTTTAAATTTTTTTCTTTTAGATACTCAACTATTTTTGGATAACATACAGTAAACTTAGCATTTGGAAAATAAAAAAATAAATAAAAAGAACTGTTGATTAAATCATGGCACTTGTTAACATCTCCCTTTGAACATTCAGACCCTTTTAAATGTTACTTCGAATATTCACAGATTTTGGCAAAATTATATTCAATTTTTTTTTTCTTTTTAAGGCAGCACCTGAGGCATATGGAGGTTCCCAGGCTAGGGGTCTAATTGGAGCTACAGCTGTTGGCCTACACCACAGCTCATGGCAACGCCGGATCCTTAACCCACTGAGCAAGGCCAGGGATCGGACCCGCAACCTCATGGTTACTAGTTGGATTCGTTTCTACTGCACCACAATGGGAACTCCAATTTTTTCTTCTTATCTTAAAAAATAATTAGTATTTATTTTGGCATTCTTCTGTGGTTTTTCTTGTTTTGTTGTTTTGCTTTTTTAATGTATTGTAACATTTATATGTTTCATGTATACAATATTATATTTCAAATTTTGTATACACTGCAGCGTGCTCACCACCAAAAGTTTAGTTTTCATCTGTCACCAGAGTTGGGTCCCTTTTCCCATTTTACCCTCCACCGAACACCCACCCCTTCCCTCGTTACCTCTCTGTTCTCCGTATCTGTGTGTTTGGTTTGGTTTATTCATTTATTCTTCTTTTTTTTTATTCCACATATGAGTGAAATCATGCAGTATCTGTCTTTCACTGATTTATTTCACTCAGCATAATACCTTCAAAGTCCATCTGTGCTGCCGCAAATAGAGACATTTCATCCTTCCCTATGGTTGAGTAGGACTCCACTGTATTCACACCACAACTTATGCTAAATTGTCACCTACTAGAAAACAAAGGAAGGCCTCTCACTCTTTTTTGAAGTGGACTGACCTCAGGCCTAACGCGTATTCATCATTCTAGGATTCCTTTTTATTTTGTTCCTGGGTTGTATGCACTTTTTCTTGCATCCATGATTTCCATTTCCATGGATTTATTTATTATTAAACTTGTGCTTTTAAGATAATTGTAGATTTATATGCAGTTATAAGAAGCAATACAGAGAGATCCCAGGTACCTTTTAGCCAGTTAGTAACATCTTTCAAAACTATATTGTGATATCATAACCAGCATACTGACATTGAAACAAGGAAGATACAAAATATTTCCGTCATCACAGGAAATCTTATGTTGCCCTTTTATAGCTATACCCACTTCTTTCCCATCCTAACCCCTAACAAGCAATAATCTATTCTCTATTTTTATCATCTTGTCATTATAAGTATGTTATACAAAGGGGATCTTACAGTAGAAAATAAATCTTTTGGGTTTGGCTTTTTTTTTTTTGCTCACCATAATTCTCTGAAGATTCATTCAAGCCTCTCTCTTTCTATACCTAACTAAATATATAGATATAATTATATATTCTAAAATTCACTCCTTTTTGATGAATTCCAGAATAAACCCAATGTGCTCATTCTTTTTATAGACCGAATAAGTTATTCAGCAGAACTTACTTGCTAATATTTTGTTAGGGATTTTTGCACATATTCATTACAGATATTGGTCTCTAGTTTTCTTTTTTTGTACTGTCTGTGATTTTTATGTCAGTGTAATACTAGCTTCATCCTCTTCTATTTCTTGGAAGAGACTGTGTAGGGTTCTTCTTTAAACATTTGGTAGAGTTCTCCAGTAAAAACATCTGTGCCTGGAGATTTCATTTTTGAGAGTTCATAAATTACAATTTTAATTTCCTTAATAGTTACAGATCTATTCAACTTTACTCAATATTAATTGAATTCTCACAGTTTGTTTTCTGAGGAATTGGTCCATTTCATCTAAGTTGTCAAATTTTTGTATAGAGTTCTTATTGTTCATAATATTCTCTACAGAGGCTGAAATCATATTCCCTTTTTCATTCCAAATATTGACAATGTGTCCTCTCTCTTTTTTGTCAGTTTTACCAGATGTTGGTCAACTTTGTTGATACTTTCAAAGAATCAACTTTTTGTGTCATTACTTTTCTTTTGCTTTTTTCTTGTTTTCAATACTAATGATTTCTGCTCCTTCTCTTTATTGTTTCTTTCTGTCTGCTTCCAATTTCTAGTTTCCTAAATAGGAGCCTAGGTTATTGATTTGTACTTTTCATCTTTCCTAATACAGGCATTTAAGTTACAAATTTCCCTCTGAGCACTGCTCTAGCTGTGTTCGAAATTTTTCTTTTCCTTTTTTTCTGTGGCCACACCAATGGCATATGGAAGTTCCTGGGCCAGAGACTGAATCTGAGCCACAGCTATGACCTAGGCAGCAACTGCAGCAACACCAGATCTTTCAACCCATTGCACCAGGCTAGGGATTGAACTCATGCCTCTGCAGTGGCCCAACCCACTGTAGTCAAATCCTTAACCCACTGTGCCAGAGTGGGAACTCCCCCAAATTCGTATATGTTGCATTTTCATATTAACTCACTATGACATATTTTTTTATTTCTTTTGCAACTGCCCCTTTGGCATATCGATTATTTATGGAAATGTTATTTAGTTTCCAAGCGTTTGCAGGGTTTCCTATTTCATGACATTATTGAGTTCTTATTTGATTACGCTATAGTCAGAGAACACACTCTCAATGATTTTCACGCTGCTTAAATTGTTGAGAGTTGTTTATTGGCTCAGAATGTGGTCTATGGGCACTTGAAAAGGATGTGAATTCTGGGAATGCCTGTCGTGGCTCAGCAGTAATGAATCCTAGTAGTACCCATGAGGATGCACGTTTGATCCTGGGCCTTGATCAGTGGGTTAACGATCCGGCGTTGCCGTTGAGTTGTGGTGTAGTTTGCAGACGTGGCTCAGATCTGGCATTGCTGTGGCTGTGGTGTAGGCTGTTGGCTACAGCTCGAATTTGACCCCTAGCCTGGGAACTTCCATATGCTGCTGGTATGGCCCTAAAAAGACCAAAAGCGGGGGGGGGGGTGAAGTCTGTGGTTTTGTGTTCTATTAATTTCAGTCAGATTATGTTTCAAAAAGAGATGGATAATGTAAACAAAAGTGACTAGACATGTTCTCATGCCTGCTAATTATCAATGGTGCCTCCTTTGTACTTTCAATCCTGTCCTGGATTAAGTAACAAAACACTTAGTCATCCTGTTGATATATCAACCTGACAGACCTCAGATGTTTATTTCTGAAAACCCTGAGCTCAGTTTTGCTTTTTGAGAGCTCCTTGAAAAATAGATACTCTATTGCTGCTAATCTGGCTTATTTTGATTTTAGCAAAATATGAACATTCTCAGGCGTCTTGATTATCCATCATAACTATCCCAGAATATTCCCTAATTTGTAGAAATCAAATTATTACTTCAACTCTTCACCCAAAAGTCTATCAGTCCCTAAATAAAGCCACAGATGATCAAAGATCATTTTTCCAAAAGATATACAAATTGCTAATTCAAGGGTTAGAGGATACTAATAGAACTGTTTCCTCACCCTCCTTCATCTAGTAACTTCCTCCCTCCCACTCCAGCTGGGAAACAAGACCCTGCCTACTCGCTACAGTTGGTTGGTCCAGAGGCAGACACTTGACACAGTCTGGGCCAATCAGAATCAACCAGAGTCCTCCCCAGGAATGTATTCATTGGATCTCAAAGACAGGCTCTGATTCTCTGGGTACCTAAGGTCATCATAGCTTTGGCTGTCCTTGGCTTGTTGAAGAGAGAGAGAGAAAGGTGGGGAAAAAGGAAAAAAGAATGAAGCAATGGCAGCAAGAAGCAAAAACTAGAGACAAAGGAAAAAGTCCTGATGACATTTGAATACCTGCTTCTAGGCATTTCTGAGCCTAGCAGCCTCCTTATCTTTCCTGTTCCTGGTTGTTTTGGTCTTCCACAAAATACCCATATTCTTGCCAATAAATTCTCCATTTTCTTTGAGTAGAATGAGCTTGCTTTCCATCACCTTTGATCAAGGAGTCCTAACTAATACAAGAGGTTAATGTATGTGTCCCGTTTAAGAAGACCCTTATGGCAGGAAGTTCACAGAAAAACTGCACAGTTAAAAGCCTTTACTTTTCAGCTGAGATGCCCTCAGGCCATCTGCTGCAATTTTTCTACTTATCATTTAGGAATCTAAACGTAATTTTTTATATCCTCTCCTTACTTTCTGTGTATCTATAGAATCATTCAACCACCCTTATCCTTTCTTTCATGTTTCCATTAAAGAAAATAGTAGATACTTTTAAAGAAAAGGGTGTTTGGCCCCATAATCTCCCTGATTAAAAATTCTCTAGATCGCTTCTTTTTTTTCTATGTAGGCCATTTCCAGTATTTACTTTTAAAGCCTCAAGGCCTGACTTTGAAGCTCCTGACTCTGTACAGAGAGTCTTTGTTATGGGTTTGTGTCCCCCTCCCCCATATTCATACTCCACTGCTTCTGAAAGTGCCTACATTTGAAATAGAGTCTTTAAAGAGGTGATTAGGTTAAAACGAGGTCACTAGTGTGGGCCCTCATCTAATATGACTGCTGTCTTTATAAGAACAGGGAATTAGGACAGATGTGTACAGAGGGAAGATAATATAAGGCCACAGGGGGAGGCAGTCATCTACAAGCCAAAAAGAAAGGCCTCTGAAGAAACCAACTCTGTCAACAGCTGATCTCAATCTTTGGGCCTCCAGAATTATGAGAAAATAAATTTCTATTGTTTAAGCCACTCAATCTGTGGTACTCTGTTGTGGCAGCCATGGAAAACTAATACCATCTGTATTAGTGTTTGCCGGAGAAACCAAGCCAATAGGAAAGATGGAAGCGTGGATGGATGGATAGATGATAGGCAGATAGATAGATGATGGATGACAGATAGACAGATAGATAGATAGGTGATAGATTAAATAGATGGTAGGTAGGTAGATAGATAGATAGACGGATAACAAAGGAACTGGCTCATGTGATTATGGACACTGGCAAGTCTTGTCCTATGATCTACGGTCAGAAGCTAGAAATCCAAAAAACTAAAGGTATAGCTCAGATCTGAATGCCCACAAGCTCCAGACTTATGAGGTGTCGCCTGATGTTTCAGTTCAAATGAAAAGGCAGGAAAAAAGCCAATGCCATTTTTCCTGTGCTATCCAGCAGATTCTTGTTAGTCGTCGGTTTTAGACAGTAGGGTGAACGTTAGTTTGCAACAATCGATACGAGAAAAAAAAGAGTGAATATATGTGTACGTTTCGTTGATTCACTTTGCTGTACACGGGAAAGTAGTACAACTCTACTTCAATAAAATAAAAAAAGTTTTTTCAAAAGCCAGTGCCCCAGCTCAAAGGTAGTTAAGCAGGAAGATTTCTCTCTTATTTGGGTGGGATCAGCTTTTCGGTCTATTTAGGCCTTGAGATCATTGCACGAGCCCACCCACAGTAGGGAGGCCCATCTGCTCTACTCAGTCTACCTACCTAAATGTTAATCTCATTCAGAAATACCCTCACAGATAAACCTAGAGTAATGTTTGGCCAAGAATCTGGGCACCCCATGGCCCAGTTAAATTAGCATATAAAATTAACCATTACATCATCTTGTAAAGTAAAATCCATAACTTAACCACTTAATGTCCCAAGTAATTGGAGCCAAGCTCCACCCAAGTTCTTTACCAGTACAGTTGACCCCTGTCAACACAGGGGTTGAAACGTCCACCCTCCAAGCAGTCAAAAACCCATGTATAATCACAGTCAGCCCTCCACAGCCGTGATTCCTTATCCACAGATTCAGCCAACCACAGATGGTGTAGGACTGTAGTATTTATTGGAAAAAAAGAAAAAGAAAAACCCACCTACAAGTGCATCCACACAGTTCAAACGCATATTATTCAAAGGTCAGGTGGATATTAGTCATTTAGACAGTAAAGTCACCTGATACCACAAGGATCAATCCACCAAATTACATAACGTTCCAAGTGGAACAATCCAGCCTGCTGGGAACTGTAACATCCGATTCTGATTCCGTTAGGACGCATTAGAGTTAACAAATTCCTGAGGAGAGGGCTCTTGTGCAAGAGCAGTGCTTGGAGAAACATCGCTTTTTAAGACCCCTTTCACGCCTTTTCCTTTAGTGTCTCATGAGAAATAAAAGGAGTTTTCCTATTACAGTTCCCCTCAGCAGCTTGGTGCATGCCTCACTGTGTAAGAGGGCAATCAGCAAAGCCGTTGTCCCTTCCACTCACCCCTGTGGTTTGTCAGCACTCTTGTCCACTTATTTTTGGCAATCAGCTCCCTTCAGCATTGCCATGTATTAGGATAAAGGCTAATTATCCATTGTAGCCCATGAAATTATCCATTAGCCCATGAAATGTGGCTAACTGGGTGTAATAGGTGGGGCTGGATAAAGAAAGCCTTGGCTAAGAACTTTGTGAATTATCCAAAATAGTGTTATACCAGTGCTTTCCAAGCTGAGAGTGCCAAAAAAGTTTAGAAACATGGGAAAGGAAAGAACCAGCCTCTTCCCCTGGACTCATTACCTTCTATCCATTAAGCATCCTGAACTTCTTTCATCCCCACACATCAAACTGCTGATTATTTCATCCTTAAAGTTCCTACTCTTTGAAATCTCTTTAGGAAATAAGAAAATGATGGATTGTTAGAGATGTCCATTTTGTTCTCTTATTCAACACCGCGAGTATATTCAATACTGAAATACCTGGGGAAATGCAAGATCCTTTAAAATAACTGTCAGCCAAATATAGGCAGAGATCGATATACACAGAATCCTCTGAGAAGAGCAAGAGTGATTGAGGAGTCCATAAGCTCATGCAAAGGATCTTGAAAGAAGTGGGATCGTTTGGGGGAAACTTTCTCCTGGACCCGTGAATGTCTTTCTGTAGGTTACTGGGCATTCAGTTTGCCTGGGACAGGAATGGCCTACCGGTGACATCCCTTTGTCATTATTAATAGAAGTTCATTTAACTCTCAAAAGTGCCTTGATCTGGATGATAAAATACACGGTGGCGCTGTTGATTTGACCCCATCATGGAACCCTTAGGGAAGTAGGCTTTCCAGCAAAAGAATAACTTTCCTGATGAGAATCTGAGTCTCACTTCAAATCAGACCCACCAGATGGCTGCCTCTCCAGCTATTCCCAGGCTAACCTTAGCCGGTCTCAGCAAGACAGCGCCGAGAAAGGTGTGACCCAGCTCAGTCTCTGACATGGAGAGAGCCACGGAGCCCCTGACACGGTGTGTCCTGAAGTTCCTCCTCCTCTGTCTTCCTAAAGTGTGTGGCCCTCTGAAGGTTCTGCTTTGTCCTTGGCTTCTGTCTCCTCTCCACAGAGTGTTTCCGTCCACACCGCCTGAGATACCATCTCCCTGCCTCTCTCTGAATCATCCCCCCTAATCTGCATGTCAGTGTGGCTCCCGAGTTCTGTGAGCCCGGCTCCCCACGCCAGCAATACCGCCTTGCCTGAACAGCCCAGCCACACGTCACTTTTCAACACGCCTACGACTGAAATCATTCTCTCCCACAAACATGCGTTCTCCTCTGGATTGCTCCTTTTTAAAAAAGTATTCATTTCTTATTTATCCTCCTTAAAGTCCTCTATGACTTCCCCTCTTCTACCGATCACCCCCATCCAATCCACAGCGATTTCTCCTTAGGGAGGTCTCTCACACATGCATCCTTTCTCTCTCCCCTCAGAACTGGCACACTGGCCTGGAGCTCCATTTCCTCAGTAAATGGGCTCAGCTTATCCTGGCCTGGCCCTCTTCCCACTCCCAAACAAACTGAAGTACTGAAGCCTTGCTTGACTGGGACACCTGCCTTCTCTAAAAGCTTAACCATGAATCCCATCTCTCCACAAAGGCAAGTGTGGGGGATTTACTCAGGCAGCCAAGACCCATCGCCATCTCACCCCAGCTCCCTTTTGGTTGGAATTCCTAACGCTCTTATCCCTGTGTTAAGTGTGTTGCAGTTTACAAATCATTTTCACAGCCATGAGCTTAGTAGCCCAAAAAACAACCCTGTGAAGAAAGGGGATTCAAGAAGGACCCCCAAAGTCCTTTGTCCTCCTCAGCGTGGATCCCCTCAACGTGGGAGAAATAATTAGCTTTTCATTGACATGTCTTTCGGCATTAAATACATATTTGACACTCTGTTTAGAAACCATAATCAAAAAAGAAGAGAGAAGAAAAAGAAAAAAAAAGAAGAGAATTTGCTACCAGATTCCTTACCCCCATATTTCTATATATTCTTCAGCCTCAAAGTATATTTCAAAGAAAAACATGAATTCTTCCAGTTATTTAGTATATGACACACATACAGACACATGAATTGCTGCAAGTTTATATCAAACTAATTAATATCTTTAAACAGGGTTAGATTTACAGAAAAATTACAAAGGTGATAACAGAGTTCCCTATACCCACACCTAATTTCCCCTGTTTTTATCTTATAATTTGTTACAATTCGTGAAACAATATTCATTAATTATTATTAACTAGAGGCCATACTTTGCTCAGGTTTCCTTAGTGTTTACCTGCTATATTTTTCTGTGCCAGGATGCCACACTGTATTCAATCACGTATCCTTAGGCACCTCCTGGCTGTGATTGTTTCTCAAAGTTTCCTTGTTTCTGATGCCTTTGACAGTTTTGAGGAGTAATGATCAGCATCTTATAGAATGTCCTTCAACTGGAGTTGGTCTGATATTTTTCTCATAATTACACTGGGGTTATGAGGGTTTGGGAGGAAGACCACAGAGGTAAAGGAAGAGTTTTCTTGCATCCTTGCCACTGGCATGACTTATCACTGTAGGTGTTGACCTTGATTGCTTAGCTGAGATAGGGTTTGTCAAATTTCTTCACTGTAAAGTTACTTTTTTCCCTGTCTCCATACTGTGCTCTTTGGAAGGAAGTCACTATGCACAACCAGCCCTTAAAGATGGGAAGTTGGACTCCACCTTCTTGAGGAGAGAGAATCTACATAAATTATGTTAATCCTTCTCTATGGGCTGTCTCTTCCTCCCCATTTGCTTCATTATTCAATCATTTATTTATGTCAGTATGGACCCATGGATATTTATTGTATGCTTTAATTTATAATCCAGTACTATTTAATTGCCTTATTTATAGCATTCTAATTTCGGCCACTGGAGGCTCTTTCAGTTGACTATTGTGCCTCTTTTACAGACACACCTCAGTATGGCATTTGTTTGAGCAATTCCTTACTCTCTCTTTATTTATTTATTTGTCTTTTTGCCTTTTCCAGGGCCGCACCTGCGGCGTATGGAGGTTCCCAGGCTAGGGGTCTAATTGGAGCTGTAGCCAATGGCCTACGCCACAACCCCAGCAACGCGGGATCCAAACCACATCTGCAACCTACACCACAGCCCACGGCAACGCCAGATCCTTAACCCACTGAGCAAGGCCAGGGATCGAACCCGCAACCTCATGGTTCCTGGTTGGATTCGTTAACCACTGAGCCACGACGGGAACGCCTCATTACTGTGGTGTTCCTGTCGCCACAGTTCACCCTGTGTATTTCCTCCCCAGCCCTAGGATCAGTCATTTCCTCCAAAAAGCCCTGGATCCTTTTATTGAATACTATTAGAAACTAAGATTTGGACACTAGATATGTGCCAACAAAATTTGGATTCATCCAGGCACAGTTGAATTTTTAAGGAGTGTTTGAATATAAGCTTATTTCTCACACATCCGTGGTAATAAACAGGTAAATTAACTTCCTTGTTTTATTTACAGATAAGAATCATTTGGGACCTTCTTCTAAGAGTACTTTAATCATAGCTCCTACTGTGTAAATAACACTAGTGAGGTAAATAAAATCAAAATGATAATAATAATGATAATTATTATAGCTATGAGGAAGATGTTAAGCTTAATACTGCACACACATTATCTTATTATATCCTAATGGTATATTTGAGACTTAGGCATTGTTTTCATTCCATTTTATTAATTATGAAAGTGATATTTAAACACATAAAAAGAAGATGGTTAGCATCACTAATTATTAGAGAAATGCAATCAAAACTACAATGAGTTGTCACCTCACATCAGTCAGAATGGCCGTATTAAAAAGTCTACAAACAATAAATGCTGGACAGAGAAAAGAGAAACCTCTTACACTGTTGGTGGGAATGTAAACAGGTGCAACCACTTTGGGAAACAGTATGGAGGTTTCGTAAAAAACTAAATAGAGAACTGTCATATAATCAAGCAATCCCCCTCCTGGGCATCTATCCAGAGAAAACCATAATTAGAAAAATACATGCACCCCAGTGTTCAGTGAAGCACTAATTACAATAGCCAATTCATGGAAGCAACCTAAATGTCCATGCACAGAGGAATGGTTAGAGAAGATACAGTGCATATACACAATAGAACGTTATTCAGCCATAAAAAAGAGTAAAGTAATGTCATTTTGCAGCAACACAGATGGACCCTAGAGATTATCATACTGAGTGAAGTAAGTCAGAAAGAGAATGACAAGTATCACATGATATCTTATATATGGAATCTAATAAAAATGATACAAAAGGACTCATTTATAAAACAAAAACAGGAGTTCCCATTGTGGCTCAGTGGTAATGAATCTGACTAGTAACCATGAAAATGCAGGTTCGATCCCTGGCCTTGCTCAGTGGGTTAAGGATCAGCATTACCGGGAGCTGTGGTGTAGGTCACAGATGTTGCTTGGATCCTGCTTTGCTGTGGCTGTGGCATAGGCCAGCAGCTGCAGCTCTGACTTGACCCCTAGCCTGGGAACTTCCACATGCCACATGTGTAGCCCTAAAATGCAATGTAATAAAATAAATAAAATACAATAAATAATTAATGAGAGCTTATTGTATAGCACAGGAAAATCTACTCAGTGGTGTGTAATAACCTATATAGGAAAAAAACGGGTATATTTACATGTATAACTGATTCACTTTTCTGTACATCTGAAACTAATACAACATAAGTCAACAAAAAATTTTTAAAAAGAAAATGATATCTGCCTTGACTGTCATTCCGAGAACTAAGTGAGAAATCATTATAAACCCCCTAGCACAAAGCATGTAACAGTTGCTCAATACATCATTATTTTCTCACTCCTGTGCCTCTAGATAGAAATAAAACAGGCAAACTTCAGTAACACATTAGCTATAAAAGTTTAGCTCAGGTCTCTGAGATGAAAAATATAGGGGTTATATTAGCTCATTTGTTTTCTTTGTTGCTATATAAATGTGATCTGATTCACAAGAGCTAAAAATCAACCTGCTTCATAAAAGATCTCAAACAAAATGAAGGCATATTTATCTGACAGCCAACTCTGTTTACAGAGTTTTCTGTTTTATAACCCAAATTCTCAGACACCAAGAAAACCCATACAATAGTTGTACAGACATTTACATAGTCTAAGGCATTTTTCCAAAACTTAATATTTGAATTAAGATGGAGAAAACGTTAAATAAATCCACAACACTCCCTAAAGTTATAAACCTCTGCAATGGTACAAAGTTACCAGATACCTAAATAATGTGCAGAAAAGTTCTGGAAGATTTGCCTCTCCAGGGAGTAATTTCACTATGGTTATAAATCTTGGACGAAGAGGTTGAACCACTTGCAAATCTTCAGACCTTCTTAGAACAGATAGGCTATTCTGAGAAGGAAAAGACTGCTTCTCATTCTCCACTGTTTCCTCCAACCATTCCCCCTGCTTAATGCTTTAGAAACATGAAAATTGAGAGTTGAAGGAAAAACCAAGGAGATACATCATGTAAGCGGCGAGAGAGGCATCAGGATTTAGATCTGCTCTGAAAATGCTCTTTTTACAGTCTCTCTGCTGCCTTCACTTGAGCAAGAAGCTTTATTCACAGCAGATGCAATTCCAAACTTCTGGAAGTGAACGTCTCCACTTGCCAAGCCTTCGCTCTCCTCTCTCACACTCTGAATCATCGGTTTTCAATGAGGTGCAAGCCCCATCTCCACTCAAAAGTTGCCCCCATAAACAGCTCTCTCCCTTGAACTCCCCAGATTTCACCCCTTGGACCGATCTGCAGTACTACCTGTTACAACAGATGTGCGTCCAGTGTCCCCAGATAGATTATAAGCTCCCTCAGGTGTGTTGCTGTCTCTCAATTCTCTCACCTACCAAGCCTAACCCAGAAGGTCTCAATAAGTATTTCCGAGTCCTTTTCCATGACTGACTATGCCTGGGGCTACAGCCTTGGTCTTTGGAGGGAAAACCAGAACAAGGATGGTTCTGGTCCCACCCTCACTGTAGGCTGACAGGGAGCTCATAAGGTACCTGCCCTCAACAAAGGTCTTCTCTGGGCTGGCATTTGGGAAACTCCAGAGCTCCGAGAATGTTCCTTTCATCAGACTCCTCTGCAAGGGAATAATGGAGCTTAAAACATTTTTTTTAACAAAAGAGCATAAAAAGTGAATTTAAAAGCAAATGGGCCAAGAATGTTCCCTGGGAAGTCTTTCAATTTCACACACAGCAAATTCCTATGGTATGGACCTACTAGAAATGCTTTTTTTGGTCTCTTTATGCATATTTATTATGTTCCTCTATGGCTCTGTTATTGCTTAATTTGACACTGAGCCTCCAAAGCCACATCTTCTTTCTTCTTAAACTATTTTTAAAAAGGGGCAAAATATTTTAATCATAAAGCTCTGTATAATTTAGAGATTATCTTCTGTCTGTGTGAGTTACAGCGATAATCAAAGGGAGGCTGGGGATTAATAAAATGAAGGCACTAATTTTTTGACAGGTGTTCTGTTTGGTAAGGAATTAACCTCTCTTCACATCTTATACATACATAAGAGCAAATCATTAAATATATCATCGGTACACATACCCAATAAAGAGGCAGAATCCACTAGGTGAGAACTACCCCACCACAGCCTGCAGCCAGACTCAGTTCTTCATGAATGAGAGGGGGAAAAAATGATGGAGGAATGTATTAGCCAAAAAAAGGGCTAGGAATGGCTCCTGGCATCTATATTATCTTTCAGGGCCCAATCCAACTAGTGCAGTGATTAAAACCACAGCACCAGGCATCAGGCAGAGCTGGGTTTGAATCTTGGGACCACTACCAGCTAGTTGTATGTCCTCTGGAAAGTTACCTAACCTCCCAGAATGTCATTCTCCTCATGGATATGTCAATGGCATTCATCACATCTACCTATAGGTTGTGTAAATGAGGTGATGCAGGGAGTGTCTGGTGAAGAGAAAGTGCTCAATTAATGACACTCCTTCTCTGGCAACCCAATTAGTATCTTGCTGTCTGCTCTTTTTTTTTTTTTCACTCATTGAATAAATAGTCTCTGAGCCAAAGTACCAGTGAGCAACTACGTCTTGGTAAATAATACTTGTTCCTATTTTCACAGAACTCATTGTCAGGATGGAATATATGTATTAAACAAGTAAACAAATTTTAAAATTATATCTAACTGTAAGTATATGAAGAATAAAAATAATATTAAGTGGAGGAAAATAATGGGAGGAGGGAGATGTCCTTAGATAGAGTTCCGTTTCAGTCAGGGTCCTGGCAGGAAGCAGATGACAAACTCAAGCAGAGTAACTGAGGAAAGTTTAGAAAAAGACTCTATGCTTAAAAAGCGTGAGGAGAGGCGTACCCATTGGGGCTCAGTGGGTTAAGAATCAAACATAGTCTCCATGAAGATACAGGTTCAATCCCAGGCCTCACTCAGTGGTTAAGGATCCAGTGACGCCACAAGTGGTGATGCAGGTCACAGATGCAGCTTGGATGCCGTGTTGCCATTGCTGTGGTGTAGGCCTGCAGCTGTGGCTCCAATTCGAACCCTAGCCAGGGAACTTCCATATGTCCCAGATGGGGCTGTAAAAAAAAAAAAAATCCTGTGAAGAGAGTTGAGAGAAGCTAGCAAGGAATGGTGAAGTAGGTAGGCAGCAAAGAAAAGAGCTGGCAATTGACCCTGACCAACCCAAAAGCACAGGGAGAGGAAGTCATTTGTAGTTGCAGGAAGCATCCTCTTGGCAGAAGTTTTCAGTAGAGGTACCCGGCCCACCCATGAGACTCATCAGAGAGGGAGCCCAAGGAGTAAATACCTCGTCCTCTCTCCACCCTCTGATCTGACCCCAAGAGGAAGCCAGAGGGCATGGAAGCTTGTCGGTGCCTCCCAGAACACAGAACCGGGTAAGGAAAGGTAGAAAACGAATCTGAGGAGCAATCAGAAAACAGCCAACACAGGCAATTAAGAAGGGCTTTTCTGAGAAGGATACATGTAAGTGGAGGGGAAAAGATTGGAAAGGAACCAGTTAGGTCAAGTCAGGAAAGGATATTCAAGACAGAAGTAACTACAGGGGCAAAGGCCCCGAGGAACGGAAGTTTGATGGGTCAGGGGACAGAAAGCAGTCACTGAGACAGGACCACAGTGGGCGAAGGGGAGCAAAGAGCATAAGGACTTACAGAGGTTCTCAGGGGCCACTGACCTACCTGGGTCCTAGATCAAAAGAAAGATTTTTCTTTCCCAACCAGCTGAGTGCCAGCCTCTGGTTTCTGGCCTCCCAAATAGTATAGGCTGAACATTTGAACTTACTATGAGTTAAAACTTTTGGAAGCCTCCTGAAATTTCTTTATTTTTTTTAATTTTAGTATTAAAATATAGTTGATCTACAAGGCCGTGTCAATTTCTGCTGCACGGCAAAATGTCTCAGTCATATACATATATGTGTGTGTGTGTGTGTGTGTATATATATATATATATATATATATATATATATATATATATATATTCTTTTTCTTATCCTCTATCATGTTCTAACCCAAGAGCTTAGATATGGTTCCCTGTGCTATACAATAGGATCTCACTGCTATTTCCAAATGACATTCCATCCATCTGAAATACTGATTCTTCTCCTCCAATCTATGTGCAGTGCTGACTCGAAGACTGAGCTTGAAAATAACACTTCCTTGAAATCAGCCTAGATTAACCATATTGATGAGACAGAGAGGTATCTCAAGCAATACCGGGTTGTGCTGAAAAATAATCCAGGGAAGGCTGATTAAAATGTGCCCTTCTTCCTTCGTTGGCACCTAGAGAAGTGAAGGTTCACCAGAGTTACTGAGAGATTACATCTGACTTCTAGCCCCACCAGCTGAACCCAGGGATACCCTGTGATAGAGGTAGTAAGGGCAGTAGCAAGGGGTAATCAGATTCCAGGCATCTTGCCCAGTGATGCAGACAGGCCATGAGCATGGACCAGCGCTACAGTACCTGGGGTCATTGAAGAAAGGCTCAGAAAAATAATCACATCTAGAGGTTGGAGTGGAGGTGGTAAGAGTAGGTTAAGGATGAGAATTGGACAGAAAACATTTTCAGAGCTAACTGAGCAATGGATAAGTAGTGAAACAGCAGTTGCAGATGCTGAATTATTTCGCGATTCTTCATTCCTTCCTGTTACAGAATTACACATCAATGGTCTCCATCCTATGCATTTATGGAACCCGCAATATGTAGGTTGAGTGTACTTATCTTTGATGTTAGGCTTAGCCATGTGACTTGCTGTCATCAGCGAACTATTAACAGAAATAATGGGAGCAGAGACTGCAAATGAAACTGCACGAGTTGGCTTGATTTCCTGTAACCCCGTGATCTCCCATGAGAAGAGCACGCTCCAAGATTCCACACAAGTAGACCTGAACTTGGCTGGAAGCCCGCCTGGATCAGCCAGATTCATTCTAGATCAGGCAAACTGCAGGTGACCTTCGTATCCATGTTTATCAGATAGCATTAGCCAAGATGTTTGTTACTCGGCCTACACCAACTAATACCAGATTTCCAGCAAATGTTTGAGGACAGAGGGTGGGCTTGGTGAACAAACGTGGGCAGGCTGGGGTGGTTTCTAGCATACATACATGTCAGAAAACACATACTATTCTCTCAAAAACTAACTGGAGCTTCTTGGGCCTCCGTCTATTTTCACAGCACTTCAACCAAAATGACTATTCCAGAGCCAGAGGGATTCTCCTGGCACCAGTCAGAAGAACCATCAGGATCATGTGTCTCTTTCTCTCTGTTGGCCAAGCTGTTAATTCCAAGCCATATGACATGCCAAGATCCTGTTCCCTCCTTGGGGTCTCCACATGTCTTTCCTCCCAAAGCATTTACCCCCCTCAACCCCACTCCCCCCAGAGCCTCTCTTAAATAAATCAGACTAGCTGTCCTTTTGGCCTTTCACATAGCTTTTGTTTCCCACTCCACCCAACTGGCTGCATCTGGCTCATTCTTCTCCATATTCCTTCAGACATGATCTCACCAGAAAGACACCAGAAAGTCTCTACTGGGTACTTGAAATAACATACAACTCAGAGGTGAAAATGTTCCATGCTTTCCTTTGAAACACCTACAAAAGGAACTGGAAAAGAGCTTAAATTATCTAGATCCTCCAGTTCCCTACTGAGCCCAAAGTACAGATAGCAAAAGGAATGGCTCCAATAGCTTCCCAAAGAACTCATGCTAATGTGTGTCCCACTGGTTGTCTGAAAGACCTGCTATGCACCAGACACTGTGGAGGGCACCAGAAGGAGTAAAAGATAGATAGATAGATAGATGATAGATAGATAGATAGATAGATAGATAGATGATAGATAGATAGATAGATAGACAGACAGACAGACAGACAGATAGGAATAAATTTCCTGCCCTCAAAGAGTTCATGTATCAAAAAAAAAAAAAAATGAGGTTCCTGCTATAGCACAACAGGCTAGGGATCTGGCATTGTCTCTACAGTGGTAGAGTCGATCCCCATTCTGGGGCAGTGGGTTAAGGATTCGGTGTTACCACATTTGTGGCATAAGTCGCAGCCGTGGCTCAGATTCAATCCTGGTCCAGGAACTTCCATATGCCACAGGTACAGCTGAAGAAAAAAAATAAATAAAAGGTTTAAGCAATTGCTATTAGTAGGAACAGTGAACAGTAATGCTACTACTAAGAAGAGTAACTGACGGTAAACCGGCCAAGCCCCCCCCCCCCGCCCCCGTTTTTAGGGCTGTACCAGCAGTTCCCAGGCTAGGGGTCATTTTGGAACTGCAGCTGCTGGCCTACGCCACAGCCACAGCAATGCTAGATCCTTAACCCATTGGCCAAAGGCCAGGGATTGAACCCACATCCTCATGGATACTAGCTGGGTTCTTATTCTGCTGAGCCACAGCAGGAACTCCCATACCCTTTTTATAAATAGTATGTCATTGAATTCTTGCAGAAAGCCTGCTATGGAGGGAATGTTTGTGTCCCACCAAAATTCATGTGTTGAAACCATATTCCCCAATGTGATGCTACTTGAAGAAGGGGCCTTTGGGAGGTAATTAGGATTAAATTCGATCATGAAGGTGGGGCCCTCCTGATAGAATTAACGCCCTTATAAAAAGAGAATACAAGAGATTCTCACCTCTCTCCCTTTTTTTCTCTCCCTCCTCCTCCTTCCCTTCCCCCTCCTCCCTCCCCACACATCCACTAAGGAAAGCCATGTGAGGACATGACCAGGAAGAAATCCTCATCAAATCTGCTTTGCTGGCCCCTTTATTTTGGACTTCCAGGCTCCAGAACTGTGAGAGATACATGTCTGCGGTTTAAGCCACCCTGTCTATGTTATTCCGCCATTATAGCAGCCTGAACTGACTAAATGATGCCCATTTTACAGCTAGGACAATTGAGGCTTGGAAAGTTCTAAGAACTCACATAGCACAAAAGCGGCTGATATGGAACTTAGTCTGGGTTCCTGACACTGACCCTGACCCTGAAGAGTAGGTGCTTAGCCATACCCTTCCTACCCCTGTGGGGTCACAATGCAATAAGACCAGCATCCTAATGAAAGCATTTACCAAATGACATGGCCACCAGAGGAGAAAGTGGCTCTTTGGTGGAGGAGAGAACCATATTACAAAGAAGGTGAACAAAGAGTAAAATATTGAAGAATGCATCTGATTTTACATATAAAAGGAAAAGGCATTTGGTCAAAGGGAACAGTATTTGCAAAAGCATTGAGATGTAAATGATCATAGGCCATTCAAGGAGATTATTGGAAAAAGATGAGTGGGGGGATGTAAGGTCAACAAATAGGAAAGGATGTCCCACCCTGAGGTAGAGAGATAGGTTGGTACCCAACTAAAAAGCACTCCAAAACATCTTGCACATTAAGTTCTCGGTGGCCTTACAGGAATCATTTTTTTCTTTTATTTTTCCTCCTGATCTACCCTAGTTTGCATTTTTTGAAAATGCATCTCATTTGGCTGTTTATTACCCATATATTGAACCTGTCTATATCTCTTGGAATAAATTCTATCCATCATTCTTATTGGATTTATTCCAGCACCACCCCAGTTTGTATAATTTGCAAATTTCATTAACATTCTCTTTACTTTCTCTTGGAAACCATTAATAACATCGTTGCATATGATCAGGCTTAACACCAATCTCTTTGTCACCCCTACTAATCAACTACCTCTGGCTGGATGTCACACTATTCATCACCAGGCCTTGTTTACAGACCCCCTGAAAATTATCAATCCCTGTGACAGTGTTCATATCCAAGCCAGTGTCAATTAATTTCTTAAGTAAAATTTCGTGACGTGATATCAAATACATTACCCAAATCAAGATGAATTGCAGTAACTTGGTTCCCCTCCACAGTGAATTTTAAACAGCTTTCAGATCGGTCCTGGATGATTTATCTATGGCAACACCAAGCTGCTTATTCACTCATGATTCCATTAATTCTTGGATGTTCTGGGCTATTTTTCTCCATACATTGAAACTTCCTAGAGGTAAGCTCAGGGATCATTCCTCTTTTAAAAAGAGCGGGGAACACATTTTGTCGCTGGCCTGAATTTCTGTGATCTCTGCAAATATATCAAGTCGTTTAAAAAGCAATTCCTTTTTTCCTCACCTGGCAGCTTTTATGAAGTAGCTAGGTGTCTCTCTTCTAGTGCTGCGCTAAGGCCCCAGTAAGCTGGTTTTAGATGTCACCAGCTGGGTCAATGAGCATGTGTGATTGCTCAGGGAGAAAAAGTCACATCCACCTGTGCCTCCATCCTGAAATTTTTTTCATTCACTCAGCCCTGGGTACAAATAACCTATAGCATGGAATACACCCAGACAATGTACCCCACTGCCTGCCAGTGCTCCCTGGATGCTGTGGGCTTTAGGAACACAAATAAACTCAAAAATAAATTAATAGGAGTATAAATTTGCTCTTTTAAAGGTTAGAAGGGGAGTTCTTGTTGTGGCTCAGTGGGTTGGGGACCCGATGTTGCCTCTGTGGGAATACAGGTTTGATCCCTGACCTTGCTCAGAGGTTTAAGGATCCAGTGTTTCCGCAAGGTGTGGTGTAGGTCACAGAGGTTGCTGCGATCCTGTGTTGCCATGGCTGTGGGGCAGGCCTCAGCTGCAGCTCCAGTTTTGACCCCTGGCCCATAAAAAAGAAAAGAAAAAAAATAGAATGTATCCAAAAGCTGAATCTAAGTGGATTTTGCCACCAAGAGCATCAGGCTGTGTTACACTTTGTCCTCATTTGTCCCTGCCTATGACTCCACCTCCACCATCACTGACAGAGAATAAGATCTAAGTGTGAACATTGACAATTTCTATCCAAACATCCCTTTTGTCTCAAAATAAGAAAGGAGAAAACAGGAGTGGGAACATCTTACAAAAGGAAAAGAGAAAAAAAAAGGGGGAGCCATGGGTTGGACACTCTTGTAAGAAGGCACAGTTTACAATGGATTACATCAGAACTCAAGCTGACTTAAGTAAGGAGCCAACAATATCCAAATAACTATTCTTAAATTATCCAGGCTACATCTCCCAGGTATTTACATGGCCACTTCGCTGCTGAGTCACACTGGTGGACCCAAGAGACAAGGTTTCCAATTTGTACACTGTTTACTACTGAGACCAAGCTGCAGCATTTGGTAAAATCTGCCTTAAATGCACAGTTCCCTGATGCTGCACCAGGTTAAGGATCAGACGTTGTCACTGCTGTGGCTCAGGTTAATACTGTGGTGAGATTTGATCCAGGAACTTCCACATGCCTCAGGCATAGCCAAAAGAAAAGGAAAAAAAAGAGGGCGCCTTAAATGCTTTTCTAAATAAGGTTGGCCTCCCTCTAATACATGATTTAGAGCTGTGGGGTCTCAACCCATCACTAGGAGACTTGGAGATGAGTCAAATGTGTCTTTAAAATATTATGTATACACATAATATTTGTTTGTGGAAGTGTGAATATTTTCTCTGCCTCTGCCTCTGCCTCTGCTTACCTGTGACACAACGTGATTATGTTCATGGCAGCTGACCACAGACTTTCCACAAAAAAAATCTCAGTTGAGCTTCCTCCATTCTAGCACCTAAAAGGGGTGTGGCTTTCACTTTAAAGCAAATTCTTAAGCCTGTCTCTTGCCAGGGCACAAGCCTCCAGCCTCAGTGTGGCTGTCCTCATGGGATGTGTGTGGCCCCTTGATGGAGCTTCAGCTACTGGACACTCTAGGACCACCCAGCACACTTCATACATGAACTGCTTTGATCCCAAACCCCATCAAGAGATTAAATCACCTCACTCTCCAAACATCTGTATCTCTGTCACCTAATCCTTGAGTATCTGTTTTGTCACTAGTCACTGTGGTGCCCCAAAGATGAAGATGGTTTGCTGTCCACCCTCCAGGAAGTGAGAGCAATGGTGGTGGTGGGAGGGGTCATAAGACTTATACACACGTTGAGAAAAACACACAAGACCAGATGTGGTGTGACGAGGACTGCAAACATGAGATCGTGAGCATTCAGGGGAATGCCTTTGGGAAATCTAGAAAGGCTTCATGGAGGATGTGGGATTTAGAGGCACACTCGGCAAGTTGAGACTGGGAGGAAGTCTTTACAGATGAAGGGGCATTGATCGGTGTTGAAGCTGGGTCCTCTCAGAGAGCAGAGAGCAAGCAGGCAGATATGCTGATCTGAACTGAGTGAATGTAAATGGGGGATATTACAGGAAAAGCTTAGAATGTCAGGCTGAGTCTTAGTTTAATTCAACTGGCAGAAAAGCCTTCAAGGAGGTATAATTTAATTACACTTCCTCTGTTATTAGATTTAATCTGTAGACCGATGTTTCCAAATCCTATGTAAAACTCTATTCTTTGTGCCTTTTATCCATTCACTCATGAATGCATAATTTATGGTGCTCCATTATATAAGAAGTGTCACAATGGTGCCTGTAAACAATAGACCACATAAGTTCTGTCTTCAGCCTTACTCAAAGTAGACCACTAAATATGGGTTCAGCTGGGTTCCATTCCACATATGCTAAGTTTAACCCAGTGGAACCAAATCTCTTATTGACATTCTCTTTTTCCTTGCCTCTCAGGAGAACACCATCCTCTCACTGTCCTCCAGTCTCTTTAAACATCGGCCTCTCTCTCCTTCTTTGTTTCTTATTCTTCATTCTGCCTCATTTTGTTCTCTTCCAGAATTTAACCATTGCCTCTTCTCTCTTTTCACATTTTGTGACCACTTTGAAGAAGTCCATCTATTTCCATGGCTTCATCCACTATCTGTATGACAACAACTGCTGTCCAGTTTTAACCTGTCCCCTGACCTTTGACACATAGTTTCCAATGCCTCCTGATTATGTCTATCAGTAAATGCTTCAAAAGCAACACGTTAAAAGCCAAGGTCATTCTTTTCCCCTTCCAGGGTCCACTTCTGCTCTAACCCATTCTCTGAATGACTTCCTGCCTCAGTTAATAACATCGCTGTACCATCAGTGTTCATTCTAGAAACCCGAGAAAACCTGTGAATTTTACTCATCCCTTAACCACATGTATTACTGATGCTACTGGCAAGCACCTGTAGAATCCATACTCTCTTTTCATCCCAGCCTGAGCGTGTCAACATTTGTGTTCTGGGTTATTCAAACAGTCCCATGATGGGTCACCCTATGGATTTCCCTACTTAATGGTGAACTGGTGAAAGGAAGATCTTTTAAAAATACAAATTTTACAGCAACACTAGGTGACACCAGACTCCTTTTAAGGGAGCCACTGAAAAGAAACTGTCATGAATCAACAGTAGGATGGAGAAGAGAATCAGACCTGGCACCTCCTTCCTTTAGTCTGGGGGGAGGTAGGATGAGGGAGAGAGACAAGGAAATGATCAGACTACGTGGTGATTAGTACTATGAGGAAAATGTGCATAGGTTGCTGAGGGAACACCCAGGCAAGCCCTCCAATTCAGAATAGAGGGCATGGGGAAGATTTGCAGAAGAAATAATATCCAAGCTACACTTCGAAGACCAGATAGGCTCCAGCTTGGCAAGATGGGGAGCTGATATTCCAGAGGGAAAATGATAAACCAGATGTTAGGAGAAATTTAGATAGACCCAGTGCTGTGTGAAGCAGGGTCCTAAAAGTTTGACCTGGCAGCAGGGAAGGGCTCATGTAGAGGAAAAGCAAAGCTGGAACAACAGAGCAGACAGAAGCCAGAGGAGGAATTGTCTCGTTCATTAAGCAAAGTAGTCTGGGTTTTTTTAATTACCATATAGTTGATTTACAGTGTTGCATCCATTTCTGCTATACAGCATAGTGATCCAGGCATACATATACATATACATATACATATACATATACATATACATATACATATGCATATATATTCTTTTTCTCACACTATCTTCCATCATGTTCTATCCCAAGAGATTAGATACAGTTCCTGATGCTTTACAGCAGGACCTCATTGCTTATCCATTTTAAACGTAATAGATTGCATCTACCAACCTCAAAAAGGGGAGGGAAGAAAGTGCGATGGGTGGGGAATTGGGGGTTAGTAGAAGAAGTTTGGATTCTGCCTCCTCATCACCATCACACTAACTCTAGATGAGGAAATGCCTTTTAGGATAAGTCATACCATCCAGATTTTACTATGACTGATATGGAAATCCAAATTCTCTTTAGGCACACGCTTAAAGAATATCATGCTGAAAAATCAACCTCCAACACGGAATAGTGAGACTTCTGGGTTCCACATAAAAACGTCCACACCTGTTCTATAGAAGATACTTCCACAACTCAAATATATAAGATTCCCACAGGAGGAAAAAAAGCCCCACTGAAAATAAATTCACAATCAAAACTTAAAATCACGGGGAGACATACACCATCCTAAGGAAAATCAGCAGTTGCGACAAATAGTATAATTAGCTTTCTAAAAACTAGAAATGCCTGCAGTACCCAAATACTAAGAGTTGGTGTTCTTTTAAAGAGAACAAGAGAAAGAATAGAAATACTCATAGATATGATAAGACCCTAGATTTCAAAAAATGAATTTTTAAAAGAGTCAAGTAACACTGAAAAAATGAAAAACACAGGCATCGAAATAAAAGACTCAACGGGCAAATTAAGCAAGAGGTTAATAGACAGAAGGCATCACTACCGAAACCATGCAGAAAGTGCCCAGGAATACAGAGATGAAATGTCGACAGGCGATGCCAATGATAGTGAATAGAATGAGACCTTCTAACATGTGTCCAGTGGCATTTACAGAAGAAAAAAATAAAGGCAGGAAAAGAGCAACATTTGAATTTCCTAGAACTGAAGAAAAATCTAAGTTCCCAGATTGAAAAAATCAAATTGAGGTCTAATCTTGATCAATAAAAACAATGAAAGAAAATTATTCTTTTCAAACATATATTGATGTAGCAATTAAAAAAAAATTATCCTTGTACAAGTCCACACAAAGGGACCTTGGCAAATTCCAAAGGCTCAACAACACAGAGACCAAACTCTTTGTATGTTCTTTGACAATAATATTTTAAAAGAAAGCAACTGCAAAGAAATAGTGGAGAAACTTGGAATTGGTACTAAAAGTTTTGGACAGCCATGGGAGGCTTTATTGATTGTATTGTGTTTTTCTTTTCTTTGCATTGGATGTTTAAAGCAGGAAAGTGACATGACCAGGTATTTTGTTTTAGAAAATGCTCTCTAGATGGAGCATGGGGGATGGTTCTGAGAATGGGGATCTCACTGACCAGGAAGGAAGGAGGGATTTAAATTAGAATAAAAATAACCAAGACCAAGACAGGCAATAAGGACTGGAAAGAGGAGGTGGCATAGAGGCAATTTAAAGAGCTGGAAACTGATGACATGTTGACTGATGTGGGGTGGAGGAGGGGAAAAGATCTACAACTCAGACTTCTGATTGGGCAAATGAATCTGGGGGTCTTTTTAAGAGGTAGAAACCCCAAACCAGTGAGAACCACTCTTAGACTCCAGCTCAGAACACTGCAAAATACCACCTCTCCAATACCATGGAAGTGGTAACTAAAGTCCCAAGTTAATGGTGACGTTACCCGGGAAAGCACACAGAGGAAGAGCTCAGGACCCAAAGGTTCTGCTAAACACCAATATTGAAGGTCTCAGCATCTTGAAAGAGATAAAGAAGGAACATCCACGGATTCATGAGTGGAGCCAAGGCTTCATAAGAGGAGGGAAGAATGGGTGTCAAGGTGGACCATCGACGCACGCAGGACCTGTTCTCAAGAGAAGTCATTCAGACCAAGGAGAGGATGTGCCAGCTGGATTTCCAACTGTGGGGAAACTGCTGAACTTGGCAAGATTAGTTTCAGCAAAACGTCAGGAGTGGACATAGGATAGGTGTGGAGTGAGTGTGAGAGGAGGATATGCAAATGATCGTTGAGGCAACTCTTCCATGAAGTTTGACTGTTCAGGCAAGGAGAGAGACCAGTCAATAGCCTGCATTACCGGACTCCAAAGACCACCAAGCCTTTCAAATACGTGAAACTGAATAGGGCAATTTGTTGTAAGGAAGTAAAGGAGGGAGGGTTGGAGGGAAGAAGAGTCATGTCACTGCAGTTTAGTTCCTGGTAGACTTCTGTTTCCGCAGATAATCTGTATCTTTCAAAAAAACTTAAATTATACAATCATCCCATTCTCATTCTTACCTTGGTATAAAAAATTCCTATTTCAATATAGTCAAGTATTTTCAGTATGGGTTCCTATAAGCATCTATCACCTAAACTTCATTCAGTTCTTCCAGCCCTTGCCTTATCCTTCACTGTGTTTCCATCAGAGCATCTTTTTTTGTTGTTGTTGTTGTTGTCTTTAGTCATTTTAGGGCCGCACCCGCTGCATGTGGAGGTTCCCAGGCTAGGGGCTGAATTGGAGCTGTAGCCGCCAGACTACGCCACAGCCACAGCCACGTGGGATCCAAGCCATGTCTGCGACCTACACCACTGAATAGGGCAATTTGTTGTAAGGAAGTAAAGGAGGGAGGGTTGGAGGGAAGAAGAGTCATGTCACTGCAATTTAGTTCCTGGTAGACTTCTGTTTCCGCAACACCGGCATCCTTAACCTGCCGAGCGAGGCCAGGGATCGAACCCACAACCTCATGGTTCCTAGCCGGATTCGTTTCTGCTGAGCCACGACGGGAACTCCTCCATCAGAGCATTTTTAAGGTACTTATGAAGTAGGCAGCAGAATTCAAGTCAGGGAAAGTACCATGGTGCTTCTCTGCCCTACAAGTTAGAAGAATGTCACTAAAGTCCACCCCTCCTGGGGATAATTAAGGACAGAATGTAAACTGGCCTTCCTGACACTCAGTTACAGATTCTTTAATAGGTAAATGTAGGGGTTCCATTTATGTTTTTATCTAAAATCTTTTCCTTCAAGAGATCAAATAAATTCAAACAAATGGCCACACCTTAAAGTTCAGGGACATTTTTGTTTTATTTTGTTTTTTTGTTTTTGCTTGTCTGTGTGTTGTAGAAGTGGTAGAACAAAGCATTCACCCCATCCAATCGTGACTAAATAATATTTATTCATGAATATAATAGGGGTTGGGGGTAGAGGCTTTAATGGGAAAAACAGAAACATACAGTATTAATAACCCCATTTAGAGTCATGATTTATTTCACCGATTTGGATTTTCAGCTCTTTTCTGGAAAAAAAAATTATAAATATAGTTGAAAGCGTTTATCACCTGAGATGCACCATTTGGAAAAGAAAACAGGAGAACGTATTTTTGAACCATAAATTTCTACCATGTTCACCCCTCACATAAATAATCAGCCCCAGCCTTTGCAAGAAATATTAAAGTTCATTTAAATTGCAAATCTGACCTTATTAAAATGGCTTTCTCAAAAAGTCATAAACAAATAGAGTACCGCCAAACAACAGAATACATTCTCAACCAGTTCTGTAATTAAAGTGGTAAATAGAATTTTCACGGTTCTGAATGACTCAGAGATGAGGAAGAAAACATGTTATGACAAAAACTTGAGGTGGGGAGAATGCATCCATCTGGAGGATCCCTCCAAAAAAAAAAAAAGCTCAGCACAATTACTCTTTGAAAGTCAGTATAAGTTCCTGTGAACAGCTTGGAAACGTTATTATATTGCTGCTAATTTAATGTGTTTTGAATACTTTTTTTTTTTCCTACAGCTACCACATTCCCTCTTAATGTTGGAAGCACAGCCATTAAGATTTACTATGTTTAGGGTAAGAATAAACATGAGCAATTAAGAAGGAGCTTGTATCTGCAAAGGGCTAGGAAGAGCTAATAAATTCCAGAATTAAAAGCCAAATGGGCTGGGCTGGTGACCAGGTTTATGGAAAATCCATACCTGAAGGTATATTTAAATTAGTGAATTGTCAGCAAGCAAATGGTTTGCCTTTACTTAGAAAAATAAAACAAGGGGCAGGAGGTCACGCAAATCAGATGAAGGTGAGGTGAAACTTGACTTGGTTCTAGTAGCAATTGCAGATTTAGTGCTAAGAGCTTTCATGGAGACCCAGAACAAAGTGATGAGTTTTTTAAAAAATAAAATAAAATGAAGATGCGGGTTGGACCACAAACACATAAAGCTCTGCACTGACTTGAAATGAGATCACCACCAAAAACATGCTACCTTCTTTAAACTTCATTTTGTCCTATTTAGATGTGTTTGGGATGCATTCATTGATTCAGTCAACAAATGTTTACAGAATACCTACTCTGCCCTAGACCCAGAGTTAGGTGCTAAGGATGTGACATGAGCAAAATAAATAAGATTCCTGCCCTCTCGAGGTTTGGGACTAATTTCATATAATCTAAGAAGGAAGGATAAGTTTCACCTCATTTTATAAACACTTCTATCAAAAATGGCTAAAATCAGTTCGATGCTTAACTAAGTTGTTTGCTTTATATTGTCTTTAAGAAGCCATGTGTGTGCACGCACAGGCATCTTCGTTTGTGGATATTCTCTGAGATTGTAATGATTCTAAGTTCCTTTCTCAGAGGGCAGTTTATCTCAGACCAGCTGACATCCACCCAAAGACCCACGTCCCAGGGTAAGGGAGGCTCCACTGAGATTTTCTGTGCATCTATCCTGTAAAAGTTCAGCCACCACAAACACAATCACATTGTATCATAGGTAGACAGAGGTAGAAAATACACACACACACACACACACACGCACACACACACACTCACACTTACTCATGTGGCCATATACATAGATGTTTAAAGGCACCTTTGACCCATCTCAAAGTCTCCAAGTGATGGGTTGAGGCCCCACAGCTCTAAATAATGCATTAGAGGGAAGCCAATCTTATTCAGAAAAGCATTTAAGGCAGCCTTTAGTAAGTGCTGCTGCAGGTCTTAGCAGTAGCTAAAGGATTTAGCTACTTTAAGGCAAATCTTCAAGTCTGTCTTTCCTCAGGGACAAGCCTCTGGCCTCAGTGTGGCTGTCCTAATGGGATGTGTGTGGCCACTTCACGGAGCTTCAGCTACTGGAGACTATCTTTAGTTCTATCTAGCACACCTCACACATGAACTGCTTTGACCCCCAAATCCTGTCAAGAGATTTAATTTTCTCTCATTTCCTCCATATATATCTGTTTGTCACCAATGCATTGAGCATCTATTATGTCACTAGGCACTATGGTGCCCCAAAGAGGAAAACAGTTTGGTGTCTACCTTCCAGGATGTGAGAGTGATGGTGGTGGTGGGAGGGGTCATTGGACATACACACGGAGAAAAACACCAGATGTGGTGTGATGAGAATTGCAGACATGAGATCGTGAGCATTCAGGGAGGACTCACAGCTGCCTTTGGGAAATCTAGAAAGGATTCATGGAGGAGGCAGGATTTAGAGGAACACTAAGCAAGTTGAGACAGGGAGGAAGGCTTTACAGATGGAAGGATGTCCTCTCAGAGAACAGAGATCAGGTGGATGTGACGGTCTGAACTGAGTATAAAACTTTGCGTCTTGTCCACCAGGATGAGTCAGCCGGATGGTCATATAAATACTTGGGAGACATTGCCTGCATAGTTTAAGAATGATTTTTGGAAATTGTTGAAGCTCTGTCTAATGTCCTCACAGAATTTTTCCAGCAGCCCTTAGACCTACTCTCTGAAGTCTGCTATTTACCAACGTCCTATATTGTCCCAGAAATAGCATGTGAGGCCAAAATTCCAGCACCAAGTTCATACCTGACAGCATGCTGCCCTGAGTGGACATAGAAAGGTAATTTAACTTTTCTGGACCTCAGCGTTCTTCTCTGGAGTGAGAAAATAACTCCTATTTCCCATTATTTTCAGGAAACTGCGTGCGCTAATGCAGGAGAAACTTGTGTAAATTCCAGTGTGTAGGTGCTGTTGCTGCATCTACCACTTTTACAAAGTATCACAGTGACCACAACTACTACAGCCACTTCTGATACCACAACTATGACTATAGAAGCCATGGGGAATCTTGATAAAGCAATCTAAACTAGCCTAGAGGACCTTCACCGAGCCCACCTGCATGGGTTATGGCAGTTTTCCTAGAGTCAATGCTATTGGTAACTGCAAATCATCTGACAAATACCAGGGAGGTCTACAATCTGATGGACCTTGTCAGAATCCGGAAGAGTAGGGGAGGAGATATTTTTCCTCTGCCCAGCTTAGGTTCTTGGCTGGGGCTCTCTAATGAAGGATAGATTCACCAGAGAAAAACAGACAAGGTTATTAGTGTGTGTATTGCACATGTAACAGTGGCCAGAGATGAGTAACTCAAAGATGTGGCTTAGAATTCAGGCTTCTATAGGATTTTCAACAAAGAACAATACATTTGTAGAGATATGACAGGACATAGGAAAGCTGTTTTAAGCTTCTAAGACTGTCAAATTCTGGGAAGGTAAATATAAGGGAAACAGTTGGATAGTCAATAAAGGCTAGTTAGTAAAGTTTGTTATGCAGATTCCTCTGGTGCCATCTAAAGTCTTCTTTCATGATTAATTGTTGGTAGAAAGGGAAAGAGAATTTAGAAATGTGCGTCCTGTTTTTAGGCAAACAGGAGAGAAGGGCAGGGAGATTTGCTTGTTATCTGCTTCTTCTCGATTGCCTTCAGCTCAAAATAATCCTTATGCCAAAGTGGCACGTTCTGGTTTCCGTCAAGAACAGTGGCTCTCTGCCAACCACCCAGCTGCACGCACTCGGCGGCTGAGCCTGGCCTCTAAGTAGGCCGAGGTTGTGTGAGATAATAGAAAATACGCATTGCTCTCTGACTCCAGCTCCTGGCACAGAGCTCCTAAAACCCTTGTGATTTCCTCAGTGGTAGGAACACAAGGAGCATCTCTTTTCCTAATATTAGTCTTTGATCTCTATTCCCGACACAGAGCTCCTGAAACCCTTGTAATTCTCTGGGTGACAAGAATCTATTTTTTCTACTGAGGCAACCCTGGGTGGGCTTCTGGATGGAAACTGGTCACCAGAGAGAGTGAACCTTGATTAGAAGCTGGAAGTTTTATCCCCACCCCCATTCTCTTGACCAGGGAGAAGGGCTGATCATGCCTAAGTAAGGAAACTTCCATAAAATCCCAGTAGTATGAAACTCAGAGAATTTCTTTTTAAGTATACTTGGAGGTGCTGGGAGAGTGGTACCCAGAGAGTGCATGGAAGCTCCATGTGACTTCCCACACACCTTGTCCTATGCATCTTTTCCATCTCCATGTTCATCTATATCATTTTTTTTTTTTTTTTTTTTTTGCTTTTAGGGCCACACCGCTTCATATGTAGGTTCCCAGGCTGAGTGTTGAATCAGAGCAGTAACTGCCAGCCACAGCCACAGCCACAGTAACACAGGATCTGAGCCATGTCTGCAAGGTACACCACAGCTCTTGGCAATGCCGGATCCTTAACCCACTGAGGGAGGCCAGGGATCAAACCCAAACCCTCATGGTTACTAGTCAGATTTGTTTCCACTGAGCCATAATGGGAAATTCTCATCTATATCGTTTAGTAATATCCTTTTATAATAAATCAGTAATAGAGGGTGTTGATTTATCTTTAGCTGTGTCAGGGTCAGACAGCTACACTTGACAGGTGGCCTCATTGCAACCCTTTTTGGGTTCTGGACCCTATTTCAGTGTGGGGTGTATATGTGTGTGTAGTCCCCATACAAACAACAGTGCTCTGACCAGCTGGGCATCTTACTATTCAACTCAATTCTGACACCCTCCCCAGAATTTTCCAAATATCTGCTTTCATTTTTGTGGAGTGAGCTTTTGTTGTTTGAGCCCACTCAGTTCAATAATCAAACGCGAATTGAGCGCCTTCTCTGAATCATACTAGGGGGTTAGATTGTATTACAGGTGCCACAGGAACATATCAGAGAGTCAATATATATGCATATGTACCCAGCACAGTATGCATTCAATTACTCATAGTTGCCACATAATAAAAGATTTGAATACAACAAAGTGACTAAAGCAGAAATAGAAAATAGAAAAAGAGGCAAACCACCAGGCTAATAGAGTTACTGAACTTAAGCATTTCATTTTGTTCTATATAAGCAATTCAGAGCAAGGAACGTGTTTTAGTTCTTGGCATTTTTTTCTCTCAGTAATACCAGGAGAGAAAGTTTCAAATGACTAATGACTAAAATGGCCCTAGATTTCTCATTCCGAAAGGACTATTTTCTATGTTTGAAAAGTAATGAGAAAAATATCCATCAATGCTAAGCGCTTGAATATGGGTATTCCCAACTAATAAATCACAAACCTTTGTCAATCTGTTGATCCCAAAGCCTGACCTGGGAGATTCCCATGTTCCTCCTTTTTTCTACTCTGTCCCCACTTTTTCACATAGTCCCGGGCCTTGCAGGCCATTACCATGGCGACCCCAAGACCCCAAGCTCCCTCCTAAAGATAGATAGACAGATAGACAGATAGACAGATAGAGATAGAAATATGAATCATGACTCATGGTGCTATTAGTAGATCAAATTAGTACCAAATTATAACCACCATCCTGATTTAACAATGTCTTTTATTATCACCCACAACTCGATCTTCTCAATACAACTCAGTAATGTCAAGACTCAAGAAAACCAGAGGGAATTCATTGTGAAAGGAAGCTGGGGAAGCTGTTTGAATCGAATTGCAAGTGATCTGATTATAAGCCTTAAAGATAAGGGAAATCACTTCTGCTGTATTTTGCCTGAAAGCTGTGGGAGAGTACGTGAAACTGGGAAGGGAGAGAGGGCTTGGGGAAGGAGGCAAGCCCTCCCACAGCATCAGTTACCTCAGGAAACAGCCTGTTGACTCCACTCAATACATGAATGTGCCCTTCCTCCTGCAAATTCCAGCTCAGGAAATAAAATCAAGAGACTGGAACTGAAGGACAACAAGAGGCAAACTTGATTTAAGCTTCGATTTTCCATGTAACACAGCTTGAAAATAACAAGCTCTGTGACTCCTTGAGGGGATAATAAAGGACGTGACACATTTCTCTGAAGTCTTAGAAAAAGGCTCCCCAACACAGGATATGGTTTTATTTTCTAGAAGCTGTGAAGAAAACATTCTTCCCATCCATGCTGCTATTTTAATCCAAATGATGCCACTTTCCGGAAATGCCTACTAAGCAATAACTAAAGGATAAGGCTGTGGTCTCATCTGAAAGCCCTTTGGGTCGGCAGGAATGTATCACCTACTGTCTGCAATGTCAGGTGCCCGGCAGGGCTGAACTTGTGGAAGAAACTCAAGTCAGGGTGGAGAAGCAGCACCTCCATATGTAAATGCAGAGACCACAAGAGATGAGCACAGAACCCAGTACAGGGAATGACACCAGGCATACGTGAAGTAGAAATAAGGTGGTCAGGACAGAAGCAAGGCAGCAGGAGAAGGCATCACAGCCAGGCTTAGAAGACTGCGCCACGTTCTGCTGCTGGGGTTCCAGGTACTAATTGGGAGATTTCAAACCCTGCCTCATAGAGTTCTGATCCACCCACAGTCAGAGAAAGCAAGATTCAGACTTCCAGAGACCTGTAATCTTTCTAAGAGCCTGTCCAGGACCACAGAATTGCTACCTTCTCAAAAATCTCCCAGTGAGCAGAAATGGGTCCACTCCAACTAGTAGGGAAAGGGGTGTAAGTCAGACAGAGAAAGACAGATATCATATGGTATCACTTACCTGTGGAATCTTGTTAAAAGTATGCAAATGAACTTGTCTGCAGAACAGAAACAGACTCACAGACTTTAACAAAAAACTTATGGTTTCCAAAGTGGTTGGGGGAAGGATGGACTGGGTGGGGGTTTGGGATTAGTACACACACACTGTGGTCTATGGAATGACTGGCCAACAGGGACCCACTGTACAGCACAGGGAACTCTACCCAAACTTCTGTGATGATCTATGTGGGAAAAGAATCTGAAAGAGATTGGATGTGTGTACAGTGTATAACTGAATTATATTATTGTACAGCAGAAGTTATCACAACATTGTAAATCAACTATACTTGAATAAAACTTTAAAAAAATGAAAACAAACACAAAAAGGGAAGGTGTATACTGGCAAAACTTATCCAGGGCATGGAGGAGTGGGGCAGAATTTGGCTGGAGGTTTTTCAAAATCTCAAAGGATGTCTTCTTTGATGCAATAATTCTACTTGGAGGAATTTATGCTAAGGAAAAAATAAGGCTGTGCATAAAGATTCAGTGAAATCTATTTTTGTATAATGAAAAGTTTGAAGCAACCTAAACAACCCAGAGCAGGAAATCAGTTAAGAAAATGATCCTACATTGAAATGATGAGGTAGTAATATTTAGCTATTAAAACTGAATCAGATAAACAGACATTAGCATGAAAAGATGTTCATGACATTTTAAGTATTCTACAATTTTGTCTATGAAGTAATTCTAATTCTATTAAGTGTGTGTAACACAGACACACACACACACACACACACACATACCACTATTATGTGCCTTTGTGTGTATGTCTTTTTTTTTTTTTTTGTCTTTTTGTCTTCTCTAGGGCTGCACTCGCAGCATATGGAGGTTCCCAGGCTAGGGGTCTAACAGGAGCTATAGCCGCTAGCCTACGCCACAGCCACGGCAATGTGGGATCCGAGCCCCATCTGCAACCTACACCACTGAGCAAGGCCAGGGATCGAACCCGCAACCTCATGGTTCCTAGCCGGATTCGTTAACCACTGAGCCATGACAGGAACTCCCTGCGTGTATGTCTATAATTATAGATTTCATAAAATACCAAGATGGTGGGTTTAAGGAAGCACTTCATTTTCTTTTTAATTATCTTTTTACTTGTTATATATATTTAAGTTATTTTTTATTTATTCTGTTCCTATTTATTTTTCTGCATTTTATAATTCTTATATGACATATATGCATTACTTTGACTATTAGAAAAATTTTCTTTTTTATTTTAAAAAATGTTAAAAAAGAAACTCTCGGGGGAAATTAATACATGGAACGAGTATTAGAGTCACAACAATGGGCCCACGCAATATCTGTTAGGGCCACAATTCAATGCCAGCAGCAAAAAAAGAAACTCATCTTAATTCTCCATCGGTTGGCTTGGCCATTGTATCCATGGCACCACCCAAAGACGGCCCGGAAGTAAAGTTCACGGCCACTGGAGCTCAACAGACTGGAACGGCTTCAAGTGCTTGCTGGTGAGTCAGACAAAGATGAGAAGATGCAGCAGGGAATGCGGCAAGGTCAGGCTTGAGTTTGCTGGGCTTAAAGAGAGCTTGAAGTACATCCCTTATCCCCTGTGAACGGATGGGGAGAGGATGAGGCGGGAGGGGTGGGGGACCCCCGTGGAGCCCAGCCAGAACCTTTTCGGTGGATGAAGCGCTTACCCTCAGAGAAGTGACACGATTACTGCGCGGTTTAATAACAGTTTTTAAACGAATGACAGAAAGCACATGGGAACCGCATACCCGCTGAGTGGAGGTAAAAATAAATACAGCAGAATTTATTAACCGATGGAGAAAATGATTATAGGACAAACCAAAACGACTCGGAGGAATGGAGACGAGGACATATTAAGGAAGAAAGAAAGATATTTCAGCTAAAGAGGGTCTGCAACATGAGTTGGGGACAGAGCAGACTGTCGGATATGACCAGAGAAGAGAGACGGCTCCAAACACCAGGTGAAAACTCACGCGTGCTTTTCTTAGCACAACGATGAGAAAGAGAAGGGGAGCCGCTCGCGCACACGCTGTTGGGAGTGAAATCACAGCCCGAGGCAGCCCAAAGGGATGGACGGACACCTTTATGAGAAAGAATCTACTTGAGGGCTGGAAAAGTGCAGCAAGCAGACTGCAAGGGAAAACTAAAGGGCCCCTCTGAGCAGTTTCTTCCACCCCTGTCTGCTACGGACCTGGGGAGTAACATAACCCACAGCCTTGGGTAGAACTGAACCCCAGACAGCCCAACTATCTGCCAAGGCTTTGTGAGGGCTGAGGACTTGCTTTTCCATAAGGCACACTCCCTTCCATCTCCACTGCTATTCTAAGAGTTTCTCTAGCCATAAACTATGTCTAAAAGCCACATCAGGAGTTCCTGTCGTGGCTCAGCAGTTAATGAATCTGACTAGCATCCATGAGGACAGGGGCTCGATCCCTGACCTTGCTCAGTGGGTTAAGGATCTGTGAGCTGTGGTGTACATTGCAGACGTGGCTCAGATCCTGCTTTACTGTGGCTGTGGGATAGGCCGGCATGTACAACTCTGATTGGACCCCTAGCCTGGGAATCTCCATATGCTGTGGGTGTGGCCCTAAAAAAATAAAATAAAATAAAAAAATGAAAAATAAAAGTCACATCAGAGACACTGCCCCTCCCCTCTCCAAGGGCTTATTGCTTTGGACACATTCCTACGCCACATGGCATATCCCCAAGCTAGATTTTTAATCTAAGATTTTGCAGGCGAAGAGTTTGCTGGTGGCTCAGCAGGTTAAGGATACAGCGTTGCCACTGCTGTGGTGTGGGTTTGATGCCTGGCCCCAGAACTTCAGCATGCCAAGAGTGTGGCTGGGAAAAAAAAAAAAAACACTGTGGATGAAAGGAATAATATCCACATCCCAGCTACAGCCCTTCCAACATTTATAACCTTCACTTGGGAGACCCTTACTTTCCATACTTTGCTTATGCAGAGCTTATGAAACAAACCCAGACCCTCAACAATGAGGTTCTTTTACAACCTCGAGACTTTGAAGTGATGCCCCCTGTTTTTACCACCAAGTTCCACATTGCTACTTCACAGGTTAAAATGCCGTGGCATTTCCTCTTGGGAGACTTCTGGACCAGCCCTTCCTTACAAAGGGCAGGGCTCCATAATGTCCTGTCATAAGCTTCTGCTGTTACTGGACTGACAGTTCCCTGAAAACATGGATCAGTCTTTTTTCCATCTTCATGCCTGTCCAGCAAGCCTAGAGGCTGGCACATAGACGGTGCTTAACAAATGGGTGAACGATTGAACATCCAGATAGTTTCCTCTCAAAGCCACCATCTCCCTCCCTTTGTGCGTGTTTGGGGAAGAAAAATACAGGCTCGGGGAGAGAACGAGTGATAGATTCTTACACTGGTGGTCTCCTACCCTCCCTATATCCTTGCTATCGATTCTTCCATAAAATATGTATGAAGTGCTTCCTGGGGGCAAGGCCCCCCCAGGCACAATGGATCCCAAAAGCCCTGGCCTATAAGAGTCTGTAACAATTCTGAATATACAGCCCATAGTACTCACACAGGCTTTAAATAGCAGCTCCTATTTATTTAACTCCCGCTACTAACTGCCTGCTGGTCAAGCCCCCTCGGCTGCCCTTCACGCCTTGCCAGCCTTATGATCATTTTGTCCTCCTGGTTTGCAATGGTCCCTGCTCCGAGACCTCTGTTACTTTGGTGCTCCTTCATAAATGGAGCTTCTATATAAGTTATTTCCCTCCAAGCCATGCAGCATTATTAGTCCCTTTTCCAGGTGAGAAAACTAAGGCACACTGACATTATCCAAAAATCACTACCTGGCATGTGGTTCACGGTTGTCTGAGCTGGTATCAGAACCTGGGTTTTCCCAAAATGATCCCTTTAACTCTGCAGACTCTCTCTCTCTCTTTCTCTTTCTCTCTCTCTCCACTCCCTCTTTCTCTCCTTAGATGTTTTAGACCCTTTTCTGTGGCTCCTTTAAAACATTAAAAAAAAAAAAAACTACAAAAAACTCTACAATACACTGCCTGTCATAAAACAGGATAATAGGTGGTAACGGCCAAGCTACTGGCCTGGATAATAAGAGTTCCGTGTTCTCAAGTTGCAGAAATCACTTGGCCAAGGTCTCTTTATAAACTGGTTTATGAACTCTGCCCTTGGAGTCACATTCTCAGGGCAGGGAAAGATGGTAAATTGCTTCAGAAAGAAACAGATCAGCGGTGGGTCCCTGGGAAAGGTGTTTGCTTTGTTGCATCTTCTCGAAAAGAAATGTCCCAGAGAAGCTGATATTTCGAGATCTTAAGATACTTTTTTGGGCTAAACCGACATTGCTGAAAAGCAAGCTGAAATCCTCGAGTCAACTGGCATCAAGCAAATACCTGAGAGGACCATGGAGTAAGTGCGGCATTTTATCACCTCCTGATGTGACCACAGCTCTGCCAGCTAACGTGAACACACTTCATTCTGCGGCGGAAGGAACAAGGGATTTGACCCATGGTTATTAAAACAAGACTCCAACTGACCAGCCTGCCCAGCCATGTGCTTATATAAACAAGGCCCTGTCAGCAATTCCTACTGTGTTAGTTTAGCTTGTCCAAGACATAGATGCCATAAGGGGGTGAGATGGGCAAAAGAGTTACGGGGAAAGTGCCACTGGGGGAAATGGAAAGGGAGCAGGTGGAGGTGGGACGTCATCAGACTGCAGCGTAGGTCTGACCCATCTGAAGAAGAGAGGGATGGAAAATGTTTGGGTGAAGTGTCTTTGACAGCCCATGCAATCTAAGGTATTTTCCATCAGACTGTCAGGATCTACAGTTGCCGGTCAGAAAAGCCCTGCCTCTTGCAGAAATGGAACTACATCTGTGTCCCACTGAGCTAGACTTTCTCCAGGACATTATGCATGTCCCTTTCACTGTATCGGCAGGCAGAACACAAAGACGGCCCTCGTGATCGTCATCCTTGTATAATCTCCTCTTGTGTGTACGCAATGCCTGCGAATATCATGAGACTTCATTCCTGAGACCGTGTTACATTACAAAGCAAAAAGGAATTCTTGTAGATAGTATTCAAGTTACCAGTCAACTCTGGCTTCATCAAAAGCGGGATTACCTGCGTGGACCAGCATTTCCTCCCACTGATGGCAGAGGAAGGAGTGAGAATAATTCAGAGCATGAAAGGGAATTCAGCTCAAGGGATCCAGTGGCCCCTGTGGTGAGGTAAGAAGCCCTGTGATAAGGTTGATGACAAGAAACTTCAAATGGCCTCTAGCAGCTGAGAGCAGCTGCCCACTGGCGGCCAGCAAGTGGGCACTTCAGCCCTACATCACAAGGAACTGAATTGCACCTACAACCTGATTGCACTTAGAAGCAGATTCTTCCTCAGAGCCTCAGCAGCCACCTGAGACACCTTGAGACTGAGCCCCTGGGCAAGAACCCAGCTGAGCCACACTGAACTTCTGAGCTAAGACACTGTAGGATAGTAATGGTATCGTCACTACATAGGTGAATTGTTACCCAGTGAAAGAAAACTAATACACCCCTCCCACCTCCTGCTCTGAACACACAAATTAGTTATCTATATACAAGGACAGATAGACACATAGATAAATAGATACACAGATACATAAATAGATACATAGATTACTCTTATCACAATGCTCTCAAAAGCTGTGTCCCCAAATAAATTGCTTAAGCTTACCCAATTTTCCTATGTGCAAAAAGTGAAGATGAACCAAAACAAAAGACGGTCATCTTACTAACTAATCACTACATTTCTTTGCAGTTCTAAGATTGCTAAAACTCTACTGTTTTGTTTTTTGGGGTATTTGTCTGTTTGTTTGTTTTTCCTTTTAGGGCCGAGACCACAGGATAGGGGTCAAATAGGAGCTGTAGCCGCTGGCCTATGCCACAGCCACAGCAACACTGGATCCGATCCAAGCCGCGTCTGCGACCTCTACCACAGCTCACGGCAATGCCATATCCTTAACCCAATGAGCAAGGTCAGGGATCAAACCTGCATCCTCATGGATGCTAGTCAGATTTGTTTCCTCTGAGCCACAATGGGAACTTCTAAAACTGCTGTTGTAACGATGTACATAACTTGACAGATCCCATCCTATTATTTTACAATTTACTAATCTTCCCCTATTAGTGTTTATTCATAATAGTTTTAATAAAAATATTTACCTTTTCTCAAGTCTTTACTTTGCACCAAGTACATGCATCATTTCATGGACTCCTCACCAAAATCCTGTCAAGTAGAAATCCTATAATGTAGAACATAGAAATCAACCACATTCTTATAAGTTTGTTTGTTCACAGTATTTATCCAGCACCTACTATATGCTGAACACTGATCTAAGTCCTGGCAATATAGTGGTAAATAAGGCTTTAAAAAAATCTTGCTGCTTTCATGAAGCTTATTCCAGTGGGAAAGCCTGGCAGCAAAAGAGTAAACAAGTAAATGAATGTGACAGTTTCAGATTTGATAAAGGCTGTGGGAAGTAAGGTAAGATACCGGGATAGTGAGTGACTGAGGTAGAGTGTACTGCTTTAGGCTGAGATCTAATTGATGAAAAACATGGCATAACCCAAAGTTCTGACAGAGGAGCAGCCCAAACAGAAGCTACAGCTAGTACAAACTATAAAGGCCTGAAGCAGGAACGAGCTTGGCTTAGTCACAAAAATGAGGGCCAGTGCAGAAACTGAGGAGTTGAATAAATGGCCACAGTCGCCCAGCTAGTAAGCTGTAGAACTGAGATCTGAGTGCAGTTCTAGCTCCTGGGTCAGGGATATACCCACAATGCTCTGCAGCAGGGGTTAGCAAGATGCAACCCCAGGACCAAATACAGCCCATCACTTGTCCTTATATTGCTCAGGATAGAAGTTTTTACATGTTTAAAATGATTGAAAAAGGTCAAAAGAAGAAGAATATATCATGATATGTAAAAACGCTGTAAAATTCAAATTCCATTATCCATAAATAAAGTTTTATTGGTACACCCCCATACCCATCAGTTTGCAAACTGTGTCCGGCTATGCTGGGTAGTTGTAACAGAGACTGTAAGGTCTACAAAGCCTAAAATATCAACTCTCTGGCCCTTTACAGAAAAAGTGTGCAGACCCCTAGTCTAAGCCGGTTATCATACGACTTAAGTGATTAAGAAAGATTTGCAACAGTGAACTGCTAGAACCCACTGTAAAACCTGGGAAGGAGATGCGGGAGCCAAGCTTTCCCACTGCGGGAACTTACAAGCAGGCAAGAGCAGCTAAAGACCTGTAAATTGTGGTCTTGTTTTACTGTCAGGGTTATTTATGCTACCTTCATTGTTGTTACCATATCATCAGGACTGAAGGGATGATTAAGGGAGCAGAGAGAAGAGGGAGCAAAGAGAAGGAAAATGCATGGGATAAAAAGAGGTGTGGTTACACTTCAGAAACAGGGGAAAATGAGGCAAATCACTTGTGGGCATGAGGAAGAAAGAAGAAATACAGCAATTTTTTTTGTCTTTTTATATATATTATAAAAATATGAGAAAAAATGCATTTATATGCACAATATATACATTATAATTAGACATTACAATTATAATACAGTATATGTTATATATACTATATATATGTGTGTGTGTGTATATATATATATATATATATTCTTTTTCTCATATTATCTTCCATCATGTTCTATACCAAGAGACTGAATATAGTTCCCTGTGCCGTGCAGTAGGGCTTCATTGCTCATCCATTCCAAAGGAAATAACTCGCATCTACTAACCCCAAATTCCCAATCCATCCAACTCTTCCCCACTCCCTCTGCGCAACCGCAAGTCTGTCTCCATGTCTGAAAGTCTGTTTCTGTTTTGTAGATAGATTCATTTGTGCCATGTTTTAGGTTCCCCATATAAGAGATATCATACGGTAGGAAATACAGCATTTTAAATGGACTCGGGGAAGACCCTCTAGGAGTGCATTTGAAAGAATCTCAAGGAATCCCAACCACATTGCTTACTGGTCAGCACAATCATTTTAACGACCCTAAGCCCCAGTTATCTCAACTGAAACTCTATTGGGGGCGCAGGGTGGGGGTGAGCTCCTGCTCTTCATTCCCAAATCAGCCTCCACTCTGCAGCCTGGCACTGTGAGATTCAGGTGACTACCTTCCTCCAAGGGCTCGCCTTGTAGACCCAGCACCTCACCTAGGATCTGTTCACTGGGAGGCACTCAATAACTATTAGCTGAATGAATACAAGAATGTCTTGACCATTAAATTAGATGCATGTAAAATGAGACGCAAATTAGACGTATGTTAAAGCCCGCTAGCCTTGACCCAGTCTATTCAAGAGGCTCTACAGGTGTTAGCTTCTTTTTCCCCATCTCCTTCCTTTTGAAAGAAGCCATATCAACTTGCCCCCCTTCTTGCTGACTGTTGCAGTTTCACTAGCTTGTCATGCCAAAGACCAAAATGCCACCTGCTGAAGCCTCATAAACCTCAGGGAAAATAGTAGCGTCAAAAGCAGTTTCCTTGATAAATTAACCTGGGTGTTTCTTTCAAAAGCTGTTTGCCAATGACATAATCACGCATAAGAACTGACTCACATTCTTGGCTACCGTTCTCAGATACAATGACCTATTTCCTAGAGAAAATTGAAGAAAGAAAAGCATGTCTTTCTTTTCTGCAATTCCTCATGAAGAACAGACATTCTCCTTTTGTTATTTTTTTTTTTTTTTAACCAAAGAGATTCTGAACCCATTGATCAAAAAGTTGTAACTCCCCCAGTCTGGTCTCAGAGTAGCAAAGCTGAAAGAATGAGTACAGCCACAAAAAGAGATTTCACAATAATACATTCTTTATGTGAATTTTCAAGACCCCTTGTAGATCATGGCAAAACTTCTTTAAAATCCTCCTTTTCCTCTTCTACTTCCTTCTCTAACTGCGTCGGCTTCTGTATCCATACAGGTGAGCTTGGAGAAAATCTGTACCCTGGTTTTACTTATTTTAAAGGCTTCAAGGAGGTCCTAAAAAATTAGTGGCTTGTCTTCCCACTCACCCACTTGGAGACTTTGGGAAAGATATGTAACTTATCCACACTTCAGTTTTCTCATCTGCAGAATGGGCAGGCCCACGCTTAAATCACAAACTGTTGTAATAAACGGATGACTAATGAGTTAAGTACAAAAAGTGCTTAATACATTGTACTCACTAACTAGGAACTTGCTATTGTCTCTGAAAGTTATATTTATAATGGTGTGATTAGAAGCAGTCTCATGTCATCTGATAACAGCTTTCACCAATTGAGAGCTTCCTCCAGGCAGATCTCAGAGATACCTCTGATTCAGTTCCAGACCACCACAGTGAAGCAAATATCCAAATAAAATGAGTCACATGAATTTTTTGGTTTCTCAATGCATGTAAAAGTTACGCTTACACTATTCTGTTGTCTGTTAAATGTGCGGTAGCATTACATCTTTAAAAAGTGCATATTTTACTTTAAAAATACTTCATTGCTAAAAAAGTTCTAACCATCGTCTGATGGTGGAGGGTTTGAAATATTGCAAAGACTTACCAAAATGTGACACAGAGATGTGAAATAAGTACATGCTGTTGGAAAAATGGTGCCAATAGACTGCTTGGCCCAGGGTGGTCATAAACCTTCAACTGGTAAAAAAATGCAGTGTCACGAAATGAAATAAAACAAGATCTGTCAGTATGTTCTGAGTTTTTCCCATGTCTTCATATTATCTTTGCAACAGTTATGAGAGAGTGGGTTTTATAAACCTCACTTTACAGAGGAGAAAACTTGGCCAAGTTTAGGCACAGGTGAGTGCTGGAGTTTGAAACAGGCTGCTTGGCTCCAGAACTGTGGCACTGGACTGCAAGTCTGGACTGCTCACACAGGAAATATTTCTGCGGGTTTGTAGTCCAGAGGGTCTGACCACCAATTAGGAAGGACGAAAAAAAAAGTTCTACGGGTAATAAGACATTGTCTTTTTCAATATTTTAGTCTTTTGCTCTGATTTCTAGAAACATTAGTTCCACCCTTTGGACAATTTGGTCACACTTCCATAAATTTTCAATAAATACTCATTTCACATGAACAGGGGAAAAAAAGAATACTGCAAATATTTCAGTGTAATGAAACTAGTGCAAAATCCAAACATTGAAAAAAAAAAAGCAACATAGAAAAAAAGATGGAAATACGCCAAAATGTTAACAGTCATCTTCTAAAAGTGATTCTCACCCTACTTTCTCTCTTTCAGTATTTTCCAAATTGTCTGTATATTCCTATGTAACACTCTACAAAGGAAAAAAATTATTTCATAAAATGAATATTATGCATTTTATCAGTTGATTGCACAGAAACCAGAATTTCTCTTATTATCTGAGCTATACTGTAGAGGCCAATTGTTGCTTGTTTAAATACTTCAAAGTTCCCTTAAACCCACAAAAATTAACATTTTCTCCTATTTAAATTCAACAGCCTATTCTCTTCCACTTTTTGCATGTGCTAGTTCAAGCCTGACATTTAGAAATTGCTTAAAACTGTTTCTGGAATGGAATCCTGCCCGAAAAATAAAAATTTATTTTCTCTCTGGCTTTATGCCATTGGCCTGCTTTGTCCTCTCTGGTCCAGGTGTCTTATAAAATTCTTGCCGATGTTTACCAACCATTACCATTGTGCTTAATACTATGCAAACATCAAAGTGATCACAGAGACAAGTAAAATGCCATTCTGCATCAGACCTAAAAGCCAGCAACCCACCACACTTAGAAAGCTTTGAACAATCATTTTCTACAACGTGCCAAGAGTGAGACTAGGTACTTTCTCAGATTGTTAGTACTCCGAGAAGCCTGCTGTATTATTCAGGGTTTTCCAGAGAAAAAAAACCAAGAAGACATACAGATAGATGAGAGGGAGAGACATTTTAAGAAATTGGCTCACACAATTGTGGAGGTGCACATCCAAAATCTACAGAGTAGGCCAGCAGGCTGGAAACCCAAGGAAGGGTTGCAGTCCATCTGCCAAAGACCATTGCTGGCTGAATTTCTTCTTGTTCAGGTGATATCAGTCTTTGCTCTTTTGAGGTTTACAACCGATTGGATGCGTCCCTACCCCCACGTCATGGATAATGATCTGCCTTACTCAAAGTCTACCAATTTAATGTTGTTTTTTTTTTTTTCAGGGCCGCACCCACAGCATATTGAGGTTCCCAGGCTAGGGGTCAAATCCAAGCTATAGCTGCCACCCTATGCCACAGCTACAGCAACGCCAGATCCAAGCCACGTCTGCCACCTACACCACAGCTCATGGCAATGCCAGGTCCTTAACCCACTGAGCAAGGCCAGGGATCATACCTGAGTCCTCATGAATACTAGTCAGATTCATTTCCGCTGAGCCACAATAGGAACTCCTAAAGTTAATCGTATCCAAAAAATACCTTCATATGAATATCCAAAAATAACGTTTGACCAAATATCTGGGCACCATGGCCTGGCTAAGCTGACTCATTAAATCAGCCGTCACACCTGTGATGGCAGCCATGGTTAAGAAATGAGCCTCTGGAAGCACAAGGTCAAGGTGCCAGCAGATTCACCCCTGGTGAGAGCCCATATCCAGACTGCAGTCTGCAGACTGCAGCTTCTCTCTGGTCCTCACAAGGGGGAAGGGGCAAGGGAGCTCTCTGGGATCTCCTTTAAGGCACTAATCCCATTCTCAAGGGCTCCACCTTCCCACAGGCCCCAGCTCTTAAGACCATCACATGGGGGGTTAAGTTTCAACATACGAGTTTTGCAGCGGGTGGTGCAAACCTTCAGGTCACAGCGGTGGGTGTAATTCACCATGTGGAGAATGTGAGGTGAGAAAGATGTGGAGAGGGTGGTAGCCAGAGACTGAGCAGAGCCAAGGCGGCTTGGAGCATGTTCACACCTGTGTTGACACCTGCTGGGGACAGTGCGCGCGCGCATGCGCGGTTGAGGGGGGGAGAGAGAGAGAGAGAGAGAGAGAGAGAGAGGGAGGGAAATGTCCCAACACAGGAAGGAGGGTGAAGCCCAAAGACACAGGGCTCCGAGGATACAGTTCCCTTTGTGACATAGGTCAGTTTTCTGTTTTCTTTTGTGCATACTTAAAATGTACAACTTGATGATATAGTGTATGTACACATTGTGAAATAGTCACCGCGATCAAGCTAATAAACACATCCATCCCCTCGAAAAAAAGGAAAAAAAAAAGAAATGCGCTTCAAAGCTTTCCATTCTGCCCTTACAAAGTCCTTCTAGAGTTTCCATTTATTAATATTTTCAAAACCCTGTGCAATTTGTTTTTATTTCTGGGGATGAAAATTCTTGAATATAAAATTTAAGCATATGAAAAGAAAGCTATCAACACTGACATACAGAACAATCTCATTAATTAGATTGATTCTGCCTATGATCCGACAGAGAAAAGAAGCCTGAATTATTGGACATTCAAAGATCTGCAAGCTTATTGAATTCAGCTATATACTTTAGCCAAAACAGGACTGATACAAATTAGCAAGTCACTTTCTCTCAGGAACTACTTTAATAATCAAATTTAAATGATCAGTAAATAGCACATAAATTATTGATTGGGAAATAGCTTTTGAATGGACTTTCAAAATAATGTGTTCTCATGGGAGGGCAAACTGTGTGTCCTGCAGCCTAGTTTTTGTTGTTAATAAATGTAATTTTTCAAGCTTATGCCTGACTTGAAATAGATTCTATGTTAGTGAAGTCCAAATGATTAATGTTCTTCTAAGTAGGGGAAAGCAGGGTTTGTCTAGTCATTTCACTAGGTATCTGGACTTTTTTTAAGATACAATACTTTCCATTAGTGCAACTCCAGAGAAGAAGCCAGAAAACATCCCTTGTCTTTTTTTTTTTTTTGTCTTTTTTAGGGCCACACTCTTGGCATATAGAGGTTCCCAAGTGAAGGGTCGAATTGGAGCTGTAGCCACTGACCTATGCCACAGCCACAGCAATGCCAGATCCGAGTCACATTTGCAGCCTACACCACCGCTCACGGCAACACCAGATCCTTAACCCACTGAGCGAGGCCAGGGATCGAACCTATGTCCTCACGGATACTAGTCAGACTTATTTCCACTGAGCCACAATGGGAACTCCCATCCCTGTCTTTCATTGTGAGGTATACTCCTGTGAGTGTGGTCAACGGAATTCTTGAAGGGAGGGATATCTCAGAAGGACTTATAAGCCAGTGTCTGGGGCAGGAACTGAGTAAACACCTGCTGGATCAGAATCTGTGTCTCCTACAAGGCCAAGTTGAGAAATAATTTGTAGATCGATTCAGTGCAATTCGGTCCAATCCCCTGAGCTCCATGATGGGCTCAGGGGAGCCAGGACACATAAGGGACGTTACTCAAATGGAGAGGGACAAGTCAGTCTATTGATAAAACTACCTGAGAGAGTCTCCTTCCAAAGATGTTCTCTTTCTAAAATTCCAAAGCTCCTTCACAAACATTACTTTGTTCCTGGGGAGTTTTGGGTCCCCTCTTTTTAACAGCAGCAAGAGAGTCAAATGAAAACCTCTCTGAAATCTCTTAGCACGTTTTATGCTGACTTACACATCTGTGTCACCAAACATCAAGGTTTGCCTTGGAGGCCAATCATTGTCCATTCAAGCCTCCATCTTTTAAAAAGCTTCAAATAAATAACATGGGATCACTGTAGCTGGTCACACTCCTCGATTTCAGCTTATTCCAACTTCATCCTTTTAGCCTTGACCTGCACTGCCTGATGATCAACCTCACATCCTCCCCTGGAGTTTCCGTCGTGGCTCAGTGGATAAGGAACCCAACTAGTATCCATGAGGACTCGGGTTCAATCCCTGGCCTCGCTCAGTGGGTGAAGGATCCAGTGTTGCCATGAGCTGTGGTGTAAGTCGCAGGCACGGCTTGGATCTGGCGTTGCTATGGCTGTGGCGTAGGCCAGAGGCTACAGCTCCAATTCGACCCTAGACTGGGAATTTCCATATGCCTCAGGTGCAGCCCTTAAAAAAATAGAAAAAACTCACATCCTCTCCATAACATGTTAGGGAATTAGGGAAGAGACTGGGATTCCTCTTCCTATGAAATATTACTAGGCAAACATGGGTGTGGTCCGGGCCCTCTGAAACAACTCTGCTTTTGAATATGGCCCAGAGCTGAGCTGCTTTGAATATATTTGTTCAGAAAGGTCCTCAGATTAAGAAGCAGGTGTTTCCTGGATGGCAATGTGCAGAAAGTGGGCTGGGCCAGGCAGGAAAACCTTGGTTCAAACACTTGCCTTGGCACTGAGCAGGTCAGGTTACTTGGGAAAATCAAAGCCTCTTAACTAGAGATAATCTAAAGCTAAATGGCTGAGCACAGTGACATTTAGCACATGGTAGGCACTCAAAAAATGCTGCCTCCTCAATCTTAGAAAAGGAAAAATTGGGGCTACAGAATCCAGGTAGTTGCCATGAGCTGTGGTGTAGGTCAGAGCCACAGCTTGGATCCAGTATTGCTGTGGCTGTGGCTGTGGCACAGGCCAGCAGCTGCAGCTCCAATTGAACCCCTAGCCTGGGAACTTCCATATGCCTTGGGTAGGACCCTAAAAAGGGGGAAAAAAATTGGCTTCCCCCATAAGGACTATGAATATAAAAGACCATCCAAACTTGGGCTCTCCTCGCTGATCATTGGAATATGTCTACCCACCAGCCTTTGACATCAGAGTTCAAAGAATCATCTGGCAAACGAACCCCCAAGAGCAAAGAGCCTTGCCTGCTCTCTATTGCTGGCTGTTGATTGTGCAGAGTAGATGCTGAATTGTCTGATGTATTTATGGCACCTGCTCTGTGTGATACCTTCAAAGAATGCAACGACCAAATGCCACAAGACTTCCTCAGAAATGCACCATGGCCCCAATAAATCCGTACATAATTTGACATTTCTTTGATATCTATTGGCTTCTCAAAGGCTCATGGTATATGAGGGACAGGCCACTTGAATTTTAAACAGTAGCCTTCTGACGTAGTTTGGGTTACTGATGAAAAACACTATTATCTATGAACTCTTCTCCCAGTACAAGTAAAATAAAAGAAAGGGGTACTGAGGAACTACACACACCTATACCGAGAGCTGCTTGGGATTGGATGGAGCCAGACACCCATTTCTTCCCCTAGAGATGGAGAAGCAGCATGACAGAAGGTGGGCCCTCTTCCAGGAGTCTGACCTCACGTCTCGCAAGGAAGAGCCCATTGCTCTAAAGCCTTAATGGCATCCACTTCATTTGGGGTGAATTTAACAAACTGTGCTAGCCAGGACATAAAGGCCCTTTTTTCATACAGTTGACGACTGTGCTAAGCAATAACTAGCATTACTTCAGGGCCCAGAGTCAAGTTTTTTCCACTGGAAAACCACCTGTGCCAACAGTCAGTGTAAACTCCCCAAGGAGAAGCTCCAGGCTGAGGCATCTACACGCTTCCTTTTGACATCTTGGCCCAATATGTTCTAACCCACCGAGGAAGGCACAGCTCATCTTCAAATGGCCGCGTTTTCTACTGCAGCTCTTAAGAAACACTATTAGTAATTGTAACCAGATTGTCCCCCCAAACACACCATAGAATCTGGTAATAAAGGTAACACTCTTCCATAAAACAACAGTTTCGTGAAATGATCAGAGCCTGGCCCAATGTCCTAAACGCTTACCTACCCCCTTAAAGTGTTGGATCAGATTAAAGTGCCATGGGGACATAACTGATGTAATGTTTCAAAATCATAAATGCAGGGGGAGGGCTTTTTCAAGCTGGATAATGGAGAGAATGGAATAATGCAATAAAAGCTGGCTCAAACGCTGAGCCTGTGATACTTGATTTATTGTTTTAATATAATGCTGTAAAGGCCACGCTTGAATATACAGCAGTCGTTTATTTATCTGATAGCCGTGGTCCTAACAATGGGTGTTTAACAACGGCTCTACACTGCGTGTGCTGGCACACACGAATGAAGCTGGTTTTAGAATGTTCCCTGAGAAAGGTGACAGAGCAGCAGAGAGAGGCTGAGAGGTCCCAGAGATCCCTGAAAGCCCCCTGGAAAAAATATAATTCCTCACCTCTCCAGCATGGCTCTGTGGCTTTAGAACTTCCCCCCAGCAAACTGGACACAAGATGAAGACTCTGGTGAACAGTCGCAGCCCACAGGACCGACCCTGAACCTAGAGTTCTGGGTCCTCCAGAAAACCAGCAGAGGGGCGCACACACAGCAGGGGAAGAGGGGAAGAGGGGAGAGGGCAGCACCTCCTGTTCCCTGTCTCTCTAAAAGCCCCGCTCTGCCCTCTTGGAATATGTGAGAGAAAATGCCAAGCTATGGGGCCAAAGTCCCACTTCATTCTGGGGAACGTTTCAAGTTGTCCTCAGCTGAGACGGGGATTAGGCTTGGAACACTGGCTGACATCCTTCTTTCTTAAAAATTTCAAAACCCACCACCTGTGAGCTTATTTCCTACAGCTGAGACTGTCCAGCTGTGGGGTCCTCGATGGCTCCCCCAGCAGCACGGCACAGCGGCTAAGAGAAGTACCTGGTTCAAACCATGTTTGATTCCCGACAGTTTTGTGACCGCATGCTGGTCAGTGCAAACTCTCTAAGCCTTAACTTCGTTTTTCAATGTGGGTAAGAAGATTCTCAGAGCTCCTGTCACAGCTCTGTAGGTTACGAACCAGACTCATATCCATGAGGATGCAGGTTCGATCCTTGGCCTCACTCTGTGGGTTAAGGACCCAGCTTTGCCGGGAGCTATGGTGTAGGTGGCAGATGTGGCTTGCATCCCGAGTTGCTGTGCCTGTGGGCCGGCAGCTACAGCTCCAATTAGACACCTATCCTGGGAATTTGCCTATGCTGCAGATGCAGCCCAAAAAAAGGAAGAAAAAGATTCTCCACCTCTGATAAGGTTAAATAAAATACCAGCTGTACCAGTCTTGTTGGAACAAGAGTTCAAAGTTATACTCAAAACTCAACACTTCTCTTTAGAATGTATTCAGAGTAGAAGGTTTTTCTTTGCACTTGATGGAAGTCTGTCTGATCTGTGGCCCACAATCAATGGGACTTAGATAATAAAAAGTCCTCCAGGAGTTACAACGGTGGCTCAGGTTAAGAGCCTGACATAGCGTAAGTGTGGATTCAGGTTTGATCCCTGGCCTCACTCAGTGGGTTAAGGATCCAGCATAAGTACAAGCTGCAGCACAGATCGCAGATGCAGCTTGGCTCTGGTGTTGCCGTGGCTGTGGTGTAGGTTTGCAGCCGTAGTTCCGATTCGACCCCTAGCCTGGGAACTTCCAAGTGTCACAGGCACAGCCCCCCCCAAAATAAAATTTAAAAATAATGCAAATCATAAACTACAGCACTAAGAAAGCACAAGAAGGAATTCCCTGGTGCTGCACTGGGTTAAGGATTGGGCATTGTCACTGCTGTGGCTCAGGTTACAGCTGTGGGATGGATTTGATCCCTGGCCCAGAAATTTCCGCATGCTGCAGGTGCAGCCAAAAAAAGAAAGAAAACACAATTTTGAAAGAATTTAAGAAAGAAAATACAATATTTGTCTTTCTCTGACTTATTGCACAGAGCATCATGCCCTCCAAGTCCATCAGTGTTGCTGTAAATAACAAAATTCCATTCTTTTTTATGGCTGAGTAGTATTCCACATCTCTTTTAGGCATTCATCTGTTGATAGACACTTAGGTTGTTTCCATATCTTGGCTATTGCAAATAATGCTGCTATGAACATTGAGATGCACGTATCTTTTTAAATTAGTGTTTTGGGGTTTTTTTGGAGGGGTATAGTGGTGTTGGATATATACCAGGAGTGGAATTTCTAGGTCATATAGTAACTCTATTTTTAGCTTTTGAGAAATCTCCATACTGTTTTCCTCAGCGACTACACCAATTTACATTCCCACCAGCAGTGTAGAAGGGTTCTGTTTTCTCCATATCTTCTCCAGTGTTTATTTTTATTCTTTTTGATGATGGCCATTCTGACTGGTGTGAGGTGATACTTCATTGTGGTTTCATTACATTTCTTTGATGACTAATGATGTTGAGCATCTTTTCATGCATCTCTTGGTCATCTGAACATCCTCTTTGGAAAAAAAAGTCATCTGCCAACTTTTTAATCAGATTGTTTGTTTTCCTGATGTTGAATGTGTGAGTTGTCCATATTGGTTGGATATTAACCCTTATCAGTCAGATCATTTGTAAATATCTCCTCCCATTCAGTAGGCTATCTTTTTATTTTGTGATAGTTTCCTTTGCTGTACAAAAGCTTTTGAGTTTATTTAGGTCCCATCTGTTTATTTTTGCTTTTGTTTCCTTTGCTTTAGGAGGTGGGTCCAAAGAAATGTCACTGTGATTTATGTTAAAGAGGGTTCTGCCTATGTTTTCCTCTAGGAGTTCCTCTACAAGCAATTTTTTTTTCTTTTTAGGGCCACACCTGCGGCATATGAAAGTTCCCAGGCTAAGAGTCAAATTGGAGCTGAGCTGCAGGCCTATGCCACAACCACAGCAACACCAGATCCAAGCTGCATCTGTGATCTGTGCTGAAGTTTGCAGCAAAGCCAGATCCTTAGCCCATTGATCAAGGTCAGGGATCAAACCCCCATTCTCATGGATACTAGTCAGGTCTGTAACCCACTGAGCCGCAACAGGAACTCCTACAAGTCCATTCTTATGAGGCATATTATTCCTGGCATTCACCACACTTTGAAAGCATCCTTTTAAATTGTCTGCTTTCTCACAGTATAGACCGAATACTAGTGCTCCCCCCAACATGTGCCCTAACCCCAGTGGAACTGTATTTGGAGTGCCAGGGTGGGGGAGCTTTGGAAGAGAATTAGATTTAGATGAGGTCATGAGGGTGGGGCCCCTCTGATGGGATTCGTGCCCTTAAAAGAAGAGGGTGAACAGAGTTCTCTCTTTCTGCCATATGAAGACACAGTGAGAGATGGCCCCATGCAAGCTACAAAGGGGGCCCTCACCAGAACCGCACCTGCTGACACTCTGATCTCAGACTCCAGCCTCCAGAATCGTGATAAGTAAATGTCTGCATTCAAGCCATCCAGGATGGTATTTTGTTGAGGCAGCCCAAGCCAAGTTAGACAGCTTATCTGTCTCTTTTCCTCCCTCAGTGAGTGACTCCCTGACAGTTTCCATCTAAAGAAAAGCATCTCTGTCTTGCCGGTGGCATGATGACCTCCCAAGCCTACTAGCTATGATAAAGGGACAGTAAGAACTGTTACCATCTACTGAGTACTTGTCTAGGAGGCAAATGGCTTATGGGTATTATATTAACCACTTCACAAAACCCTTACGATGCTCATTTTCTTCTGAGAAATTAAAGCACAGAAAGGTTAATAAACCTGGTCAGGGTCACACAGCTAGTAAATGGTGGTGTCAGAATTTGAACACAGACCATCTGGCCTCAGAGACCGCATCATTACCCACCATGCAGTTTGTCATCTTGTCCTTCTCATTGCCCCTGGGAGCAGAGTGGGGGCCCTGCCAGAAGGGAGACGGGCACGGTTGTCTCTCACCACCCCACCCACTCTCTGCCTTTCCAAATTCTAAGCACAGCTATAGATGTAATACTGAATTTTTTACACACATGCATGGAGTAGTTGTAAATTTATAGATATAAGACTCTGAGTTTTTCCCATTTAAATTCTTTTTCACTAAATCATCATTTTATGATGTTTCTCTGAATTTTTTCCATCAGCATCTTCTTGGCACTTGCTTGAATGCTAGACTATGAAATCTGTCACTGGTGGTGTCACTTTCATGTGTGTTGCTTGCCATAGGAAGGATGTGATGCCCGAATCATTAAGAACATCTCCTGCTCTCTTCCCTTTGCCTTTCTTCTTTCTTTCTTTTTTTTTTTTCCTACAGGAGGCAGGTTCCAAAACATTTATTTCTGGGCTCTACAAAAGTAGTAACATTGACCATTTACGGAAGACTTTTTGCAAATAGGCAGTGGAGGACGGTGGTTAAATGTCTGGGCTCCAGGAGTTCCCACTGTGACTCAGCAGGTTAAGAACCCAACAGCTCTGATTTGACCCCTAGCCTTGGGCCTTCCATATGCTGTAGGTGTGATCCTAAAAAGAAAGTTAAAAAAAAAAAAAATCTGGGCTCTGGGGCCAGACATGCTTTGAACACTCACTTGAGAGTCTGAGCAAGTTATATCTCCTCTGAGTACCTCAGCTCCCTCATCTGAAAGATGGAGATACAACTATCATCAAACAGATTGAATATTAAAGTAGTTAATATATATATAAATTGTTTAGAGCAGAACTGGTATATAAATGCCACATAAATGTGATAGGCCTGTCTGTTGGGACAAAAGAGTACAAGAGAGGGAATGTTAGAAGAATAGGAGCAGCCCAAAAAGAGTAGGAGAGGGCTCAACTGGCCTGTGGATTGGTGCAAACTGGATGAAACAAAACCCCAAGAAAATGCATTTACAAATATAAGATTTGCCAAGTTGAGACGCAACATTGCAACACAGGGCAGAGAGGAGAAGAGAATTTTTTTTCATTCTAGGGCGGTACAATTTTCCCCATTATCTCTCATGAACAATCCAGATTCTAAATTCTCACGGGTTCCTCCTAAATAAGCAGGCTTCCAGCACAAGAAGTAGTCTCTTTAGCATTGTTTACTATTTCCAGGATATGGAAGCAATCTAAGGGCCCATCCACAGATGGATGGATAAAGAAGATATGGTACAATTGAACCCTACTCAGCCATTAAAGGAACAAAATTTGCCATTTGTAGCAACATGGATGGACTTGGACAGCATTATGCTAAGTGAGTTAAGTTAGAGAAAGGCAAACACTGTACGATATCACTTATATGTAGAATCTAAAAACTCCAACAAACTAGTGAATATAACAAAAAAGAAGCAGACTCACAGATATAGAGAACAATACAGTGGCTGCCAGTGGGGAGAGAGGAAATGCAGGAGAACTCAAGGGTAGGGGAGTAGGAGGTACAAATATTAGGTTTAAAATAAGCTACAAGGATATATTGTGCAACAAGGAGAATGTATTTTATGACTATAAATGCTATAAATGCAGTACAGCCTTTAAAACTTGTGAATCACTATTTTGTACACCTCTAATTTATATAATGGAACCTGTGCTTCAATCTTTTTAAAAGACAAAATTATTTTTTTATTTTAAATGATTTCTGGAGTTCCCGTCGTGGCTCAGTGGTTAACGAATCCAACTAAGAACCATGAGGTTGTGGATTC
>PVHT021183632.1:1148324-1214155 GCA_004024745.2 Catagonus wagneri
TAGCAACCATTAAGCTTTTCCGTGTGTAATTTCATAAAATTTAATCCTCACAACAATTCCCTTTTCGTAGATAAGGAATCAGGTTTAAAATGGTTACAAACACTTTGAAAGTGGTTAAGTAATTTATCCCAAGTCATAAAGCTTACTCATAGCCAAATGGGAATTCAAACCCAGGTTGAGTCCAAAAATAATTACGTTCAATTTAACATACAAAAATACAGAAAACTTAAATTTTCTCTTAGCGGTTTTCCTTATACTTTGGGAATCTACCATCATTTGTCTGTTGGCAAGTGCTAGTGCAAAAGAACTAGAAGGAACTGATATTAACAGCAAAACTCTGGCTCATCAGCACCCAAGATGTAATTGCTCATTTAAAAATACTAGGCATTTGGACTTGTAATGTTATCTTGTTTTATGGGAGGTGCCACTTAGTTATGTTCAATATTTCTAAGCATTGTAAACTGGAAACAATTAAACACAGGGTGACTTTTGAGGTTGCTATTTGTATAGAAGTGCCTGTTTTCACTCTCAGGCGCCAGGCCATGATGAGCATTTAATTCTCACAACTGCACTATGACACCAGTGATTTTTACGTTCTTCAGTTTACAAATCAGGAAACTGAGGCTTTGAAGAGCTTACATAACTTGCCTAAAGTCACCCAGCTTATAAGCAGCAGAGCCTCAGTTAGATAGAAGCAATGGCAGTTTGCTTCCAAAATACACACTCTTTTCTGTAACCCACTGAGAGTGGAAAAACCACCAAACTCTGTCAAGCTTCCTCTCCAAAAAATGTCACCCATAGGAGCCTTCCACCCCATCCCCGGTTCCTTATGACTCCCTGGGGGTCCCCTAACAACTAGCTCCAGGAAGGGGTGTAAAGGCCAGAGGCGGTGGGAGGGCTTGGCACATCATTTGGTGATGCTTGGCAGAGACCATGGGACTTCTAGGCATGAGACGCCTGAAATGGAAAAGCACTCATTTTGTTGAGCCCAAGTCTGTTGCACATGACCTCAGCCCCTTTCCTTGCAACTTACCTCTAGGGTCACAGAACAAGTGTACCCCCCGCCCCAGCCCATGCAGCTTTCTTGCTGCCCTGCTTTTATTTATCTCCAAGCTACATGCATTCCTTTTCTTCAACCACATTTGCTGAGGCTAGGTTTCTCTTACGATCTGTCAAAACCAGAGGTTGCTGCTGCCTTGATTTCAGCCCTGTCACTTCAGCCAGATGGATGCCTCAAGACAGGGAGAGGGGGACTGGTCAGAGATCGGGGGGGTGTTTCTATTCTCCTTCAGTGATGGCTCAAGACAGTGCAACATTTAGCTCTGCTAGTCACAGCTGCCAGCTCTTAGTCAATGGAGCGATGACGTGAATGAAGGGCAGTCATGGCCCCCTAAGCTGGCACTGCTCACTTAGACACAGGGGGTGACACCCAGGGGTCGCCCCACCCCATAACCAACCCCATACACATGACTAAGGAACTCTTTCAGTGGGGTGGGAAGGGTCCCCTTTAATTTCTTCCCCTGGTTCCTGACCCTTCTGGTTCAGAGCGTCAGGGAGGGAGAGAAGAAAAAGGGTCTCGTCTGGGGAAGGCCTAGCATGGGACCCCAGCTTCTCTCCTGGGGCTCTCCCCTGAGCCTCTGAAACTGCCCTCCTTCACCCCGTAGCTGGGGCCTCCTCTCCAGGAGTTTGGCTGGGCTGGACGAAGGCCTCTTCCAGCTGACACTGATGTACTGCTTTAGCCCCTGGAAATCCAGACCCCCCACTAATCTCTGGTGGGAGCCATCTTGGCCTTGCCTTTGGCCGTCTCAGCCCCGCCGCCCACAACCTCGGCCCCGTCTGCTCCACAGGACCCACTTCCTTCGCCGACCCCTCCATGGGTGGCAGCAACCTCTCCATCACTCCTTTCTCTCAGCAACTAGCTTTCAGTGTCTCACACTCTGGGATTCTGGAGACGGGCTGTGTGCCAGTCCTTGGTGACCACCCAACTGCCAGAGACACATACGCTTTTCTCTGGGGAGTCTCCTACAGCTCCTTTCTCTGGACCTGCTCTTCTCCCTTATGCCCTTCTCCCTCAGCCCACCCGCAACCCCCGTCTTTCTCATCTCCTAGCTCTTGCCCAACCTCCCAAACTCTTGGAGGCTGGAGATGAGTGATCAGGAGGGAGTCAGAACCCAAGTTTTGTCCACTTCCTTTGGCAAGTCAAGCACTGCACCTGACTTTGGACTGTAACCTCCATTAACAATAATAGTAACAATGGTCGCCAGTATTGATGGGTCACTGAGATATGCGCAGCATCGAACCAAGGGCTCTCCGAGGATCCTCGCATTGAATCCTCACTGCAACCCACGAGGAAGCTGAGGCATTTACCTAACTCGACAGCTGAGGCAACAGAGGCTCAGAGAGAGCCAGTTAATGGCTGGGGTCAGAGTTCATAAGGGACAATGGTTGGATTAAAGAACTCTTTGGTCTGAGTCTGAGGTCAGTGGTGCCTCAACCCTTCTCCTCATCAGACACTAGAATGCTTGTGTAACCATCAAGTCGGTCATTTATTTCATAGTCCGTGAACAAGCCTTTTGTAAAATGGTAAAGTAGTCTTCAATTATTTATATTGTTATTGTAGTTATAAAAAACAATAATTTTTATGATTCTGTTCTATTTGTTCGGCTTTAGGCTGCTTATAGAAGATGCATTAAATGCTCCAAAATGATTTAAACTGAGGCTGGGGACTGAGAGGTGATAGAGGAAGTGTTAGAGCAGCCATTAAAATGTCTTAAACATTAAGGCTCCCAAAAATGGAATCTTTAACTGTATTAAGATCGCCAAACTAAACTGGCTATTTTCCCAAGCAGGATCTCTAGTAATTGCCACTCGATTGAACAGTATAACTAAACAGACTGACATGGAGGCCCCACAAATGATCCTCAAGTCCCCAGGGCCCCCGACACCAGCGGGACGCAGAGCTTTAGTGGTTGCTCAGAAACCAGAACACCTATGCTTTGCTTTGGATTCATACAAACGGCCAAAATATTTACCCAGGTTTCCCCTACACTTAAGAAGTTTTAAAAGGAAAGCTTTCCGTGAAACCATTGCATGGGTGACAAGGATAATGCCATCTGGGAGTGAATCGCCGCTCTTTGCCAGGCACTGGCCTGAGTGCGTCACCAGAATGCCTTCCATCAGCCTTCTTAACAACAGTATGAAGTACAGCCACGAGGGCGCTCGAGTTACAAAGGATCTGAGGATAGTCACCGTGGCAGGCAGGATAACTCCCAGAGACACCCATATCCTTCTCCCTGGAACCTGCGTGTGAGCTACCCTACCTGGCAAAGACTTTGCAGATGAGGTTAAGTTCCGGACCTTGACATGGGACCCTGAGATTAGATGACCCAGGTGGTAAAGACAAGGATGCTTAAAATCACAGTGGAATCATCAGGACACTAAACTAAGGGAGAGGGAGGCAAGAGGTCAAGTCAAATTCAAAGAGAGATTTGAAGATATTACCCTGCTGGCTCTGAAGATGGAGGGAGGAGCTACCAGCCCAGAAGCTGGAAAACGTGAGAAATGGATTCTCCCCCAGAATCTCCAGCAGGAACACAGCCCTGCTGACACCTTGATGTTAGCCTGAAAGGACCCATTTTGGACTTCTGACCTCCAGAGCTCTAGAATAGTAAACTAGTATAAAGCCACTAAGCATTTGTACCCTGTTACAGCGCCCACAGGAAACTAATACAGTCACCCACCTCGTGTTAGCAAATAATGGAGGCTGGATTTGAACTCCGGTATGAGTACCTCCAAGTTTCATCGTCTGCACCCTCACTATCGTGGACTGAATTGTGCCCCTCCCACCCCAACACTTGAAAAAAAATAATAATAATGTTGAAATCCTAATCCTAAGTGTCTGTAAATAGGGTCTAGAAATAGGGTCTGGAGTTCCCGTTGTGGCTCAGTGGGTTAAGAACCTGACATAGTGTCCATGAGGATTCAGGTTTCATCCCTGGCCTTGCCCAGCGGGTTAAGGGTCCAGTGCTGCCGTGAGCTAAGTTTGCAGGCACAGGTCGCAGATGCAGCTTAGATCCGGCGTTGCTGTGGCTCTGTGGTAGACCAGCAACTGCAGCTCTGATCTGACCCCTAACCTGGGAACTTCCATATTCCTCTGTGTGACCATACAAAGAAGAAGAAGAAAAAAAAAAGAAATAAGGTCTTTGCAGATGATCAAGTTAAGATGGGTTTGTTAGCACGGGCTCTCACCCAGTGTGATTGGCCTTGTGAAAGGAGGTAGGGAGGATCTGGCCACAGAGGGGCTACAGAGGGAAGATGACAGGAAGACACAGGGAGAAAACAGCTGTCGACAAGCCAAGGAACACCTGCAGCTACCTGAAGCTAGGAGAGATGCCTGGAACATATCCTCACGCCTTCAGAGGGAGCATGGCCCTGCCAATACCTTGATTTTGAATTTCTGACCTCCGGGACTATGAGACAGTAAAACAGAACTGATCTAAGCCGCCCAGATGGCGGTACTTTGCTTTGTACCTCAACCTCACAGAGCCCAAATCTACCGTCTCAGGGAGACACTCTCCACAGTCAGCTTTAAGGAGGCTGTTAATAATAAGGTGAAAGCGGAGTTCCCTTGTGCTGCAGTGGGTTAAGGGTCCACTGTTGACACTGCAACAGTTCAGGTTGTGGGTTGTTCAATCCCTGGTTGGGGAATCTCTACATGCCACAGGTGCAGCCAAATAATAATAGTAATAACAATAATAATAATAATAGTAATAATAATAATAAACAACTGAAAACAACATCGTCTTACATGTGCCCATAAGTTTTTGTTTTATAGATCCTTTTCACCAACATAAACTTATGTGGTCACACCATGACCACATAAGCAAGGCAAGGATTGTGTCTCTAGCAAGCTTCCATCTAATCCTGCCCGGTCACTGACTCGGGAAAGTGACGAGTCCTCAGGATTCCTCAGCCTCTTCATGGGTGCAAGAGAGACAATCCGAACAGTTCCCACCTCATTAGGTTCTTGAGATGCTTAAACTAGGGACCTGTGTGAAGTTCTTTATACAGCCCATATGAAGCCCTCAGAAAACCCTTTTATACAGATACAAGCTTTTCAGAATCTCAGAGACGTTACATGACTTACATTTGGCTCCTAAATCTCAAAACCAGAACTAAAATCCAAGGCGTCTAAATACTAAGGCAGGACCCTTTGCATCATAATATCCTGTCTCTTTATTACCTTTCATTTTCATTATCCTTTGGGTTTAAATCCATCAGAACCGCTTTATCCTTTGAGCAGTTCTAAATTTAATTCTTCCTCCCATGCCCACCCCAGCCAGTCAAGAAAGATTAGAGTTTGTATAAACTGCTAAGTCTTGGTGTTCAGTTCTTTTATGAGACCCTTTATCCCAAGAAGTAAGTCATCTCATTACCCAACAGCAAAGCAGTTCTCTGAAGATAATGCCTTTTCTCTAGATAAAATGGCGAGACATAAAAAGATGGGAGACACTGCAGCCCCCACCAGCAGCCTCCAAACTGCTGAGTCCCTCAGAACTGCCCTCCGCTGTTTCTGGGTCACCTCTGCTTGTCAAGGCAACCCTAATAACTTCTGAGTTCTTCCGGTGTTTGTAAATAAACTCAGCGCCCTACAGGTTGAAAAGCTGCCTGGGGACCCCTTATTATATTTTCTGCCTTTATCCAACCATCTCAGAAAGTGGTTCTCCTTAAAATCATGGGATGCAGAATAAAAAACCCATCAGGATTTAATGACCATATTTCAGCCTCTCACTGCTTAAAGGAACTTGGCTTTTTCAGCACTTTTGCAATTGTGCAAAATGGAAGCACATCAAAAAGGTAGAGCAGGAGTTTGAATTTTTTTTTTTAACCACCACAAACCATCCATCAAAGTAAAACTATCGATAGTTAGAAGGGAGAAGGTTGGAAGAGCCATGAATGAGGAGGACTGGTGAATATTAAAAAAGACAATCTCTCAGTCTAATAAAATACAATTAACTGAATTTCATCAAGGCTTCTATAAAAAATACACAAAGAATCAATACTGGGCATAAAACCCAAAAGTGGGTTGTTATCTCTAAACCAGAGAAAACATTTCATTAGCCTGAAGGGTTTTATACTCCCATTGGGAAAATTGCTTTTTCTTCACAGCCCTCCTTGGCGTACTACAGAAACTCAGTTGAAAAGTCAATCATCAAAATCACTTAGCAAATGTCAAAAGGTGCTGCCACTTTCTAAATATATTTCTTTATGGAAAATCCAGGCCCTAGAAACCCTGGCACCTTTCCTCCTTACTGACTCACATGCTTCCATCATTTCACTGTTCTTATTTTCTTGCAGTTTTCCTCTTCTGTTTATCTGCCTGTTTCTGTTGTTGTTAGAAACAGCCAATTTTATAAGGTTATGGCAAACAGCTTTTCCCTCTAATGTTTCAGCGTTCTTCGATAGCCACTGCACCCCGAGCTCTCCCACCGCCCCACGTTATGAATAAGCAGCGCTGTCAGGTCCCACCGGCCCCAGCAAGGGAAGCCTTTTTCAGTCTAAACCCAGTTCATTCTCAGAAAAGCCTGTTGCTTAATTTACCCTTTGCCCAGTAACAATGGTCCGGTTTCAGCCCTGCCAACCCCAGATGGACAAGGCACGCCCCTTCCTTCCACGACGCACGAAGACACAATCGGAGCAGTTGCAGAGACCCAGGAGCAGAATGCGAAGATCAGGCATGCACACAGTCAAAGCTGGAACTCAGAGAGTCACCTGGAGACCAGGAGTCATAAAGCACTGAACCAGAAAGAACATGATGGAAGGCTGCTGTGTGTGGATACCAATGACCCGACTTCTAGTAAATAGTAGCCACTGTAAAATAGCCATGGACTGGGTATCTCTGATGGGCACTTGACATGTTTCATTCTTCTGTTTCTGAATTCTCTCTCCCCTGGTCAGCACCAGCAACTGGGGAAAATTGCTGCGCTTTCTGGACCTAGTGTGTTTTTTGTTTTCTTTTTTTCTTTTTAGGGTTCTACCTGCCGCATATGGAAATTCCCAGCCTACACCACAGCCAAAGCAACGTCAGATCCAAGGTGCATCTGCAACCTACACCACAGCTAGCAACAATGCCAGAGCTTAACCCACTGAGCGAGGCTAGGGACTGAACTCACACCTTCACGGACACTACGTGGGGTTCTTAACCCGATGAGCCACAACGGGAACTCCAGGATTTTCTTTCTTTCTTTCTTTCTTTCTTTCTTTCTTTCTTTCTGGACGTAGCGTTATTGAACTCCCATGTATTTTATCTGAACAGGCTTTCTCAACCATCAAGTGCTTTATGAAGGAAAGAATTATTTTGCCTAACACAATGACTTGTTCTATCTGCCAACCAGTCCGTGTGTGTATGCACTGATTCAGCTAACTATCTACATATTTCTAACGTCTTGCTTTGTCCATGTGGATGTCTCCTAAGGTGACAGGTGGTGACAACAGCAGACAGCTGCCACATGGCCCTGGTCCCTAAAGAACGTGTCTGTCTTCTCCTAATAATCCTTAAATTTGGAAAGTGACCTCTGATACTCTCAGGTCCAAACCCTGTCCCTTATCACCCAGCTCTTTCCAAAAAAAATGTTTCATAATCAGAAAAGTAAGTCTGACAAGGATTTGTAAAAAGAAAATTGACTTCATATTAAAGATGTACTTTACCAATACGTCAAGGTATATTTCTTTTGCGTGTAAACTGAAACCCTTGTTCTGCATTGCCAACAGCTCACACACGGCCTGGCACCCAATGAAAACATAAACATAATGACTTGGCATATTGCACCCATGAAATATCCCAAACTGGAATGGAGTTAATATTAAATCATGGCAGAAAAAGAAGCAGTTGACTATATCACACAAAGGAGGGAAAACCAGTAATTAGCAGGATCAAAGCCATTTGATAAAAAAAAACATTCCGTGCCCTTTGAAGAATGTCGTTTTAGCCAAGAGCACGTTGGGATTAGTCAAGTAAAGGTGGTGGTAGCCAAGATAGGACTTTCGACCACAGCATTGAACCTCCCCAAAGCACACATGGATCTAAGTAATGATATTAAGAATTACGGTAAGAAAGCCAATATGATACTTCACGCAATAATAGTAAGGATTTTATATTAGATGTATATAGTATAGTTCATAATATTTTAACAATGTATTCGTATCCATAAAACCTTTGAGATCTAGCCTCTGATCAGAGTAATAAATCCACTTTCTATGCCAGAGAAAGCCAATGTGATTTTAACCACAGTCATGCTGCCATCTAGTGGACGTATGTTAGAACTGAGGTTCTTCATCTGGAAATGGTCAAGAAAGGATTCGAGGTCCTAAGGCTCACGTCAGACATCCCTTTGTCTTTAAGAGACTAATCTATAAATCCTTTATAGGCTCCTTTAAGTTTATATCAAAGAATTTTTACACCATTCCTGTTTCCCATATTAGGAGAAAGATGGTTTCAAATGTCAGTGACACTCAGTGAGCCGGAAGAAAATTTCTGTTTATCTGCTTTTGCCTTAAAAACGAGAAGTTTCTCACAAGAGCAGATGTGTCCCCTGGAAAGAAGCGCCATCAACATGGCACTCGCCTGCCTTTTGTTTAGCTCCATGGTGTGTCTTTGAGGAACTAGACCTCCAACAGAAACTCTGGCCACTCTCTTCCTTTATTTTGGGGTTTTTTTTTCTTCTTTTTGGTGTTGTCCTGAGACATTTCTGAACAGTTGTGTGACAAATATGCTACTATTTGGAAAGAGGTGTTTTAGTTTAGGCCCTTCACATGATTGCTGTAGGACTGAGGTCACAGGAGGAGGAGGAAAGTTGCAAATAAGAAAGAGAGAGGCCGGGCTCCTTTCTCAGCTGTGTGGCCTGAATGAGTCTCTGAACCTCAGTTTCTCCTTCTGCCAAAGGAGCAGGGGAATCAGATGCCAAAAGGAGCACCTCCCTCAAAGGCCTTTTCAAGACTTGTGGTGGCCAAGGGGAAGGAGGAGGGAGTGAGAGGGATGGGGAGTTTGGGGTCGGGAGATTCAAACTATTACGTTTAGAATGGATAAACAGTGGGGTCCTGCTGCATAGCACAGGGGACTGCATCCAATCACTTGTGATAGAACATAATGAAAAATAATGAGAAAAAAATGCATTGTAGATGTATGACTGGGTCACTTTGCTCTACAGCAGAAATTAACAGAACATTGTAAATCAACTATAATTTTAAAAAATTTTTAAAGCACATTCAGATACATCTGTATATGTGAGCTTAGCCTATGAGTAAGGCAAGTGCCATGCAAGAATGACAAACATATAAATATGTAAACATGTAATATTTATAGAAACATAACATATACAGTGTATTATTTTATATATTACCTGTTATACATAAAATAGTCTATGTAATATATATTTACAAATACTTATTTGCCAGTGTGATAAACCAGAAAAAAAATGCTTTATTGCCATTATTTAATTAACCTATACATTTTTCATACTGTCTCATATGCAGCGGTGCAAATCCCACATAGCGATGATCAAAAAGATTGGGTTGACTCTCATTCCCAGGAATGGCACTGAGATGGTTTCCTCACCGTGAAATACTGAAATGTCCATTCTCTGTGGATCCTGCAGACTTTGCAGGGGTCCCCAAAGGAAGAACTGTCTTACCTGCATACCCCAGGTTGCTTTGTTCTGAGAGGGGTCACCCTCCAGCTGGGAACCCAGTCAGCCGCTGCTGAGCAGCTGGCGGCTGGCCATCTTGTCTCTGTTTGCTCTGCAGTGTCCTCATTTACACAGCATGAAAGGCAGGCTTTTGGGTTTACTTGTGATACGGAATTGGACCTGTACTGGTCAAGGGCTGTTAACTGGATTCCCAGAGTCACCCAGTGGGTGCCCCTTAGGGTTCCACAGCTCCCAATTTGGGGAGGTCTAGGAAGCCGCCCCCGCTCCTCCGCCCCCCGACAGGTGACAGTTTGTTGACTCAGGCCACTTGGGCCATCTCCTTGTACCATACTTTCTGCAAATAGTACTTTATAGGATATTTAATTATAGCAGAAGCCAGGCTGCCTCCATGCTGGCTCCCCCTTCTCCTTACTGGAAGAGACACTTGCCCCTGGTTCCAGGTCCCGCCTTTCCCTCCGGAAAGGAGTGGGTCCATCCAGAAGGCAACCTCAAGGTTCCCTCCACCTATCTCCATAACTGAGTCAGCCTTGTAGAGCCAGCACGGTGGCATCTTCTTCTTTGAAAACCCCCAAACGCACTCCTACTGCTGGTGGTTCTCCAGAAGCACCCGGGGACCCCGATATCCATCCCCAGACACAGCCCTCTGCGCAGCCCCAAGCAAAAGCATGCAATCCCTCAAGTCTAGAATCCCTGACTCTTCCTACTAATACTCACCCCTGCTCTGTACATAAAAACCAGAAGCAATCAAAGTGCCTGACAACAGAGACTAAAATGAGGGTCCATAACCTCAACTGAATGCTACCTAGTCCCTAAAAACTACGATTATGAAGCCATGTAAAAATGGTTACAGTACATTTTACAAAAATGCAAACTACAGAATAATGCCTTGAAGACTGATTAGGATGATGTCAAAATGTGCCTGAACATGTACAAGGGAATCCAGAAAGAGGAAAATTGCTTTTTTGTCAGGATATAGGTATTATGAGTGAATTATTTTAATTTTTTAAAATGTTCTTTCTGTCAGTATAGTGTGTTCTTACAGCAAATAAAATTTGACCCAATGGGCAGGAAAAGCAGAATGTATTTAAAATTTCCATCATCAGGAGTTCCCACTGCGGCACAGCAGAAATGAATCTGACTAAGATCCATGAGGATGCAGGTTCGATCACTGGCCTCACTCAGTGGGTTAAGGATCTGGCGTTGCCATGAGCTGTGGTGTAGGTCGCAGACGCGGTTTGGATCCCGCATTGCTGTGGCTGTGGCATCAGCGGCTGTGGCTCCGATTTGACCCCTAGCCTGGGAAATTTCATATGCGGCAAGTGCAGCCCTAAAAAGTAAAAATAAAAATAAAATAAAATTTCCATCATCGATGGATAAAACCAATAGAACACTAAAATAATAGTGTTGAGTTAAATACATGCCCTACAAGTTTATAGTAATAATAGCTATCATTTACGGACTGCTTAGTATATGCATTATCTCATTTACCTGGAGTAATACTATGCACTGGATTAATTAACCTAGTTTTACACAGAAGGAAACTGCAGTCCAAAGAAGGGGAGTGTTGTGCCCTAGACAGAGAACAAAAGGCAGAGGTGAAAGAGGGCTGTTGGAAAGGTTTTCACTTGCACTGCCCGATTCATTCCTAACACTGCCAAGCCCCTAAGGAAGTATTAACAGAAAAGTCTGGTCAAGTTTTCTACCTTGTTAAGCAGTGTAAGCATGCCCAAATGCTTCATTTAGGGTAATTGATATTAGTGGAAAATGCTTAAAAGCAGATTGCACTTTTCACTTTGCCTATCTCTGAAACACACTTAATGGGCTACAGGTAAACTGGGTGATACTTATTAAAATGGACTTTTATTGCATCCTAAATAGCTGCAGTAGCTTCCCTATGAATTTTAAGTTTGCACTGCCTTTACTTTCACTCTGAAAATACAGTTTATATGAATCCTTGCTAATCCATTTTTTTTTTAAGGGCCACACCTGTGGTACACGGAAGTTCCCAGGCTAGGGACTGAATCAGAGCTGTGGCCAGCAGCCTACGCCACAGCCACTTCAATGCAGGATCCAAACCATGTGTGACCTACACCACAGCTCACAGCAACACTGGATCCTTAACTCACTGAGCAGGGCATGGATCGAACCTGCATCCTCATGGATACTAGTTGGGTTTGTTACCGCTGAGCTGCAACGGGAACCCTTCTATTTCTTATCTGATTCATGTTTGATGACTCCAGTTCAGCAGCTGACACATACTAATGACTTTGTCTATGGCAGTGGGAGAGGAAAGGGGTAGAGAGACCCACTCAGAGCCCCTGTGATGTTATAGACTAATCTGCATCTGCAAAGCCATTTAAGTCTTCAGGAAGACACTGTTCTCATGTTCTATCATTCAGCCACTCAGAACTTTGCATGAAAATATAATTCCTCTTACACAACTGGTGTTCTAGATGGTCCACGCAAAACAAGTTGCTTTTATTGAGCCCTACTTTCAACTCCCTGAATCAAAATCCTGTTGAAAGGGCCCTACATCCCAAGCCACAGAAAAGCACCCCCCACCCCCAACAATTCTGTCTAATAGAATTAAGTTCAAGTGTCTTCGATAAAGGAGGAGACAGAAAGTCATCATAAGATGCCAATGGGAGAGGAATATAACAGTAGAGGAAGAATCCGGGTGATTTGCTTTCTTAAGGGTAAAGGGCAGCTATGGTCAAATTCTCCATCTTCTAGACTTTGGCCTTTATATTCTATCAGAAACTTCTAGCTCATGGAGAACTCATCACTGGTGTGACCACACCCCTTAGACAAGATTGCCTGTAACTCCCATTTCATTTCCACCATGCACAAGATTTCTGGGCATTCATTTCTTTCCACTGCCTCTGATGTAGAGCCCTGCTTCTGCTGAATTTGCTAACTTTCTGGGTCATCTCCTCATCCGATCCCTATTCTGCTCAGTACCAAGCCTCCCTGGGGTGTCTCAGTTTCTTCATCTGCACAAACCACTCCATCTCTTGATTTCTCTCACACAGATACACACACACATGCTTACATACACAATACATACATATATACAACCATGCACACACACCCACACAAGCCCACCACTTAGAAAAGGCACATGTACACTTGTGTGCACAACATGCCTTACTTAAGACTTCAACAAACTGGAAGAGGGGAGAGTTACACTACTCACCTGCAGTAATGTGCTAACAAGTACTCCGTACTGAGTATTGTTTTCTCGTAACAGGTACTGGGCATAGTATTCCTCTGAGCTCCTTACAATAGGGACACCATGATGATTAATTTCAGGTGTCAGCCTGATGCCTGGACATCTAGCTAAATACTGTTGGGGGACGTGCCTGTGAGGGGGTTTCTCAAAGAGGTTACCAATTGAATTGATGGACTGAGTAAAGCATGCGGCCCTCCCCAGTTGTGCGTGAGCATCATCCAATCTGTTGAGGGCCTGATGGGACAAAAAATGGAGGAAGGTTGAATTCCCTCTGCCTGACCGTAGGAGCTAGAACATCGGCCTTCTGCCTCTAGTGCTCCTGGCTCTCAGATCTTCAGACCTTGACTTGCAAACAGAAGATCGTAGGATTTCTCAGCCTCTGTAATTGTGTGAGCCGATTTCTTATAAGAAATCTCTTTCTAGAGACACACAGACATACACATTTGTATCCTATTGGTTCTGTTTCTCTAGAGAACCCTGACTAATAGAACAGGGGCACTTCATACTTCCTTGGCCTCTGGCCTCTCTGTCCCCAATCTCCCCCCGCCTCTCCCCCAGTCTTGACATATAGGAATTGCACTTTTGAAATTCCCTGGGTTCCCCTGACTCCTAAAATCCCTCAGTGCTTCCCCTTCTATTCCCAGATGACATCAAACTGAAAAGCTTTAGCATGGCAAAAGAAATTTTAAACAAAACAAAAAGGAAGTTTATAAATGGGAGAATATAGTTGCAAACAATATATGCAATAACTGGTTAATATCCAAAATATACAAAAAACTCATACATGGAGTCCCTGTCATGGCTCAGTGGAAATGAATCTGACTAGCATCCATGAGGATGCAGGTTCGAGCCCTGACCTGGCTCAGTGGGTTAAGGATCTGGCGTTGCATGAACTATGGTGTAGGTCGCAGACTTGGCTCAGATCCTGTGTTGCTGTGGCTGGGGCATAGGTCAACAGCTATAGATCTGATTTGATGCCTAGCCTGGGAACCTCTATATGCCTCTAGTGCAACCCTAAAAAAAAGACAAAAAAAAAAAAACTCATACAACTCAATATCAAAAAAAATCCAATTAAAAAATGGACAGAGGACTTGAATAGACATTTTTCTGAAGAAGACATACAAATGGCCTAAAGGTACATGAAAAGACACTCACCATCACTAATCATCAGGAAAATGCAAATCAAAATCACAATGGGATACCACTTCATGCTTGCTATAATGACCATATCATCAAAAAGACAGGCAATAACAAATGTTGGCAAGGATGTGGAGAAAGGGGAACCTTAATGCACCGTTGGTAGGTACGTAAATTGGTACAGCCACTATGTTAAACTGTATGGAGGGTCCTCAAAAAATTAAAAATAGAACTACTGTAAAAATCTAGTAATTACACTTCTGGGTATTTACTCAGTGAAAACAAAAACACTATTTGAAAAGACATATACACCCCAATGTTCACTGCAGCATTATTTATAATAGCCAAGAAATGGAAGCAACCTAGCTGGCCATCAATTGATGAATGAATAAAGAAGATGAATGGATTTTTCCATATCACACAATGGAATATTACTCGGCAACTTAAAAAAAAAAGGAAATCTTACCATTTACAACAACGTGATTGGATGCAGAGGGTATTATACTAAATGAAATAAGTCATAAACACAAATATTGTATGATCTCACTTCCATGTGGAATATAAGAAACAAAACCAATAGTCAAAAGCAAAATGAAAACAGACTCATGGATACAGAAATGGCTGGCTGCCAGAGGGGAGGCAGGTGGGTATGAGTGAAATACATGATGGGGATTAAGAGGTACAAGTCACTTATAATAAATAAGCTACAAGGACATAATATCCAGCGTAAGGAATATGTTCAATAATATTGTAATAAGTTTGTACGAGGACAGATGGCTACTAGACTTACCATGGTGATCATTTCATAATGTATGCAAATGTCAAATCACTATGTAGTACAAGTGAAGCTAGCATAATATTGTATGCCAACTATATTTCACTTAAAGAAAGACTGGATATTACAAATGTCAGGTAGAGGGAGTTCCCGTCATGGTGCAGCGGAAACTAATCTGACTAGGAACCATGAGGTTGCAGGTTCGATCCCTGGCCTCGCTCAGTGGGTTAAGGATCTGGTGTTGCTATGAGCTGTGTAGGTTACAGACGCGGCTCAGATCTGGCATTGCTGTGGCTGAGGTGTAGGCTGGCAGCTACAGCTCCGATTAGATCCCTAGCCTGGGAACCTCCATATGCCCTGGTGTGGCCCTAAAATGACAAAAGACTAAAAAAAAAAACAAAGCAAATATCAGGTAGAGAATATAGATTATGTTTGATGTATAAAAGTAGGAATTGTAACATAAGAAGTAATAAACTAACAAAATGACCAGCATAAAATTTTTTAAAGAAATTAATTAAGAAAATACTCAAGGTATAAATCAGGATGATTGGACTAAATATACACACTATCGTATATAAAATAGGTAACTAACAAGGACCTACCTTACAGCACAGGGACAATAGTCTGTAATAACCTGTATGGGAAAAAAGAATTGATGTATGTATATGCATAACCGATTCACTTTGCTGTACACCTGAAACCAATACAACTTTGTAAGTCAACTCTACTCCAATTTTCTCTAAAAAAAGAAAATGCTCAATTAAAGACATTATCTTATGATGTATATTTATACATTAAGGTTAAAAATCATCTCTCCAGAAAGCATCTTAGTTGTTAGTAATTTGCAGAGAAAAAAGAATCCTTATAAAAGTTTATTTAATGCTTTAAAAGATAAATTTCCAATTTTTATTTTTTTAACTTGCTAGCCAAGGACATACATATCTATTATATTCCCTTTCTCAGAAGTATGCCAAAAATAAGTATATTGAGTATAAACTGAATAGTCCCAAAGACTGAATTTAACTGGAAAAGATTGTTTTAAATAGGGAGACACTGGATATCTTCTGCGAGCAAGCTTATGCTTTTTTTTTCTTGTCCCCAAACACATGTGAATTCTACATCTCTGACTAAAGATCTAAACTGTTCTGTTTACACAGAAATAATCCCCTATGCTGATGCATGCAAATTATATTTATTAAATACAAAATTTAAAAATCCAAGAAGACTGCTGGTAGGAGTTGCCAAGTGCACCGTTTCATGTCGAAACAGAGGCCTGCCCAAGACAACTTAGCGGGCACTAGAGGGAGCCACGCAGACAAGAGGGATTTCAGGATGACTAGGCCTGGAAGGGACAGCTGGAGGGTCACTGTCAAACCCCAGTCTGACAGGCCGAGCACCCAAATTGAACAGAGTAGGAAAGACAAAAACAAAGACATGAACAGACATGAGCTCGGGGTGACAGGTGTTATCTTTGTTGTGATGGATAAAGGAGAGAGCAGGGAGACCGACTTCCTGGATCATGACCCTAAACCTGAGGCCAAGTCTAGGTCACACTCTAGATGGCGCACACAAATCCTGCAGGCGTTTCTGCCTCAGTCTTTTTGTTTTCATCAGTCTACTGGGGCTTTCAGGCCCTTCTCTGTCCCGCCTTCCCTCTAGCCCCACTCCTACCCTGTGCACACAACCACGGGCTCAGTAAAGATCGTTCATGGTGTTTCTACCCCACCCTGGGAAAGCCAGGAGGCTCCCTGTACCCTGCTGGGTAATTGCATTTTCACCCCAGGGAGGAAAGCTGCTCTCTGAGCCAGGAGAGTTCATCTCCCCCAGGGAATACGGAAAGGGGGGTGCAGAGTATATGATGTGCCTGTGCTTTTGTTAGAAAGTGTTCCTCTTTGTCCCAGAAATCAGTCTCTGCCTCTGCAGGCTTCCTTTTGTAGTACAAAGGGAGCAGCTTAGCCAAGGATTACGAGCAATTTGGGAGGTAGGATTTCCCTGCCAAGTTGCAAAGAAAATGCAACTGGTCTGGTGATAAAGGGATCAGGGAAGAGTGATGTCCTAGGATTTGACTGAAAGCAGCAGCAGGAACCACAGGGGGACAGGAAATGCAGGGGCCAAGAGGCAACACAAAGAGCTCCCAGCTGAGCTCCAGCATCTAATCACAGAAAGCCCCAGGCGCAGGGCTTAGAAGCAGATGTTCTCAGCCTACATCCTGGTCGCCCCACCAGCAGCATCAGGCTCACCCCACTGTTCACGCTCCCGGCCCTGAGTCCACTCTCCCCTGCCTCTCTTATCACTGTCACGCTGGCCAGTCCTTCTCAGTCTCCTTGGCTGGTGTCTCCTCTAGTGGCTCTCCACTTTCAGACCTCCACACTCAGAACACCTCAGGGCTCGGTCCTTAGACCTCTCTACACAATTCTCACTCCCTAGCTGACCTCATCCATGCTGCAAGGACCAACTGGACCAAGGAGCTCCACCCAAACCCTCCTCCCCCTCTCTTCTTCATCTCCGTAGATGGAAAAACTATTCTTCCAACAGCTTATCTTAGAGTCATCCTTGAACTTCCCTCTTTTTTCATATACCTTTTATCTAGCAAAGCCTATTGGTCTGCTTCTAAGTCTATCTAGAATGCAACTTCTCACCACCTCATCACTGCCATCCCCTTACCAACCAGCATCCCTTTGCAGCTGGACCACCAAGGTAACTTCCCACTGGTCTCCAAGGTTCCACCCTCTCTGCAGGGTGCTCCACAGACCATTTATTTCCCGTTTAAATCTTCTAAGGATTTCCAATCTCACTCAGCTTAAATTCTTCCTTGATCTGTCCTCCACTGTTCACCACGTCTTATTTTTATTCTTAGCTGTCCTATCTGTTTTCTTGTCTAGAACAGGAGTCAACAAACTACAATACCCGGGCCAACCATCCGTTTCATAAAGTCCTACTGGAGGCAGCCACGCCATGTCCGTTCATTTCAATTTTTTCTATGGATGCTTTCATGCTGAAATGCAGAGATGAGAGTTGTAAGCAGAGACCGATGGCTGGAGAAGCCTAAAATATTTACTATCTGAACATTTACAGAAAAAAAATTTGCTCATCCCTGATCTAGGAACGTGAACTCCATGGAAATAGGGCCTTTGTAAATGTTCAATGAATATTTGTTAAATAGATAATAAGTGCAAAGCAGTGACTGGCTTTCTAGTAAAGGTAGCAGAATGTGACATCCAAATGGGGTTATCCTATAAAAGACAACAATTGTAATAATAAAGTAACACTGAAAACAGATCCACATTTGTTGATGCTGTAAATGGTTTCTGTCTCCGAGGAGAGGAGTCTTTAATTTACTTTCAGAGAAGGCTGTGTTTCAGTTTAGGACGCTCTGTCTCAGCAGGTTGCTACCTGCTGCCCCTGGGGAAGACCTGCATGCAACCACCGAGTAAGCTGAATGCTGACATTTCACAGTTTCATTTAATAAGGCAAATAGGCTGTGTCTTTCAGCAGCGATATGGGCTCCAGATTAAGGTAAGGCAAAAACAAAAACAAACAAAAAAATCTCCTCTTTCCTTTGGATGCTAAGGTTAAGCTTGTCCTGCAGGATGGAGATGCCGGGGGCCTTCCCCACTCTTAAGCGGTGGCTGGCCAGGAGGTAGAAGGGAAGTGGCCTGAGAGGGACTCACCTGGGTTATGGAGGGATTACGCCCTGGTTCCATGCGGGGGAGCCCTCAAAGCACTGTGACATCTCAATTGGTGACAATTCGTCTGTCAGCATCTCAACCACACACTCACTAACAGCCCGCAGAGCAGGGGAGGAGTGTCGCCTTGGGCGGTACCAGCAGGGACACAGACCTGGGGGGTTTGTCTCTGTCCTCAGTACCAGCCACGCGGAACTTTCGACAGTTATTAAGTCCCAGAGTTGGATGTGCACTTGGTAATCAGAGGCGGCAGGCACCCCTCACCCTGAGTGACCTGAGCCTCAGGGAGGAGATGGGTCTGACCACCACCCCGTCCCCCGACCCCACTCCCCGTCCTCACTGTGGGAAGGACCCGGGAGCCTCGGGGGCACAGAGCTTGCCCTGAGTTTTGAAGCCTAGCTGGATCAAGAGGAAAAGGGCAGGGGAAGCTGATATGAGGAGAGACTGCATCTGCTTTCCATACGAGACCCTCAGGGGGGTGTCTGCTTCAGGTCACACGCCAGGACCGGAGGGCTCCTGAAACATCTCCAGAGACGATCAACAAACAGATGCCATCCTCCCAGTGATCTTTCTTTACTTGAAAAGCTTTGAAGCGGAACAAGAATTACACTTTCTGGACTTTGATTCTGACCTAGAATTAGAATCAAGTGGTGGCAGGTCTGCGAAGGCAGATAAGGGGCTGGAAACAACTAATTTCCAATGATCATAACTCTCCGGCAGCGAAATCGTCTCTAGACGAGTGGGGACACTTCTCACTAGCAGAGCTAAACTCTCACAGGTCAGAGCTGCAGAAGCGGGGGCTGGGCATCCTCTCATCCAGCCTCCAAACCACCCTCCAAATGACTTGAAGAGGGTACCACTTATTTAGATGCCTCATTTCCAGCAGGTTTATTGAACAGTGATCTCCAGAATACAAAGGTCGTCAGAACAGGGAAACAATCTGCCAAAGAACACTGTTTAAGAAAGGAGCTTGAATACCAAATTATTCATCAGTTTGTCTGAACCCACGGCCAAAGGACCGGAATTCTTGCTTTGGGCTGATGGAGGAAAGAACGTGGCTGTCAAAAATATAAGAAATATAAACTTCTTATTTTTGTGCCAATAATGATAAAGAGAGGCACTTTTCCCCCTGCAAAACTATTTTTTTTTAACTTTCCAATGTGGTTGCCATGGTGATCTGAGCTGGTGCCGGACTCCTGCTAGGAGACCCCAGCTCCCTGCTGTGCTCTAGCTTGTTCATGGCCGACACTCCCCACTCCCAGCTTCTCTTCAGGCACATTGGGACCCTGTCTGCCAGGTGTGGACTCAGCCTTGTTTTAGTCGCAATAATCAAAGGAGGGAATTTAAACCCTGGCCTTTCGGAGATTTTTAATAACACTTTAAAACACTACATGGTACATTATAAACAGGCATACATATACATACACAAATACAAGATAGTACAAATAAAGTAAAATCGCCTAAAATCCGATTCAAAGAAGACTTCCGTTAATATTGTGAACACACTCTGGAAGATTTTGTTGTTCCCTCAACCATTTATGTGTGTGGGCTCACACATACACTGCTTTTTAGATAAAACATATCATAATGTACTTGATCTTTTGAAACCTTAATTTATCACTTGAAATGTCTTCAGTGGTCACTGATCTTGAGCAACAAACATAATAACATCTAATATCATTGAGAGCGCCATAGGAGACATGTATTAACTCATTTAATGCTCATAAAACCCCAGCCAAGAAGGTTATTATCTATTATTATGCCTACTTTGCTGTTATTATTTCTGTTTTCCAAATAGCCAAACCAGTTACATCCCAAGATCTCACAGCTAGTAAGTGATGGAACCAGGATTCAAATTCGGTTCTCTAGTTCCAAAGCCTGTGCACTTAATTTCCACATGACATCATCCCTGAGCAATGGTCCTTTTTCCCAAAGGCTATTTTGTGGTGTACATGTACCATCAGTTACTTCCTCAGTCCCCATTTGATGGGCATTTAGATTGCTTGCAATACTTTGCAACTAAGAGCAACACTCTGAAAGCAATATTCTGATGCTTGAATATGCCTCTTGCTACCTTCATGAGATGATTTCCTCCTCCAAGCAGGATTGCTAAATCAGGGACTTGACCCACCCTTTATAAAACTTTCTTTTTCTTTATTATTTTCTTAGGGCCATACCTGTGACATATGAAAGTTCCAGGCTAGGGGTAGAATCAGAGCTGCAGCTGCCAGCCTTCACTACACCCACAGCAACACCAGATCGGAGCTGAATCTGCAACCTACACAGTAGTTTGACCTACACCACAGCTTGAGGTAACACCAGATCCTAAACCCCCCAAGCAAGGCCAGAGCTTGAACCCTCATCCTCATGGATACTAGTTGCATTCTTAACCAGCTGAGCCACAATGGGAACTCCAACTTTTTGACTTTACAGTGGTATGAGGGTGTCTCTTCCCCCCATGTCCTGGTTAATACCAGGCTTGTTATGGATGACTTCAGCTGCAGTTTTTGACTATAATAAGGTTGACAGTCTTTCATTTTTATTGACCTCCTGGTTTTCTTCTTCTGAGTTACATGTCTTTTCCTTTGCCTGTTTTTTTTTTTTTTGTATGTTTGTTTTTTTGTTTTTTGTAATGACTGCCCTTATCTTTTCCTGGTTTTCTTCCCACAGCTGTCACTGTGTAGGTACCAGGATGCATTATCATGGGCAGTAGAAGAGACTGGCTCCTTTAGCACCTGCCCTAATCTCCTCCTGTCCCAGCATTTTCCAGACTCCCCTGCAGCTAAGACTTCAAATGTGTTGTCTTACCACTGGGACATGCTGGCAAGAAACTTGAGAAACCGAGTCAACACATCAGGCACATACGGCTTTCATGCTTGCTGCTGTGGGGTCACTGGGCTCAGTGTGGCTCAGGAGTGAACAGTAGTAGCTGCAGCTTCTACATCTGTGGCTCACATCTGTGACTCTGGGACCAGGTGACCATAGGAGGAAACAGCAGCTTCCTGGGTGAACCAGAGCAGGAGGCCACCTCTGAGATCTCCTCCTTCCCTCCTTCCAACAATTCAGTAGCCACTTAATTCCTTACATTATATCCCTTCCTGCTTAACGAGCCAGAGTGGGTTCTGTGATCTGCAACTGCGCCCTGACCATTAAATATTAAGCCATACTAAACATGTCTTAATTTTTCTTCCAAGATTGCCATTTGACTTACAATATTGTTTCTGCTCTTCCTTTGCCATTTCAACGTTTGGTTTGTAGTCATATTTTAAAACTCTTTCTTTATCATCCTTTATAGCACCTGGAAAAAGTTTTTCCATGGTAAGTTGATAAAAGCTATATTTGCTTTCAGTACAATTATTACTTAGTATTTGCAATTTGTGTGTGTGTGTTGGAGAAGGGAGGGGGCACAAGAAATATGGCAACTGCTGTAATCAAATAATCCCAATGATTTTTAAATGTCATCTATAGACACTTGGATGTGGCCTTTATTCCACTTTCAGGGTTGGCAAACATTTCTTGTAAAGAAACAAACAGTTAAGTATTTTTTGGCTTTACTGCTCAAAGGGTCTCTATTGCAACCACTCAGTTCTATCTTTGTACCACGGAAGTAGCCATAGATACAGTGTAAATGGACAGGCATGGCTGTATTTTGTCTGCTAGCCTTAGACTGCTGACCCCTGTTCTATGTCCTTACCTTGTTTATTCCTGGGCCATTACCATGCTCATTGTATTACTACAACTTTAAGTTCTTTCTCATTATACTTCTTTACAAATCTTTTTGGCTATTCTTGAATATCCATTCCTCTAGAGGAACTTCAGGGTTGTTCTTTTTTTCAAGTTAGAAAATCTTATTGGGATTACAATGGGAGAATTGCTTAACTCATCAATAAATTTAGAAGGAATGCCATCCTTACAAAGTTGTCCTCCAATCTCTATTTATTCAAGTCTCCTATTATTAAGAATGTTCTTCCTAGAGGGGAAGTATAGGCCCAGAGTCCAATCCCAGCTCTGTCCCTTCCTGACTGTGTGACTCTGGGCAAGTGTTTTCTCTGTCCTTTTACTTTCTCATCAGTAATAGGTGAATAGTAGTATTTCTCTTGCAGGTGTTGGGGGCGGGGGGGGGTGGCGCATGGTTTAAATGATTTGCCTGGAACATGGAAACCATTGTCCACTTGTTGCTCTAAAGCTGCTGTTAATCTGTTAAATCATAGCGGTTATTGATGTAGGGATGCCGTCTACTTCTCACTTTAAAAACTGGTTCTAATGCTTCGCCATTGAGCATAATGAAAATAACCTATGGAGATTTCCCTAATATGATCTATTTACTGTTTTTGTTTATCCAGAATACATGTTGACTTTCATCAAACGCCTTTGCGGCATCTTTTGAAATCAACATACTTTTTCCCCGCCTTTACCCATCAAAATAGAGAATTACTTTAGCAGATTTCCACTAACAATCCATCCTTGATGTGTTAAAATGAGCCTCTCTTTTTTTTTTTTTTTTTTTTTTTTTGTCTTTTATGTAGAGCCGCACCCGCGGCATATGGAGGTTCCCAGGCTAGGGGTCTAACAGGAGCTGTAGCCGCCGGCCTTCGCCACAGCCACAGCAACGCGGGATCCGAGCCGCGTCTGCAACCTACACCACAGCAAAATGAGCCTCTCTTGACCACAGTGCTATCCTTTTATGCATTGCTATGCTTTTTGGGGGGTTTTTACATCAATGTTCTTAGGAAAGATTAAACTGCTTAGCTAATTGTTTTTAAGTGCTACCCTCACCCATTATTTTATACCAATGGTGTGCTTGTTTCATAAAGGTAATATAGAGGCTTTACTTCTTCTCTGTTCTGGAACAATTTTAAACAGCCTTAGAACCATCTGAACCTCAAGAATTTAAAATTATCCAAGTGGAAACTGTTTGTGCTTGATGTTTTATGGCAAATGACTCAGTTTCTTCCATAATAATTGGTCATTTTCTTTTTCTTTTCAATTCCTGTTGAGTTAGTTTTATTAAAGCCTTTTCTTCCAAAAGCATTTATTTAGCCTAATTTTTCCACTTGTTAGAAGATAATCTGTGCTCAGATTTACTGGTTCCAGAAAAACTATAAAATGTCTCTAGTTCATGCTTGTTTGATTTTTATTATTTCTTTCCCTAAGTTTACTCATTAATTTTTGATTAAAAAGAAAAATACTCCATCGTTATATAAACCTCACTCTGTGCTTTTCATGGAAGCTTTCTCCGCTTTGCCCTCCTTACCCCAATCAAACGCACAGTCTTTGACAGTCCTTATAAATGTCATCCAATATGAGCAGAAGCCCCCATGCTACGTGAGTCAGGACGCGATACAGGGAGAAAGGCAATGAAAGCCAGTGGTCATGGGGCCAAGATCCCTGTGAAGCTATAAGAATCACTCTCAACCCCAACTACACATCAGAACCATCTGAGATGCTTCAAAGCCAATACCTGGACCCCTCTCCAATCTAATTAAACCAGACCCTTTGGGGTAGAACCTGGGCATTAGAATGTTAGGTCTCCTCGGACGATTCTAATGTGTACCCGTTTGAGAACAAACAGGCTCTAGAAATATGGAGGGAGGGAAGAAACAAAACCTTTAAAGGAATGTGGCCACATCCACTCGAAGGTTTGAGCCCTAGACTAAGTAGTCCCATGTGTCTGCTTTAAGGATTCTGTTCCAGACGCAATGGCTTAGGTCTCTCTGTGGGGGTCTGAGGAACAGGATGACAACCTCACCACCCAACACAGGCTTCTGGCATTAGAAACAACTGTGGCAGAAAAAAAAAAAATCACATATGGAAAAACGCAAAAATTCTGTCCAACATGGTGGAAGAGCAGTGCCTGAGGCACAGAACCCACAGAGAGACAGTTCTTGTAGATCACTGCTCTCTGCGCCTACACAAATGCACCATTTCCTCTGAAAAAGATTTAGCATCATGGGAAAAAATCCTGAGAGTAGGACTTCAACGTCTCTCATCCACAATTCTAGAAGTGATACATCACAGGATGGGCATTTTCAAACTGAACATATATGGCTCAGAAGAAAGTCCCTCGAGTCTCAGACAAGACAGGGTAGAAATTTTATTGCATAAATATTCTCCACTCAGCCTCATCCCATTCCCCACAAAATACCCAACCACCTTTCTCTAACCCAGCAGGTCAGTCTGTTCTTATTCTTCCACTTTTTTTTTTTTTTTTAAGGCTAAGCAACTTGACTTTAGTGCCAGATAACATGTCGGCTAGTCAGGCTTTTAAAATTCCCCATGTTTAATATAAGAGTAGTTTTATACATTTCAGATGATAATCAATGGCAACCTTGAAACCTCCAGCCTCGCTAGAAATTCAGGATGGAGTCAGACAGACCAATCCAGGTCCTAACACTCACCATGTTTGTATCTTTGGGCACATTTTCACATTTTAGTTCCAGAGATTACCTAGCTCATGGGATAGTTATGAAGATGGAATGAGATAACTCATGAAAAGTGCTTAACACAGTGTCTGCCACCTCGTAAACACTACATCCTCTCATCCAACAGCTATTTATTTGTTGTTTTATAGAAAGCACATCAAAGACTGGGCTAGGCACTACGGATACAGCGATGCGGAAAATCAAACTTGATCCCTGCTTCCATGGAGCTTATAAACTAATTCTCAATAGATGTGGGCTCTTATTATTTCAAGATGCTAGGAATGGGAATGATCCTTTAGCTACTAAAAATAAGTAGTCTGAGCGGCACAGCAAGGATTTTGCAATCTTTTCCTTGGGCTTGCTAACTCCCAAATGGCAGGTATTTGTACAGTTAAGTTTCATGAAAACAAACAAATGCAGCCCTGAAGGGCTGGATAGCTTTCTGACTTTGATTGAACTTGAAATGACAGGGATTAGGGGGGTATAGAAATAGGCTGAGCCGACCAACTTCCTGCTCCCAAGAAGTCTTTCCTGTGCATTATAACTCCCACGTAAGTCCCTCGCCTCTCTGGGCTTCAGCTGCTTCATCTGCAAAATGAAGATACTGTGCCAGATTACGTCCAAGGTCCCTGCCAGCTCCAACATTTTCTAGTAATTTTAAGTGTGAGCATGTGGGTTTTTTTTTTCCCCCTAAAAACAATGAGAAGTCAGGTCTGCCAGATTTCACATAGCAGTACTGAAAATAACCAGGTAAAATGCTTTTCCACAGATTGATATTTTAAATACCATTAACAAAGATAAGCACCTCTTGGCAGACTGATAGCTGTCTGCTCCAACATTCACTTCCCCTTTCTCCTGGGCAACTGAACCCGATTTTATTTGGAGTGTCAACGTGCCCAGCCAAAAGACCTTGCTTCCCAGCCTCTCTTGTGACTCTGGCTAGAATGTTACTAAATTTCAGGTAACGACATGTAAATTGATCTTTCCAGTAAGTCTTCTTAAATGAAAAGGGTGAGGCCTTTCCCCCCACAGGAAAAGCAATAAACAAAAGGAGTATGTGGGAAGAAAAAATGCTACTGAAACATGCAAAAGAGCGTTATCAGTTACACATAAGGATTTTCCAAAGTCAATGTTTTAACAAGCTTTTTACTTAATCATCACCATAACTCAGCAACCCATGTGCCCTCTCTTTAGAGGATTAAATGAATGGTTCTTATACCCTGTACACTGCTGGGGTGGGGCACAGGGAATATCACCCCAGACTAATTGTAGCCTCTCCATTCAACATTCATTCACAAATGTTTATGATCATTGAAGACTTCCCATGCACTCTTCCATCCTCTACAAAAAAGTATCCCCAAACCCTTGTGTTCTGAATTACATTTTTATTAGAAAATGTAATGCAGGACTCCAAATGGAAGATTTTATCTACTTTCATTGAAGAATGCCAAAATGTGCTCCTACGATTAAGGCATCTGTATGAGTCAGAGTTCTCTGGAGAAACAGGACCCCCACAATGTCTATAGCTAGAGAGAGAGATCTGTTTTCAGGAACTGGCTCACCCTACCAGAAAGACGGGGCAAGTTCAAATCTGCCGGCCAGGCCAGCGGGCTGGAGCCTTGGGGAGGAGCTGCAGTTCAAGTCCAAAGGCTGTCCACTGGCAGAGCTCCCTCCTCTTCCAGGGAGGTCAGTCTTTTTTTTTTTTTTTAATTAAGGCCTTCAACCGACTGGGTGAAAACCACTCACATTCTGGAGTATAATCTGTTTTACTAAAATCTACCAATTTAAAATGTTAATCTCATCTTTAAAAAAATACCTTCACAGAAGTATTTAGAATAATATTTAACCAAATATCTGGGTTCATGGTTAGCCAAGTTGACCTCTAAAATTAAAAACATTCCAGCATCTTAGTTAGTTTCATTTGCAAACCTTAATTATTTGCAAAAATAATCATGCTTTTTGTAAATCTGTCATAGAAGGTAGGCAGGAAGAGACCTTGGGAGGCTCTGTGACCTGGACTGGCCAGGCGAGGCTACACCTCAGAAACTGACCTTCAACTTACTCAGTCTTACAGTACATTCTCAAACGATTCCGGGATTGTTACCAGTTACACATAAGGAGTAGCCATGTGTATACCTAGACTCCAGAACAATTGGAAAGAGACAGGAGAGTAGAGACAACCTGAATCCTCCCATTTATAAAAAATCTGACAGTATTCCCACCCCCATGGGACAGATTCACAAGCAACTGAAAAATCTTATGAGCTTTCAAGGCCAGAAAGTATACAGCCCCACCTGGGAGCATGCCATTGTGTGCCCCACACTGAAGAGTCATACACACAGGTTAGGTTTAGTACCACTTACTTACTTTAAAGGAAACTATCCTCTGCCACTGATTGGCCACCAGCCTGTTTGTTATCAAACAGAGCGGTACAACCACTGCAACAGTATCATAGATGCCAAAGTCCACACAGATTCCCAAAGCACATGGTACCACCCTGCACGTGGCTTAAAAACACTCCTCACGTTGTGTTCAGTACATATCACGTGATTCAAAAACATTAATCAGCGCAATCTGTTAAATAGATGCAGAAAGTAATAAACCGTCTTTTCAGTATAATCTTCAAATCACTCAATTTCATAATGTTTTCCTCCCCCGGTGAATGTGAAAATTATAAATATCCCGTTGGAACAAAATCACTTTAAGTTTCTTACCCAGCAATCCACACAATTCCTCAAAGTGTTTTCCTTTTTTCTAATTGAGTAACAATTATCAATTATAAGGAGCATCAAGTTAAATTTTATTGGAGAAGGAAGGAAAGAAGGAGGAGAGAAAGAAGGAAAAAGAAGATGGAAAAGGAGGGAGAAGAGGGAGGAGGAGGGGATTAGGAAGACGGATGAGGAGGAGGAGGAAGAGGAAGAGAGAGGAGGAAAACAGGTTTTAAAAGTGTCACATTATTCATAGGCTTGAATTAAGCAAAAAGGCAATTTTCAGAATAAAAGAATCAAGTTATAACACTTGTGACATACAAGGGAAATATTCAAGTGCAAGTAAAATATTAACATGATAAAAGAAAAAGTGTTAGAAAGAATCCACCTATGAGCAAAACCATGGTTTCTAAACCATGCCTCTTGATTACTGCTTGCTTCTAGTCTAACTTGTCACAATATTTGGACACCATGATAGTTTGAAATATTACTAATAGTTCCGCGAGAGTGATAAAGACTTTTCTAAGCAGGTCACATATCTAGAAGAATGGACTCTGCCACAAGGCTTATCTGTATTACTTTAGAATGAAGTGGAAAAAAAAAAAGTTTGCAAAGTGATTGCACTCAATGAAGCTATTTTGCCAGAGTGAAAAAGTACAAGGCATTATATGGTCACGTGTGCATAGGAAACAATGGGTTGCTAGCAAATCGTATTGATTTAGTAAAAAAAAAAAATTACCTTTTTAGGTAAGCAAGATTTGAATTAAATAAAGAAATGAAGATTTACAAGTCACAGAATTAGAGAGTAGGGGCTGGAAGGAGTCTCAGTAACCAGCCTGGCTTCTTTGCTTTCTAGCAGCTTCAGTCCAGAAGGCTTAAGTGATTCAACCAGTTGATATGTAATAGAACTGGCATTTAACCTAGATCTTAGGATTCAAGTTCAACACTCTTATCATGGTGTTCCTCCAGGTGCTATTAGGTGTGTGGTATGATCTGAATGTTTATGTCTGAAATCCTAATGCCCAGTACGTTGGTATTGGGATGTGGGGCCTTTGGGATGTAATCAGGTCATGAGGATAAGGGATTATTATTTTCATAAAAAGGCTCCCAAGATATCCCTACCCGCTTCTACCGTGTGAGGACACAGTGAAGGGGAGCCGCTATGAGCCAGAAAAGGCATCTTCACTAGAAGGCAAGCACGTTGGTGTCTGGATCTTGGACTTCCCACCCTCCAGAACTGTAAGAAATAAATGTCAGTTGTTTACAAGCCAGTCAGTGGGTGATGTTTTGTTACAACAGTCCAAACAGCTAAGACAGTATGTGAAATAACTTTGGCCATTTACAAAATGTTTTCATCTAGAGGCTTGTCATGTCTGCTTCAATAAATACAATTCATGGTTAGAAGTAGCTGTATATAAACAGAGTGTATCAAATAAAACCTGACCAGAAATCAAGTCTTTGCTTAAAGCCTTTTAATAAGTGTGTGCCAATATAGGGAACACGGATGTGGGAGACATTCTTTACCCAAATGGTAAGTATCCAAAAGCTACCTGAGACGGTCAAGCCAACACCTGAAGCAGCATTGAAGTCATAATAATATGTGTTTCAAATTATTAGTGTTAAAGATTTCAGAAAAGGCCCATGAAGGCTAAATATTAAAATGAATGAGGACAGAGTTCCATTTTCAGCCATGACAGAACAGCAGCTGGAACAAGACCAGTCTTTCTGCCATAAGCAACTGTTTCAGAGTTGACAATGTATCCCAGACTGTGATCCCTGAAATAAAGGAAATAAATGAGGTGCCTCCTGTGATCCCTGATTTCTATGTGGAGGCATTTACCAGGTTCTGGTGCACAGAGGGGAAAACAGAGTGTGGGGGCAGGGTCTTGCAGAGCTGAGGCGATGAGGATCAGAGTTCAGGGAGGCTCAGACACCTGAAAGAGGCAGGACAGAGCACCTGAGAGAAGGGAGCTCTGTAGCAAAAGAGATCCAGAAGTCTGCAGAGAGGTCCATTTGTGTCTTTGGCTCTAGACTAAGCTACATATTCATAATGTGAAAGTCTATGGGCCAGCCAAAGAATCACCAGGCAAAGAGTAGTTACCAGGGATCTGTTAGATGAACAACTACCGAAATTCTCACAGAGCTGGGAGAGATCCAAGATCTGAACCACAACAGAGCTGTAGAGGCGAGAACTCATTCAACTCCCAGAGAATTCCATGCCTTGGGAACGGGGCTACTCCAAACCTGGAGTAAAGGCCACTCTGGACCTGCCTTAACAAAGCTTCAAAAGCTCCAGAAGAACCAAACTGTCACAACTAAAAGGAGAAACAGAAAATGCACAATTGTATTTGTAGATTCTAACACTCCTCTCAGTAACGGACAGAACAAGTGGACAGAAAATCAGTAAGGACACAGAATTCTTAAACAACACTATCAACCAGCGCAACTTAATATTTTAAAACATTACAGCCAATCACTGCAAAACCTGTATTCTTTTCAAGGGTATATGGACTAAGATAAATTGGGTGATAAACACTTTTAGCCACATTTAAAATAACTAAAACCAAACAGAGCGTATTCTCTGACCACAACAAAATGAATTTAAATAACAGTGACAAAAGAGAAATCTGAAACATCTTCAAATGATTGAAAAGTAAACACCAAGCTTCTAGTTAGCATGAAGATTAAAAAAAAAAAATACAAGGGAAATTAGAAAACATTTTGAACTGAATGAAAATTAAAATATGACATATTAAAATACATGATACAGTTAAATTAGTGTTTAGAGAAATTTTTAGCATTAAATGCCAATTTTTAAGAAAGTGAAGATCCAAAAGTAAAGATCTAAGCAGACATCTTAAAAAGCTAGAAAAAGAGAAAATTACACCAGAAGAAAATAGGTAACAAAGGTAAAAGCAGCAATCAACAGAATAGAAGACAAAGAAACAAAAGGAAAAAAATTCTAAGAAACCAAAAGCTGGATCTTCAAAAGACAAATAAAATTGACAAAATTCCATCTATACTAACAATGATAAAAGAGAAAGAACACAAATCAGCCATATCGGGAATGCTTTACAGACATTAAAATTAGGAAACTTTACAAACCAGTTTATGCCAATAGGCAACTTACATATGAAGTGGACAAATTCCTTAAAAAACACAAATTGCCAAAACTGACATAAGAAATTTAAAAACTGAGGATCCCTGTTTCTGTTAAAGTTTCTCAGCCCCTACCCCTCTTCTTTGACTTGCTTTGCGACAAGCAAGTCAAAGAAGGAGCTGAGGTCTGTAAACATGCCAGCGAGCAGGTAGGGTCCCACAAAGAGAAAGGAGCTTCCATCCTTGAGACAGTGTGCCATCTTCCTGCTTCTGTGGTGCATGGGTGCTGGCAACACAGGGACACCCTGTGATTCACCAGCGAGGGCTGGGCCAACCAGCGGTACTTATCCTGCAGTGATTCCCACCAACACTCTACACGCTTTCCTTAAAAAGTTTCGCCAGCACCGCAAAGGGTAACTTCCTAGAGAGGTTCAGCAACTTCCCAGGACGCAGCTTCCCAAAGAGTTTCAAACACACCCCAGAAGGCGGCTTGCGGTCCCAGCACGCACATCACAGCGAATGTCTGTGCCGTTCACAGTGCCACAGCCACACCGTCTCCACCGAGATCTGAATCTCAGCCTGTAAGGAAGCCCTTTTCCAAGCGTGCTTCTTTCTTGAGTATGCTGCTCCAGTCAAGGAAGTGGCTGGTTTCTATATCTGCTATCTGTGGCTTTTGCTTCCTGACTGGCCCCTGACAGAAGGAATCTATCAACTGTACCAAAGATTTAAAAAACCCACAAACTCTTTCAGAAAATGAAGAAGAGGAAGGAACACTTCCCAGCTGATTTTATAAAGCAACTTCCTGTTATCAAATTCAGTCAAAAACATTACAAGAAAATAAACAAGACCAATATTCCAGGTAAACATAACACAAATACCCTTAACCAAATGCCAGCAAATCAGCTTCACTACTGTATGAAAAGGGTAATAAACTTCACTTGGTCATGGTATATATCTCAGGAATGCAAAATTGTTTGAATATTTAAAATCAATCAATGTGATATATACCACCTTAATAAAACAAAAGAGAAAATCATACAACTCTCTTACTAGGTATAGAAGAAACAACTAATAAATTAAATCTCTATTCATAATAAAATTCTCAGCAAACTGGAAATAGAAGGTAACTTTCCCTAGATAAAAGGGATCTACAAAAACAAAAAATTCTATAGCTAACATCACACTGAATAATGAAAGACACTTTTCTCCTAAGATCAAGAATAAGGGGAGGACATCTGCTCTTACTGCTTCTTTCTTGTCTTGTGCTGGAAGTCCCAACTAGTGCAGTAAGACAACAGAAATAAGAGAGACTCACCAGACCTCTTAACGTGTATAAAAAGTAATGCAGGGAGTTTCCACTGTGGCTTATCGGGTTTCAAACCCAACTAACATCCATGAGGATGCATGTTCGATCTCTGGCCTCGCTCAGTGGGTCGGGAATTCCAAGTTGCCGTGAGCTGTGGTAAAGGTTGCAGACGTGGCTCAGATCCTGTGATGCTGTGGCTGTGGTGTAGGCCAGCAGCTGCAGCTCTGATTTGCCCCCTAGCCAGGGAACTTCCATATGCCTCAAGTGTGGCCCTAAAAATCAAAAAAAAAAAAAAAAAAAAAAAAAAAAAAAAAAAAAAAAAAAAAAAAAAAAAAAAAAAAAAAAAAAAAAAAAAAAAAAAAAAAGGTAATGCAAAGTGGATCACAGACCTGAATGTAAAAGCTAAATATATTACATTTTGAGAAGAAAAAAAGGAGGAAATCCTTGTTAACTTGGGGTAAGCTAAGGTTTCTTAGGACACCAAAAAAACAAACAAAAAAAACTACCATGAAACGAAAAAATATAAATTGGACTTCCAAATTAAAATATTGTACTCTTCAAAAGATAAGGCTTGGAAAAAATTTACAAAACATACCTGATTAAAAAAATTGCACCTGGAATGTATAAAGAGCTCTTACAACTCAATAGTAAGACAGAGAACCAAATTTTTTTTGCTTTTACAGCCACACCTGCAGGATATGGAAGTTCCCAGGCTAGGGGGTGAATCAGAGCTGCATCTGCAAGCCTACCGCACAGCCTCAGCAAAACTGTATCTGAGCTGCATCTCTGACCTATACTGCAGTTTGCAGCAACACAGGATCCTTAACCCACAGAGCAAGGCCAGGGACTGAACCCACATCCTCATGGACACTATGTCAGGTTCTTAACCCACTGAACCACAACGGGAACTCTGTGAACCACATTTTTTAAATGAGCACAAGATCTGAACAAACATTTCACAAAAACATATAAAATGACAAATAAGCCCTTGAAAAGATGTTCAGCAGCTAATGCACCTACTACAAACTCACGAGAAAGGGTTAAAGTTAGAAGAATAACACTAGAAAGCACTGACAAGAATGTGGAGCAACTGAATTCCCAAACATTTCTAATGGGAATGTAAAATCATACAGTTATCTTGGAAAACAGTTACCGGTTTCTTATAAAGTTAAACATGTACTTCCCAAAATTTTCAGCAATTTCACTACTCACTATTGATAAATATGATGATAATATTGATAAAATATGAAAACATACGTCCACACAATGGCTTGTACATAAAAGTTCATAACAGCTTTACCTGTAATACCAAAAACCAGGGGAACACATTGTGACAGGCGCTATAATGGACTGCTCCTTAAAGTTAAGAGCAAACCACTGATAGACATAGCACATAAACAAGTCTCAAAAACTTTATGCTGAATAAAATAAACGATTCTTAAAAGAGTACAAAGTTTTTGGTGCCACTTTTATAATGTTTTGGAACAAAAAAAACTTGTCTATAGTGATGGAAATCAGGTTGACGGTGCCTTGGATGAGGGTGGAGGTGAGAGGAAATGACCACACAGGTGTACAGGAGAACTTTCTGGGGTGATGGAAATGTTCAATATCTTGGTTGGGGTGCTGGTTACATGGGTATATCCATTTATCAAGACTCACTGAACTGTAGCCTGAAAATGGGAATATTTTACTGTATGTAAATTATACCACGATAAAATTAATTTTAAAAAATGTGTAGGGACCTCAACACTAAATCACTTAGATTTGGTTTAATTTTAAAGTTTCCTCTATAATCTGACTTATTCAACTATTTAGCTTCTTGCCTTAACAGTAATACAGACCTTCATGTCAATTTAGCCTACATGAAACCATTACAAATTCCAAAACTGCAGAATTGGTTCAAGGAAGGTAAAGCTTCATTATAAATAATTCCAGAATTTACTTTACCAACATGAATAATTGAGTTGTTTCTAAGAGGTACACTGATGGTTAGATATAAATTACACTGCATGGGAAATATGCTCACCCTTAATTAAATGTAAGTACTTTATTTATTTATTTATCTTTTTAGGGCCACACCTGGCATACGGAGGTTTCCAGGCTAGGGGTCTAACCAGAGCTGTTGCCACCGGCCTGTGCCAGAGCCACAGAAACGCCAGATCCGAGCCACGTCTGTGACTTACACCATAGCTCACGGCAACGCCGGATCCTTAACCCACTGAGCAAGGCCAGGGATCAAATCCGCAAACCTCATGGTTCCTAGTTGGATTCGTTTCCACTGCACCACAATGGGAACTCCCTAAATGTAAGTACTCTAAATAAATAAACGCATTTAGCCACGCAATATATTAGAGGATGATCCCATTCTATGAACTAGCAAAAGGCTAAGTGTTCCTCTTCTCCCAGGCACAAGGAGATAAAAGTATTCATTAGCTATTTTAGTCTGTCTTCTGCTCCTCAAGAGAAGGCAGGCCATGAAAGGCACAGTGAAATGAGACATATAAAAACTGCTACAGCTTTACCTTTAGGCCCACTTACAGCATTGGCCACCTGGGAAAACATTCACAGAGAGTTGTAAGGGTCACAAGACTAAAATTTGGATCCTAAAGAATTTAAAAAATGCAGAAAACCCAATTAATCCACTAATATTTATTACTGTAGAAATAGCTTTAGAGGTAGTTTATTAATGAAGCATCTTTCAAATCATCCCATTCATCAAATATATAATTCAAAAGCATCATCTTAAAAAAAGGGAAAAGAAAAAATACTTTTTAGAGTGTAAGCACAACATGCTGAAGTGGTTTTCAAAAAGCAGCACTTTTAGTGTTCTTCGGCTTCCTGCTATGGCAGAATTACCCACAATGAGGACACGGCTCACTCAGACACACGGTCCACGTGAATAAATACATCACAGTGATGATCAGGTCAAGGCCATCTGCATGATCACTTGCAAATAAAATGTCGGGAGAGACCTCAGCATGAAAACAAGGCTTCGAGGTCTGAAGACCCAAACCACTCCTAAGGATAGGACAAGTGTACACAGCGTCTTATCTACAGGACATACCTGGTCATGTTAAAGATTCATCTGTTTCCCCTTGGAATTAGTTTTTTAAAAAAAAAAAACCTTCCAGAGGATCATGCAAAAATATATTTTTCTCTTCATTTAGTCTTCATTATTTTTAACTTCCATATGGCTCATACATTGATCCATCAAAACAAGAACTGGCTCTAAACCAAAACCAAAAAGAAAGAAAATCCAGAGTGTTCTATGGCGCTCTGTGAGTGTTAGCATGTGGCTTCCACACGAAAGTTGTCAAACTGGGCAAATTCAAAGGAGTGCGTTCCAACTGCGGCCCAACCGTTCTTCGGGAAGTTCACGGAGACATTTTTCCAGAGAAGCTTGCCATTCAGCATGCCGGAGGAGGAGCCACCCTAGAGCGGGGAAAAACACACCCCTTAAAGACACACGAGATGACCCTCTGAGGTCTGTTTCTCAGTGGATGGCCCCCTGCTTAGTGCAACAAATATCACTTAAGACTTAACATGGCAAAATAATCCTACAAGTTCAAGCAAAAATTTTTTCTCAGAGGAAATTCTTATCCATTTATAGTTTCCAAGGTACAAGGAATACCTCAATATTTTCTTGTACTCCACTCAAACAAAATGTTGTAAAATCTACAGAAATGTAACACTTTTCAGGAGTTCCCTTCGTGGCTCAGTGGTTAACAAATCCGACTAAGAACCATGAGGTTGCGGGTTCGATCCCTGGCCTTGCTCAGTGGGTTAAGGATCCGGCGTTGCCGTAAGCTGTGGTGCAGGTTGCAGACGCGGCTCGGATCCCGCGTTGCTGTGGCTGTGGGGAAGGCCGGCAGCTACAGCTCCTGTTAGACCCCTAGCCTGGGAACCTCCATATGCTGTGGGTGCAGCTCTACATAAAGGGAAAAAGACAAAAAAAAAAAAAAAAGCAACATTTTTCATAGCATTTTGATAAAATTTTAGACAAAAACTCACTACAAAAAAAAAATGTTATTTACAAGCAGTTGCATGTATATGCATTGTGACTCACTGACACCAGCTCTTCAGACAGGATTGCTGGGGCCAGAATGCTTATTTAAGGTCTTTATTAAGGAGTCTCAGCCCAGCCAGGAGAGCAGTAATTAACCTTAGTTTCATTGTTTTATCCTCATGTAAAGAGTATCACTTCAAAGTCATATCAAGAGTCCACTGGTAAGTTAAAAAATAGTAACCAATAGGAGTTCCCATTGTGGCTCACAGTGGAAACAAACCCAACTAGTATCCATGGGGATGCAGGTTTGATCCCTGGCCTTGCTCAGATCCCACACTGCTGTGGCTGTTGTGCCGGCAGCTGCAACTCCAATTAGACCCCTAACCTGGGGATCTCCATATGTTGCAGGGGCGGCCCTAAGAAGACAAAAATAAAAATAGTAACAATTAGCTGAACTGAACATTGGGAAGGGGCGAGAGGAGGGCGGACTGAAGAGAGAAGTATCCACAGGAACAACAGACTGCTCACTGACAGAAAGGTAAAAGTAAGGTCTTCCTCAGACAGATGCTATTCCTACTTAGCCAAAGCCCGGCACACAGCTCTTATTATTTATTATAGCATGATTATCATTAGTAGAGCATGCTTATCATTACTACAGCATGCTTATGAGCATACACTCACAGCATACTCATTCCAGCTACTTTTCAAACTTGCTCCTGTCGAAGGATGAAGAGCGAAAGATCCAAAGCACTAGGCCAGGAACCAAAATAAAATCTGCTCTTAAGTCACAGAATTATAATGGAACTGGCCATCATTTTAGTTCTTTATTTTATGGATAGAGATATTATGACATAACAAGATTAAAAACCAAAGGCACCAATTAACCAGCATAGCCAATACATAAATTCAAGAGAGCCAGCAGTGAATAAAACAAAGAGACATCTATCATTAAAGGAACACGGTTTTAGTGAAGGGAGTAGGACAAACACAAACAATCAACAGAATATGTATTAATGTCAGGAGGTAAGAAAAGCTTCAGAGAAAAAGGAAGGAAGGGAAGGGGGCAGGGAGTGAGACAGGCACAATTTTACACAAGGCAATCAGGAAAGGAAGGGAGTAAACCATGTAACCAAATATTTTAGAATGTAAACACAATTTAAAGTGGAATATTGGACAATAACAGACAAACCAGTTAAAGAATAAAGTTCATAAATAAACCTCTACACATGTAATGATTTGTTATATCAAAAATGTGGCCTTTAAATCACGGGCAAAAAGACAGACTATGTAATAAACGATGATGGCCATCCATTTGTTTGAAAAAATTATACTGGGCTCTTTTCCTTATGATTCACAAATAAATTCCAGATGGATTAAAGACTTAAACATAGGATATATGCATAGATGTAAGTGATTTGCTTTGCTGTACACCTGAAAGTAATAGAACATTGTGAGTCCACCATACTCCAATAAAATTTTTTTAAAAAGACGTAAACATTAAAAATAAATCCTAAACTTTGTTTAGCCTTTGGGGAAAAAATGTTCTTAGCCTTGAGAAAGGGGAAGCCCTTAAGTATAACATAAAAGCAATGGAAAAAAAGTGAAATACAGGATAATACCAAAATTTAAAACTTCTATTCATGAAATATACCAGAAGCAAAATTGAAATACACATGACAGAATGGAAGAAAATATTTATGACATATGTAATAGACAACAATTATAGAATATGTAATAAATTCACACAAATCCATCAGAAAAAGACAATACAATAAAAAAATAAATGAGGAAAGAATGTGAACAAGTAATTTTAGAGAAGAAAAAACACAAATAGCCAATAAACTTAAGATGTGCAAACTCCCTAGATACTAAGGAGATAAAAATCATTATTAGTTTGAAAAAACCTTTAAAAATTAATAACATCAAATATTACAAATATATAATTATATATTTATATAAATAGTTATGCAATTAAATATTAATTATAAATTATTGATTTAAATATTTATTTTTATATATCAAATGTTATAAATATATAATTATATATAAACATGATAGATAATATATATTATATGATTATATGTTATAGATAATATATATTATACAATTATTTACTAAATTTTATATAATACTGTATTATATAATGTATATTAATCTTTATATATTATATATTTGACATTTATAGAATATTTATATAAGTAAATATTACATATATAAAATACTATGAATTTTTATAACTGCTGTAAAAATTGATACCATTTGGCTAGCAATAGGGCAGTATCTGTTAAAAGTTAAAATCCAATTCCAAGAACTAACATCTGCCTAAACAAATAACAGCACACGTGTACCCCAAGAGGCACATAAAAGACGCCCCACCACCACCAGGTAAGCCAGCCCTTACTGCCCCAGTTCACTGCAAAAGGGAAGAACCGGGGGTGAGGTAAAGCCCACCAGGTGTGGCACAGTTAAACAGACTATGGTACACTATGACAGGACATTCAGTACTTATTGCTACTGCCAGAAAATTTAGAATTGTCACTTTTGCTGGTTGAGTATGAGACAAGACCAAGTTCAAAAAGTTATCTGAATCCCATTTTTTATCTCCATTGTAACCTAAGTAGAATTATGATAGGACTCTCTTGTATATTTTACAGAATTTCCCTAAACAGCACCCCCTGGAAGCATATCAGCCAACAATTCATGATCAACCAGTAATTTTGACTAATATTTTTAGATTTCTATGATATCACAGTTAATCTGGTACCTTCTCTGACAAAAAGAGTCATGGAAACCAACTTCCAAAAAAGTATTCTTATAGCTGAAAACCAAATCCTTCTTAACTGTCAAAAATAAATGTATGTGACTTTGCTTATGCCTATCAGCTCCAGTTAGAAACTTGGTATAAGAAACCTTGAAAAAAAATAGTTCAGTGATTGATCTTATCCGTCAATTATTTCTGAATCTAAAAAAAAAAAAAAATTAAAAAAAAAAAACAGTGGGGGTGATAAAGCCCAGTGCTGACGGTTCCCGTGTGGGTTTATCCAGACCCTCACTATCATCCTGGGGACAGGTGGTTTGCCAGTATCATAGCAGACTCTGCCTTGTTCCACTGTTGATCACACTTTCCCACCTCTCATTTGATGACAGAAAATGCTAGAAAGGCACAAGAACATTTTACCTCCAGACATTCTCAACAGTCATTCTTACCTTAATAGTTAAAGTGAGTGTATACCATTTTTTTGCTTTAATGTCAGCATATCCTGAAGTATAGATGATCCATCCAGCTGTAACACAAAAAGATTATCCTAACTGATGTATTTTTAAAATCTAAATCACAGAATCACATAACTCAGTGGGGGTTCTCAGGTGTATTTTTAGGTAATAAAGTCAGCTTCAGTCAAGATAAACATTTCCAGATCTACAACTAATTTAAAAGAAAACATCCTTCATTCAGGCATGCATTCAACATGCAGAGAGATCCTACTCCAAGTCATAGACTAAGTATATATGAGCTCACAAGAGACCCAGTGAAATAAACTTACAAACCAACCATGGCACAACAATGCATTAGCAGGTAGGGTTCAGGTATATATGTACACCTGATTGGATTGAACATGGAGGGTAAGAATTGACAAAAACTACCATAAGATTTCCAGCTAGTGTAATTGGTTACATGTTAACAGCACTCACTGAGAATTAATTAGACAAAATAATGAGTTAGTTTTCGAATGTATTATATTTGAATGCCTGAGAGAAACCCAGGATGATATGTCCAATGGGCAATGTAAACACAGAGCAGGGAGTATTGAAGGCACAGATTTAAAATCCTGGCTCCAATTCTATCACTAACTCACTCTGAGACCTTGGGCAGACCAATCACCCTCTCTGACACTGTTTTAGGCTGAAACTGTGCGGTTCCTTCTAGGTCGGTCATGCTATGATTATGCAGTTCCTATTCTAATGTCCTTATTACTCTCTCCCTCTTCAAGTTTTATTTTATTACTGGAGCCCCTTCCACCTTAGGAAGAGGCAAAGAGGAGGAACTATAGAAAAGCAGATTTTTTTATTAATTTAGGATGAAAGTCAAGAGACTTTAAATCAAGAAGAGTCGTCACCAATAAGACCCAGTTTCAACAGAGCAGCGTGTACCCGAACCAAAGTGAAGTGGAAGGAATTCAACTTGAACAGATTCTAAGCACCTATTCTAGATAAACTACTATTGTAGATAAGACAAAAACTGTTAGGATGAAGGAGAAAAGTCAAGCTGTTTTCAAGTTACCGACTAAATTAGGAAAGAGAGTTTCATTATTTAAGCAAATCAGTCCTTCCTTTTATATTTCCATAAGCACACCAGCAACATTTTCATAGTCCTGCTTTTATTTTTTTATTTAATTTTCTTTTTTTGTCTTTTTAGGGCCATACCTGCTGCATATGGAGGTTCCCAGGCTAGGGGTCTAATCAGAGCTACAGCTGTCGGCCTACACCACAGTTACAGCAACGCTGGATCCAAGCCGCATCTGCAACCTACACCATAGCTCACGGCAATGCCGGATCCCTAACCCACTGAGGCTAGGGATAGAACTCGCGTCCTCATGGATACTAGTCAGGTTCATTATGGATACTAGTCAGGTTTGTTAACAACTGTGCCATGATGGAAACTCCAGTCCTGCTTTTATTCATAGTGTTTCCTAAGCATTCTCTCCCTACTACCACTTCACCCCAATCTATGGTAATCCTACCATGACAACCTAGCTTAACTCCACAATATCTGAAAAGCTTCGCACGGTTTTGTTTCATTGAGCTGCCTCTCTCTGTGCCAATTAATAAACATTAAAATTTTGAATCCTTTGGTATTTGCTGATGTGAGTTAGAGCCCAATCAGGTGTCCAAGCACACCAAGGCTCTTTCATTACTCCCGTTAAGTAACAGGCAGATCCAGCAACATCTTACACAGTAAGTCATGTGCTACGGAAGAAGCCACTTACCTAGATCACCCGTAACTCGGTAGGATCCATTTGCGAAAATCCAGAAGAAAACTCCTCTGGCACTTCTAATCAAAATACCACCTTTATTGACCCTTCCGGCAATGAACACACCACCCTTCTCAGAGGTCTCTATGTACACATCACACGTGATAGTCAGGTTGGACCTGCAGAGTGAAAGTGTTAGTGTTTTTAATTACATCTTCTTGAATTACGTTGCACAAATGGCGCAGTTCACAGCTACATGCTTTCAAACTTCTAATTGAGGTATGAAGTCCACACTTACAGCAGGTGTGGGATTCAAGAATCTTCACTTATGATGGCTTTAAGTTTTACATGACTGAAGTCAAGTCATATCACTACCTTTTAAGGAGTTACAACTGGAAAATAATATTTACTGTTTCCAAGTTCTTTAAGAATATATTTCCTCTCTATAAGTGCAACAACTTCTCAAGAATGTAATACTATTAAAAGTTATTTTTTTCTAAAAATACATAAAAGTTTCCACAAAATTCTGAACTTTTAAAAAGGTTTATTAAGTTTCTGTCAGCAAAGAGAAGCAGTGAAGACTATTAGGAGCCTCTGGGGGAACAAAAGCTACTGTGGGGCTAATTTTTACATGTAAACCTAACAAGACTTAAAAATTTCAGAAGAAAGAGCTAAAATTATTTCTCTGCAAAGAGAGTCAATGTAGCATTGACTCTACAGCAGGGGGTTTTCGAGCTTGAGCAGTGATGAAATCACCCTGGAGGGCTTTGTTCAACTCAGTCTGCTGGTTCCCGCCCCCCCATCAGGGTCCAATTCATCAGGTCTAGGGTTGGCCCCTTGAATCTGCACGTCTAATAAATTGCTAGGTGATGCTGCTGCTGCTCAGGGACTCCCACTTTGAGAACCATTTTCCCCTTCAGAACATCTCTGTCTACAGAGAAGCAGTAAAACCCTGGTTTTGGGATCACTGAAGGACAGGAATACATCAAAGGAGGGGAAAGATTCAGCCAACCAGGAACTACCAGAGCTTCCACGATGAGCTCTGTTCCAGGCTTCCTTTTACACATGCTTCTAGGGACCCACAGCAATCATATGGCCACCCCAGGCCAACATAGCCTCTGAAAATAATTCCCCTCCTACTCAAATTGCAACTGTAAATAGGACGGAATTAGAGAGCCTGCACACAGCCAGGTAATAAAACAAGCAGTTTATCTAAAATAAAACTAAGAATACCAAGAAGTATGTTTTGCAAATGGAGAGAAATTGGATCTAGAATTACATGACTTTTACATTTCTCAGAGTTTCCTGTTAGTGAATTTTGCACAGTGAATTTCCTTTTCTATGTAAAGGAAAAGAAGCACCTACAATAGGTACACACGATCCAGAAAATTCACATTTAATCTTTTAATCAAAGCTGGGCTACTTGACGGGAAAAGCAAATGCTCAGCAACTAAAGCCCCGTTTCTCCTGGGCTACTTGATGGGAAAAGCAGAGGGAGCTTTTCTCCGCACACTATCAGCAGCATGAAACCACCAAGACCAGCCTCGCTCCTTACATCTTCTGCCTCCTTGCTGGTTCATCAGAAGTTTAAAAGTGCTATAGATCCTATCTGCACCAGAAACTTAGTCTATTTGAGTTAGAATGAGAGAAAGTCGAATTTTTTATTTTTTTTTACATCACATTTCAAAATAAACAATTCTTGCATCAGAATTTACAGGCAATTTTACAGATAATGCAAGAAATAGAATAAAAATGCGGCTTAGTCTTCCACAGCTTAGTGCTGAGAGAACAAAAAGCATTCAGTATTTTAAGCAAAGCTGATCAAAAGGATGCAGAGTTCAGGTGTGTGTAGCAAAAAGGTGATTTTGTGATTGTCTTCAAATCCCAAGTGAGGCTTATAAACAAGATAAATCTTAAGTCGCTTTGGTAAAGTCTACCCTTTATAGTCAAATTACTGTGTGGATATTTAATCAAATCTAAATACGAGGGAGGAAGTTCTGCCATAAACAAGGTTCCAACACTGATGACACCATGCACACGCGGAGCTGATTTACCCGAACAGCACTTTCCTACTCTTAGGAAAAAAAGAATGATTAAAACAAGGCTGTGATGTATAGTCCAAAGAGCAAGGGCTACAGCACCAGACAGACTTGGCCTCTTGCCCTTGTTCTGGAATTTAAAAGTACAGGATCTTGCGGCATTGCTGCAAGCTGTGGCATCAGTTGCAGGTGTAGCTCAGATCCAGTGTTGCTGTGGCTGTGGCATAGGCCTCGGCTGCAGCCCTGATTTGACCCCTGGCCTGGGAACTTCCATATGCTGCAGGTGCAAAAACCTCTTCACTCAAGTGTGACAGGACATAATAATAATACTTCTGAAATTATGAGCCTTTTGAGAAGTAAAGCAGCATTTAAAAAGTAAACAAATAGGGAGTTCCCATTGTGGCTCAGCAGGTTACAAACCTGATTAGTATCCACGAGGATGTGGGTTCAATACCTGCTCTTGCTCAGTGGGTTAAGGATCCGGTGTTGCTCGCTCTGAGCTGTGGTGTAAGTTACAGACACGGCTCAGATCCCGCACTGCTGTGGCTGTGGTGCAGGCCGGCAGCTGCAGCTCTGGTTCTACCCCTAGCCTGGGAACTTCCATATGCTGCAGATGTGGCCCTAAAAGGCAAAATAATAACAATGATAATAATAATAATAATAATAATAATAATAAATAAAGTATGGCATCTTGAACAAACCTGCGCTGCAGCCTCAGTTTTCCAGAGTCTGTAAGGTAGAAAGGATGCTACTTTGCCATAAGGCAGCTCTGGGAAGCTCACATCAGTGTTACCCAGTTTTCATCCCCTCCTTCGCTGCAGTAAATATGCATCGCATCCAGAGAACAGAAATGAACATGGGACATGTGTGCACATCTAAGCAGACATGACTCCTTCGAATCCAGGATAGGGAATAATGCGAAATACACACAATAAATAGGATGAGACCATATTTTAAAGGGTCTTGGAAGTCACGTACAGAAGTGTAGATCTGGCTTGGTAGAAGGACAGAGTTCATGCATATTCCTGAGCACCTGAATAGCAGGGTGAACATAGGCTTAAGAAAGACGAAAAAAGTCCCTTCCTGACATGAAGAATTGGTGTTCCCTACTTCTTTTTCTGTCAGAATATGTTGCTCTTACCTTCTCTCCCCACTTTCCGCCACTCTCCTCTCCCCCACCTTCTTATCCACTGCAATACTAAAGATCAGGTACTGCTATTTAAAGACTGTAAACCTTCAAAGTTATGAAGAGTTATGGTTAATCTTTGGATGGTGCTCTATTTCATTTCTCTACTGTAATGAAAGAGTCCCTCAGTTTTTCTAGAGTGCTAGCCAGAAATAATAGATTTGGGGTTCAGAGAGAGCCCTATGTGATATTCATGAGCATGGGGGATAAGGGTTGTCTCAGAAACCCTTAAAGGTTTTCTGTGGTGGCCAGCTTCCAGACCGGTGATCAAAATAATAGAGTCCATCCCTTAGATAGTTAAACCCAGCCACCTGTCTTAGAGTGAGGCCATTAGTAACAAATGAGGAAACCACTGACATAATGAGAATATCCAGATTAAGTGTCTAGTATAGACATGTTGGATAAACATTTCTGTTGAATAGAAAGATAAGCTACCAAAGTTATTCGAAGTTAGGCAATATTTATTTATTCTGCCCTAGTAACCCTCCCAGTGCTGCAAGGTTATCCCAGAAATTCTGGATAACTGAAAGTTTCTCAAGACTTATATTAGTGCTAAGGACTAGAATTTGAATTTGTAACAGGGAGTAAGGTAATATTAAGTGTAGCATTCCAAAGACAAACAATTCAAGGCTCTTTCTGAATTATTTTCCCTTCCCTGTCCAATTTCCAAGCCACAGATATGCCTGTTTGAAGACTTGGCACTAATAGTTACTATCACTAAACCTTAAATGCTTGTTTTTTACATTTCACAATGGAATTATACTAGTTAAAAGAAAAAAATAGAAAAGAAACACTTAAAATAATAAATGGTGGAGAGAGTATAGAGAAAAGGGAACCCCCTACACTGTTGGGAATGCAAATTAGTACAACCACTATGGAAAATACTGTTGGAGGTTCCTCAGAAAACTACAAATAGATTACCACATGATCCAGTAACCCCACTCCTGGCCATATATCTGGACAAAACTATATTCAAAAAGATACATACCACCCCCATGTTCATAGAAGCACTATTCACAATAGCCAAGACATGGAAACAACCTAAATGTCCATCAACAGAGGAGTGGATAAAGAAGATGTGGTACATATATACAAAGGAATATTATTCAGCCATAAAAAAGAACAAAATAATGCCATTTGTGGCAACATGGACGCAACTAGAGACTCCTTTTTTTTTTAGTCCTCTTGTCTTTTTGCCTTATCTAGGGCCACACCCGCAGCATATGGAGGTTCCCAGGCTAGGGGTCTAATCGGAGCTGTAGCTGCCGGCCTTCGCCATAGCCACAGCAACGCGGGATCCGAGCCGTGTCTGCAACCTACACCATAGCTCACGGCAACGCCAGATCCTCAACCCACTGAGCAAGACCAGGGATTGAACCCACAACCTCATGGTTCCTAGTCGGATTCGTTAACCACTGAGCCACGATGGGAACTCCGCAACTAGAGATTCTTATACTAAGTGAAGTGATTCAGAAAAAGAAGGACATATACCATATAATATCACTTATATGTGGACTCTAAAATATGGCACAAATGAACCTATCTACAAAACAGAAAGACTCACAAACATGGAGAACAGCAGACTTGTGGTTGCTAAAGGGGAGGAAGGATGGAATAGGACAGACTGGGAGTTTGGGGTTAGTAGATGCAAACTATCACATTTAGAATGGATGAGCAACAAGATCTTACTATACAGCACAGGGAATTATATCAAATCTCCTGGGACAGATCATGATGAAAAATATTATAAAAAAGAATGCCTATATATGTATGACTGAGTCACTTTTCTGTGCAGCAGAAACTTGCAAAACATTGTAAATTAACTATAATAAAAATAAAATCTTAAAAAGGGAAAAATCAAAAAAAAAAAAAAAACACCTAAAACAGTTATAAGTCAAAACCCTGGAATTCCATAACTGACTTAAAGGGGAAGGTAAACTTTTGGTTCACCATTATATTTGGAGTGAATAATAAATACATCTTATCTCTTTCTCAAATGCCTAAAGAAAATAGTGGGATTCACCAGCCAACTGAAAGCTTATTTGCTTTTTACTATTGCCATCTACTGCCACCCGGTAAGTACACTTTCTATAAAGGTTAAAACACTGTAATTCTAGTACAGATCCAGCAGGTGGCAACACTGATCAACAAATCAAATCAACAAAAACAAAAAATGACACACAAATCACAAAGTCTGTTTATAAATAAATGTTAAGTTACAATTGGGTTCAAAAGTCCTCAATTTTTATATTAAAATTAATTTTACCATGCAAAAGTTACTATTAAATTGAGCACATCTGAGGAAGGGGCACTGAGGCAACCAAACAACTGGCTGTTTGTCACCACTAAGACATTCAATGTTAGTTCCTGGACCAGGAGGACTGCTGAAGAGATCTGGTTTCAGAATGTGCCCAACAACGCGACAGGTCATTTCAGCCAGATCTGCACTAAGGACGTCAATTTTACATACCATTTGTAATCTCCTATAATACTGATTGTGTTGAAGGCATCAGCAGCCCAAGTAATGGGTCTTTGATTGAGAACCTGGCGCAGTGTGAAGCGATGCTCCCCAGGGTCTTCGATGTTCATAAAATATTCAAACACACCAGTCTGATCAGCAAAGTTCGGAGCTTCACTGAAAAATGGGTAATCTGTTCACAACACAATAAATTCTGTTTAGTACCAAATCCTTATAGCTCTCTATTTTCTGATATATTTTAAATACTTATGAAAAGTTACTTAAAACTTTACAAGTAAATGACACTAATAACCAGAGTTTAGGGTTTAGGTTAATAAAAAATTACTGACTTTTATTATGTCCTCATTATTATCAATATGACCAGTTTGACCTGCAGACTTTATATATATATTTTACCCATGCAACTGCTTCAGAGGAAAGACCATCAGTTTTGGAATAAGGCAGACCTGGGTCCAGATTCTAGCTCAGTAAGTTCCCCAGGTAAGCTGCTTAACTGCCCTGTGTCTCAAGTTTCTGCATTTCTAAGCGGGCAACAGGACAAGAGAACTAATAAAAGAATGTATATAAAGATTCTGCAAAAGCTGGCACCAAGCAAGGGCTCAATAAAAGATAGTTGGTCATTTTGAATATCTGTCAAACAGGGTCTAAATCACTGGTAACAGTCATCAGCTGAGAGGACATCAGAAAAGGCAGACTATACAGAGTTCCCATTGTGTCTCAGCAGTAACAGACCCGATTAGTATCCATGAGGAAGTGGTTCGATCCCTGGCTCTGCTTAGTGGGTCAAGAATCTGGCACTGCCATGAGCTGTGGTGTGGGTCGGGCACAGTTTGGATTTGGCGTTGCTGTGGCTGTGGCATAGGCCAGCAGCTGGAGCTCTGATTCGGCCCCTAGCCTGGGAACTCCATATGCCACAGGTGCAGCCATAAAAAAAAAAAAAAAGAAAGAAAGAAAGAAAAGCTAACTATATCAAATTTACAAATGACAAATTCTCTTTTACTTCTGCAATGGAGCAAAACCCTCTTTGGGGCCTAAACTATGTCAATCTCTTCTTAGTTTAATTAAATTAAATTACAGTCTTACAATGATGAAGGCTATAGAAGAGAACACTTAGTCATAATATTTTACAGCTACTTTGCACTTCCCCAAGCGTTTTCACACTCACCACATCATTTCAGATATGAAGAAACCTATGTGGCAGGGACAGGGAGGGGTCGTGGAAGCCTCCAACGTGGTGGAACAAGCAGCCGGGCAACAATAGGAAGTTCGAGTCGCCCTCCAGCAATGGCAGCCTCTCGCCCTGCCTCTCCTACAACTACAGATTTAGCCCCCAGACGCCGCCTATGACATCCATGGTGCCATACAACACCGTCAACAAGTTCTGTCACTTACTGAGTGATCTGAGAATATAACCGCAATGACCCTACTTCTAACTTTTTACACAGTTCCCCTAAATTACCTATAATCCAAGGCTTATCTAATAGCTTCAGGACAGACAGATCTTCTTAGAAAACCAGGAGAGCACAAATATAAAACTCCCAGGCATAGCTATAGTGTAGAAAATGAGCTGGGTTACCCAAGGAAAGCATAATTGCCCTTAACACTCAGGTGGCTAGCACTGTGCAAAGACAGATATTTAAGTACTTTATCTTCCTCACAAAAGAAAGATGTCAATAGTGGCTTTCATGAAATAATAGGCCTGTAGCAATGCTACAAATCTTCAATTTCACCCAGAAAAAGTTAAAATTATAGATGGTCCCTGTCTTACAAGTTCTCAACTTTTGGATGGTGCGAAGGTGACGTGCATTCAATAGAAACTGGACCTCAAGTTTTGGATTTTGATCTTTTCCTGGGCAAGCAATTCACAGGTATGGCACCTTCTTGCGGTGCTGGGTATTGGCAGTAAGCATCAGTGGGCCACAGCTCCGTCAGCCACGCCATCATAAGGGTAACAGCTGATACACTTAGAACTGTTCTGTACCCAGACAACCATTCTGTTTTTCACTTTCAGTATAGTATTCAATAAATGACATGAGATATGCCACACTTTACTATAAAAATAGGCTTCGTGTTAGATGATTTTGCCCAACTGTAGGCTCAGCTAAGTGTTCTGAGCACACTTAAGGTAGGCTAGAGTGAGTTATGAGGTTCGCGAGGTTCGGCGCATTAAATGCATTTTTTACTTACAATGTTTTCAACTTATGGTAGGTTTATCATGACATAACCCCATCTTAAGCTGAGTGAGGTCTGCATGACATTCATTCCAACAGTAACCTCTGGGTTTTTCCAGGCACTGAAAAAGACAGGACCCTCAAATTGTGATTTACCTTTGAAGTAACACAAAAATCAGGTCCTGTTTACCATGTAGAGACTGAGAGCAAATCTAAAAAGCTACTCCATCATGCACTGGCTTGACAGGTAGAAATCTATCCACTACTGCTGAAAACATAAGATAAATCTGAGCAGGAAAACTTACCGACATTGAAATTGTCCTCATAGACACAGGGGAAGGGCTGGGAATTTGGAGGCAGCGGGTAGCTGCCTTTGTTTCCGGTGGTGAGAGTGGTGAGTGTGAACAGCTCGTCCTCTTGCAGTTCTAACGTGAAACTGCCACCTCTGTCGAGGAGCTGAGAAAGAAACATGGCTGTGTTCAGGCCAGCTGCTCTTGGCTCATCTCATCTGGGCTAAATAGCTTTTTAAGAAATAAGCTTAAGAAAAGCCACACTCACGTCTATAGGAACTTCCTAACCACTTGTGGAGGACACACTCAATATCAAGGCCCACAGACTCTTTTAAATTAATTCAGATTTTCTGTAGTTAAACTTTTTAGAAAGGACCTTAAAAAAATGTCACTTCCTGGAAAGAAGAAGGACTAGACGACCGCAAATCTATTTCTATTAGTTTGTTCTTCTCCATTAGACTGTTAAGATCCTGAAAGTTTGAGTATAAGTCAATGCATGGAACTATGAGATCTGCTTATTTATTTTTTGTACTTTCTAAGGTAGAAAAATCCATAAAAATCTTACTGTCGACTCAGCTGTTAACCTTGAACTATTAAGGAAAAGAAGTCCTACTCATTATACGTTCAGTAGATATTTCCATTAGCAAGTTACGTTTATATCAATTTTATGTTCTTGGTGATTTAATCTATTTAAACCATAATCTCTTCCTCCACAAAATGAGGGGGAAATATATACTTTATAGGGCTGTTGTGAGGATTAAGTGAGATGTTTATAAAGTTCTAAGCTCATGAGTGACTTACAAGAAATATTCCCTATATCACAGCTGTGCAGTGATAAATGGAGACCTCTGAAGACACTGAAATCCTTTGTATAATTGATGTAGGCTAAATATATGTCCACATTATGAAATTTGAGCAGCTTTTTTTTCAGATTTTGAATTAAAGTGGTTTATATAATACCTTTGCTTTAATAAATTGTTGGTCAAATCTATGAAATATTAATACCATGTTCTGGCTTAGGAAGAACCCCAAATGATATATTTTTCCTAAAGAAAATCAATTTTAACTTTATTATGTTATTTCTAGCAATGCATTGTGCAAAAAGTAAAGACTATTCTTTTTCTCAAATTTAGAACATAATGGATGTTCAATCATTGATGGTGATTGGTTGTGTCACAAAACCAATGGAGCTAGTGGAGCTCCTGTTGTGGCACAGCGGAAATGAATCCCACTAGTTAGTATCCATGAGGATGTGGGTTTGATCCCTGGCCTCGCTCAGTGGCTCGAGGATCCGGTGTTGCTGTGAGCTGTGGTGTAGGTTGCAGACGTGGCTTAGATCTGGCATTGCTGTGGCTGTGGTGTAGCCTGGGAACTTTCAAACGCCATGGGTATGCCCTAAAAAGCCAAAAGAAAAACCAAAAAACTAGAAAAAGTAGACTGGAGTTCCCGTCGTGGCTCAGTGGTTAACGAATCTGACTAGAAACCATGAGGTTGCGGGTTCGATCCCTGGCCTTGCTCAGTGGGTTAAGGATCCAGCATTGCCGTGAGCTGTGGTGTAGGTTGCAGACGCGGCTCAGATCCTGCGTTGCTGTGGCTGTGGCGAAGGCCGGCAGCTACAGCTCCTGTTAGACCCCTAGCCTGGGAACCTCCACATGCCGCGGGTGCGGCCCAAATAAGGCAAAAAGACAAAAAGAAAAGAAAAGAAAAAGTAGATTTGTGTTGATTAGATGAAGTGATGGGCTTATATGGGCAATTCTTCCTTTGAAGCTCACTGATGAGAAACCACTGTGACCTGAGCTCTATAGTAGGCACCAAGGACAAAAATGCTAAACAAGGCAGGGCCCCAACCCTCAAGGAGGGTAAGGCAGGGCCCCAATCCTCAAAGAGTCCAGCGTGGTGGGAAAAGTGTTTACTAGGTTAGCACATATCCTTAGGTGTTCGTGACCTGAGACTGCTGAGGGAGGCTTCGGAGGAAGCGACACTTGGGCAGAGTCTTAAAAGATGACAATGACAGGAACAGAAGGCACTCTAGGGGGAAGAGAAAGCATGGGCAAAGTCACAGTAGTAATTAACTTGGCAGGCCACGCCCTGAAAAATGCAAGAAGTACAGTTTGTGAAGAGAGGCCAGTTTCAAAGGACACTGTCTAGAAAGGAAAGCAGCCTTTTACCCCATGAGGTGATAACGGGGGTCACACACTACACTAAGGGATATGACTTTATCAGAAAAATCACTGGGGCATTTTGAGCAAGGGACTGACAAAAATCAGATCTGCATTTTAGACAAATCATCCTGGCAGCAGTGTGATGCGTGGTGGGATGACTGAAAAAGCAAACGCCAGCTCCCAAAATCCGAGACGTTAGGAGGAAGGGAAATGAGCCATAGCAGCGGAACGGGGACTAAGGAGTGAGTGGGAGAAAAGCATGCCTGAAGTTGTCTATACTTGACCACTGATGGTACACAAAGGGTGACTGGGAATGACAGTCTCAGATGAGCCTCAAATTTCTGACTTGGGCAGACAAGTGATGGTGCCATTCACGGAGACAAACTGAAAAGAGCAAACACACCCACCAAACTATAGGGCCCACCAAGGGCTTCTATTTAAAAAACTAGTGACAACTTCATCTCTATTGTTTTAGCCATAAAATCAATTTTGAAACTAACAATTAACGAATTAATCAAATTTCTGTTCCTTCTACTGTTGCAATGCTGCTATAGGAATTTATTTTAAAACTACCCATAGAGAATCCAGTTGTTTGAAAAGATATCTCTTGGACCGTTTTCCAAGCTTGGTATACCACACCTGCAGCTCTGGTATTTCGCTCTAAGGGAGAAAACATAAAAAAGCATGGTTGAGTAAGTCATCATCCCCTCTTTGAGGTTTTCCAAAATCAGTATCAGCAAGAATGAACCAAAGACAACCTGCGTTCTATTTCTACTTATCAAAAAGCCCACCTCAAATCTTAAATAGTAAACACTTAGAAAGTAGAAAGATAGTAATCCGACAAATACTTGATTTCCTATAAATACTGCAGACTTCTGGTAAATATCTAAAAGATTTTAGTACCTTTGCTTCAAAAATACTCATAAGCATAACGGTATAAAAAGGCTTCGTAAAATTCCTGGCATTTAAAAAAAAAATTCATATGCGATCGGTAGTCCAAAGGGGCACCATATTTCCTGCATTCAAATCTAACAATTAGAAATAACAAGAATCCTTGTATCATTTTTTTTGTACAGAGTACTATGAAGATCAATGTTTGAAAATTCCCTTAACTACATGAATGATGCTCTACCAAAAATAACAACTTTCTTGCAAGTGATTTTTATTAGGGTTCTTCAAAGCTACAGGGAGTATCACCTCCTAGTGACTTCTATACTTTTTGACTGAAACCAGGCAGCTGATACAAGATATCAGGCATTTATCCATTCATATACAAACTCTTAATAGCGTGTAATATAAGATTTCACTTAAGAACTGCTAGCTTGTGGTAAAATATATAAATTCTTAAATCAAAACCAAAATCAAAGTTCCATTTATTTACTTACAAAAGAACCCTTAAGAACGAAGGTAGCAAATTGATGTGACACATTGAAATAGGGAAGAAGTGGCCTTATACACGTGGAATGTTTATGACTCTGAGGAGAAAATAAAAGTCATGTTAAGTTATCTAAATGATAAGCCATTTTAGGAAAAACGTCAAATATTTAAAGTCCCAAGATTAACATAAATGATACATATTAGGTGACAAATATGAGTTTACTTCAAATTTTAAAGACTTTATTCTAAAAAATTTTTATTGAATGTCTGTTGTTTATGCCTAGTCAAAGTAAAACTCAATGGCATCTTAATTGAATCAAACTTTGAATTCCAGACTCATTTGATGGCACAAACAAATTTTTATGTTCTGTTTTCCAAGTGATATATATAAAAAAGGTAAATGACTGGTATGTTTTCACCGAAAAGGCACCTCACCTAAATATAACCTTTAACTACACAACTGAGGCCAAATAAATACATATAACAAATCTCACTGCCAAATTTTTTTTTCCCAAATTGGTCACTACTATGGGCTGGGATTAAAAGTAGCCTGAGACAAAATCTCTCCTGGGGATTCATCAATCACAGAGCACTTACAATAGAAAGTTCTGGGCCAGGCTTTCCAGGAAATTTTAAAATTAAAATTATAATTAGAGATGTCCATACTCCACCCTCAATATTTGATATACAACTAGACAGAAATTCAACAAAGACACAGGAGATTTAAACACTACCAAACAACCTGCCTAGATTAACATCCACACATCATTACATTCAGCAAATGCAGAATGCATATTCCTTTCAAGTGCATAAAGAACATTTACCAAAGTACACCATATTCTTAGCCATAAAAGAAGTCCCCATAAATTCAAAATGATTCGAGTCACACAAAGTCTGTTCTCTGACACAGCAGAATTAAATCAGAAATGAATAACAAAATTCCCTTGAAAAAATCCAAGATATTTAGAAACTAAGTAATAAATTCCTAAATAAGTCATGCCTCAAAGAAAAAAAATAAAATAAAAGGATTCAAGTCACATAAAGTCTGTTCTCTGACACAGCAGAATTAAATCAGAAATGAATAACAAAATTCCCTTGAAAAAATCCAAAATATTTAGAAACTAAATAATAAATTCCTAAATAAGTCATGTCTCAAAGAAAAAAAAAATAAAAGGGAAAACTAGAATTTTGGAGTGTATGAAAATAACACAACTCATCAGGATTTGTGGGATGCGAATAAAGCAGTAGTTAGAAAAACCTATATAGCACTAAACACCTAGATTAGAGAGGAGGAAAGGATTTGAGACCTCAGCTTAAAATACTAGGTAAAGAAGAGCAAATTAAAACCAAAGTAAGCATTGGGTATAGGATTAAGAGCTATAAACTACTTGTATAAAATAGATAAGCAACAAGTATATACTCCACAGCACAGGGAAATACACATTATTGTATAATAGTTTTGAAGAGAGCATAATCTATAAATATGTTGAAACACTATGTTGTACAACTGAAACTAATATAATATTATAAATCAACTATTATTTTAATAAAATTTTAATTAAAATTTAAAAACCCAAAGTAAACAGAGTAAAGAAAATAATAAAGATAAAAAGATAAAACAAACAAAAACCAGAAAAACAAGTACAGGAACCACAGTGAGTACCATACAGAATAAGTCCAAGGAACATGACGAGACACATATTAATCAAACTGACCAAAACTAAAAACAAAAAGAAAATATTAAAAGCAACTAGGAAAAAGCAACACATAACATACAAGGCAATCCCCAAAAGGTTATCAGCTGATTTTTTAGCAGGAACTCTGCAGGCCAGAAAGGAATGGCATGATGTATTTAAAGTGATGAAAGGGAAAAACCTACAACCAAGAATACTCTACCCAGTAAGGCTCTCATTCAGATTTGACAGAGAAAGCAAAAGCTTTATAGACAAGCAAAAGCTAAAAGAATTCAGCACTACCAAACCAGTTTAATAATAAATGCTAAAGGAACTTTTCTAGGCACAAATTTAAGGAAAAACATTAATCTACGGATCCAAGAGGCTCAACAAACTCCAAGAGTAATAAATATAAAGTGGTGCACATGCAGATACCCAATAAAAATCCCGAAAGTCAGAGAAAAGAAGAAATTTTTGAGATGAGCAAGATCATTTCAAACGGAACCTCAATAAGAGTAACAGTTGATCTATCACCAGCAATGGAAGATAACACACTCAAAGGGCTCAGAGGAAAAACTGTCAGCCAAGAATTTATATCCAGGAAAAATAGCTTTCAAAAATGAATATCTTACTGGAGTGTAACTAATTAACATAAATCTGAAGTAGACTCTGGAAATCAAGATTTCTACAGTAAACCCTGGAATAACCACTAAAAAACAAATCACCAAAATATAGTTTTTAAAAATTAAATGAATCTAAATGTCACATCACAATATTGATTTAATGCAAATTAAATCAGAAGACATTAAATAAAGAAGATATTAAAGGAGGAATAGATGAACCCAAAAGTGAGACACATATAAAACAAAAAGCTGACAGATATAAATCTAACTATATCAATATTAACATTAAATATAAATGCAATTCAATCAAAAATTTTTTTTAAAGCAAGATCCAACAATATGCTGTCAAAAGGAAACACACTAGATTCAAAGAAACAAAAAAAGGAGGATGGATCAAGATGGCAGAGGAGGAAGACAAGGTGTTCACTTCCCCCCACAAACATGTCAAAAATACATCTACATGTGGAACAATTCTCAAGGAAAACTAACTAGAAACTGACTGAAGAACTTCTGTACAACCAAAGCTGTAAGAAAGATTTCCATGAACTGGGTATAATGGGGAAAAAGGCATAAGGTTGGGTCATCCACACCTGGGAGGGATGTGAAAGGAAGAGAAGGTTCCAGTGGGTAGATCTTCAATCCGGAAAGTGAGTGGGTCAAGTCACAGACTGGTCATCCCAGTCCTGGGATCCTGTGCAATGAAAAGAAAAGCTCCCTTGACTGTTGGGAGTACTGTTAAGAAAAACAGAAGGGCTGGAGAAGCTTAGACTTTATTCACAAGGAGTGCACGTGAGCTGGCTTGCCAACAATCAGGGTGAGGAGAGCTTTGCACTGATGGCTGCCACACCTCACTGTACTCCAGTGCAAACACCCGGGCCCTGCACACCACAGCTTGGCAGGAGATCTGGGCCCTGGGAAAAGACTCTGTCTAGCCAAGGAGAGAAAGTAGGACGGTCCTAGGATGTGATCCACTGGACCACTGTCAATGTTTCCTTGGGCAGCGCCACAGGAGCAAACCACAGTCTGTCTCCCAGGGAAGTGAATGCATTCAACGGGAATGCGCGCGCGCGCACACACACGCACACACACACGCACAGTAATCACAGTTTAGGTGTAAAAACACATAAATGCATAAAGGAATAGAGTCCAGAAATAATTCTACATATATATCAACAACTGATTTTTTTACAAAAGTGCAAAGGCAATACAATAGAGAGAAAAAAAACCAGCTTTTTCAACAAATGGTGCTAGAATCAATGGATAGCCATATGCAAAAATTTCTTAGAAACCACACCAAAACCATGTTCCATGAAAGTACAAATGGATAAACTGGACTTCAGAAAAATTTAAAATCTCTGTCTTCCACAAACAGTTAACAAATGAAAATGAAAGCAAAAGACTAATAGAAAATCTATACAAAGCACATATCTATAAAGGACTTGTATCTAGAATATGCAAAGAACTCTCAAAACTCAACAAGAAAGAAATCCAGTAAAAAACATGCAAGAGTTCTGAATAGATATTTCACCAAAGATATATACATGAACAACAAATAAGCACATGAAAAGGTCAGCATCATCAGTCACTAGAGAAAGGCAAACCAAAACTAAAATGAAATACCACACCATACCTATTAATAGCTAAAATTAAAAACTGATCACACCAACTGTTGGCAATTATAAAGGAAAAGTATAACTCATTATGCTGTTGACGGGAATCTAAAATGGCACAACTACTTTGGGGAACTCTTTGGCAGTTTCCTAAAATGACAGACAGAAACATATCATCTAGTCATTCCACTACTATGTATTTACACAAGAGAAAAGAAATACACATTCACATTAAAAGTTGACACATATGTTCAGTTTTATGTGTAATAACCAAAAAAGTAGAAAAAAAAACAAATTTCCAGCAACACGTGAATGGATAAACAAACTGCGACGCATCCTTACAGTGGAATACTAAGCAATAATGGGAATCACACAACATCAATGAATCTCAAAAATAATTTTGTTGAGTGAAAGCAGCAAGACAAAAGACAGCATATGCTGTATGGTTCCAGTGATATAAAACTCTAGAAAAATGCAAATGAATCTACAGTGACAAGAAAGCAATAATCAGGGAAGTCACTGTATATGGGGAGGAGCAACATGGAGAGAATGTTTACAAAGAGACACGAGTATTCTTCTGAGAGGTGGTAGATATGTTCTCTGTCTTGATTGTGATAGTTTATTGTGCAGATACATGTTAAAACTTTTAAAATTGTGCATTTTAAGTATATGTTTGAAGCGGATTAGAATATGCTCCCCCCAAAACATGCCACTGGGAGTAAAGATTATTTTAAGTTGAAGATATGTGAGACTCAACAGATGCAGAAAAAGTCTTCTCTTAGCTTCCCTTATCTGACTAAAAGCAATAACTCCTGGGAAATAAGGCTGCCATAAATTCCTCTTCAGGGGGAGTTTGGGGGGTCTACTCCCAGAAAGGAGGGATGGAAATTCCCCATTTCTCCAAGGGAATCTGTGGCTCTAAAGGAAAGAAAAAGACCACTTATACGAATGTAGACAAATATAATCCACAAACTTTCTTATCTCTTATTTGTTCTCCTGAAAAAACTTTCCACAGAGTCATTTATTTTCCCATAAGTGTCCTTTCTCCCCTGCCCATTACCTACCAACCCAAACTCTAAATCCTTCAGAGTTCCTAACACTGGATTACATGGAACCCATTGAACACACTTGCATGTGTCTGAGTTATTCATCACTGAGTTTCTCCCACATGTTGCATGTTGCATGAACAAATAAGCTGTTTTCTTTACCCTGTTAATCTTTTGTCTTTTGTCAGTTTAACTGGTAGGGCCCCAGCTACTGAACTCAAGAGAATATACGAAAAAGTTTCTTGCTCCCCTACATGTTGTTTATTATATGTTAATTATACTTAAGCAAAGCTAGCTTTAAAAAAAAAAAAAAGTGTTCAATTGTGTTCCTTTTTTCCAACACTAACAAAGTGAACCAAGCCAATAAAAACAACAAATAATTACCATAGTTTCAATGATGATGGTGAGGTTACCTAAGCCATCAGTCAGAGCTACGTAGCTTCCTCCTTTCTCTAAATGGCCAACTGTCTTCAGGTAATACCAACCTGGTTGAGTAAACTGAGTGGTATGAGCTACAGAAAAGCAGAAAAAGACCCAAATAAGATTAAAATTATGATAACAAGGATTTCTTCAAAAAACAAAAGGCTGACTACTGATTTGAGGCTGAAAAAGAACAGAATATGCCACTCCAAAATGTGCTACTTTTAGCACCTGGATATTTTGAGCTGATAGCAACCAAGACCCAAAAGACCAAAGAAAAACTTTTCTCTCTCCTTTAACTGCCTAAAAGAATTTAGACAGGGGACCTGGCCCAGAAAGAGAGCTATTACTAGAGATAATTTTTTATCTGAAAGACTTACCTGTATGGCAGGACACACATCTGCACTTCTCTTCCTGTGAACTTTCTTCCATCCCTTTGAAGCTCCAGGCCCCTATCCCATTGCTTAGCAAGGATGGAATTATAAGCTTCAATTGCTTGACTGCACATTTGAGTCTCATATTTTTACAGGAGCTTCATAATACAAAGTTAAATTTGTTTTTCTCCTGCCTTATGTCAATTTAATTATTAGACCAGCCAAAGAACCTAGAAGGGTAGAAGGAAATTTTTTCTACCCCAAGTCCGATTAGGTCCAGCACCTATTTTCTATTTTGGAGAAAAACATACGCCAGCCTCATGTTTCAACTTTTGAAATATTTAGTCTAATTAAGTGGCATAAATACGGGAAGATTCTTATAATGACTGATAAAAAAATCAATGAACCACACTCTGTCAGTTCAAGAATACTGATTAAACATTTTTTTTCCAAGAGTAAAATAAAGTTATACCCTCCCAACCCCTGCTCAGTTCCATTTAACCCATCCTAATGTAACCACAAAGAATGTGATTTTTTTTTTAAACTTAATATTTCAAAACCTAAGCTTTATGTTTTAAAACAAGTTTATTTCCACAATAAACATTTATTGGGCACCTCCAAATCTGGTCCTGAGCAATATTCCATGTTCCATTTTGGAAGGCAACAAAATTAATCTCCCAAAAGCCAAACTTAGAAGTTTGACAAATGTAGAATTTAGACAGAATTATATAAAGTACATTAGTTCATCTAGATAATGTTGGACCAACTATTTCAACATTTAAGGGGTTAACTAACAGGATACACAAATCCAACTTAACATTTCCATAGTTTTTGAAATGTACAATTTAAAGAGTTTAGAATAATATTATGATTACATGATTAATATTATGACTACAAATCTTTGAGAAAAATACATCAAGTAAAAAATAGCCTAGTCTACAATGTGGTATTAGTACAAAAAACAGACATACAGATAAATGAAACAGAATAGAAGGCCCAGAAATAAACCCAGACACCTATGGTCAATTAATCTTCAAAAAAGAAGATAAGACTCTAAAATGGGGAAAAGACAGTCTCTTTGACAAGCGGTACTGGGAAAACTGGAAAGTTGCATGTAAATCAACGAAATTAGAACACACCCTCACAGCATGCACAAAAATAAACTCAAAATGGCTTAAGGACTTAAACATAAAACATGACACCATAAAACTCCCAGAAGGGAACACAGGGAGAACATGCTCTGACATAAACTCTACAACTCTTTTCTTAGGTCAGTTTCCCAAGGCAATAGAAATAAAAACAAAAATAAACAAATGCGACCTAATCAAACTCACACACAGCACAGCAAAGGACGCCACAAACAAAATGAAATGACAACCTACGGAATTAAAGAACATAGTTGCAAACAATGCAACTGACAAGGGCTTAATCTCCAAAATATATAAACACTCAATAAAACTCAACAAGAAAACAAACAACCCAGTCAAAAATTGGGCAGAAGACCTAAACAGGCATTTCTCCAAAGAATATGTACGAATGACCAGTAGGTACATGAAAACATGCTCCACATCACTAATTATTAGAGAAAGGCTAATCAAAACTACAATGAGGTACCACTTCACACCAGTTAAAATGGCCATCATTAATATGTCTACAAATAACAAATGCTGGAGAGGGTTCCCTTTAGGGAACTGTCCTACACTGCTGGTGGGTATATAAATTGGTACAAACACTATGGAAAACTATGCAGGTTCCTCAGAAAACTAAATATAGAACTACCATAAGATCCAGCAATTCCACTCTTGGGCATATACCTGGACAAGACTTCCATCCAAAAATACAGATGCATCCCTATGTTCATTGCAGCACTATTCACAATAGCCAAGCCATGCACCCATGCACACCACCTAAATGTCCATCAACAGATAGATGGATCACGAGATGTGCTGTACATATAAATATACACACACCCCAAAAAAAAAATGGAATACTAATATAATACTACTCAGCCATAGAAAATAATGAAATAATGCCATTTTTAGAAACATGTATGAAACTAGAGATCCTCATACTAAGTGAAGTAAATCAGAAAGAGAAGAACAAATACCATATGATATCACTTATATGAGGAATCTAAAATATGGCACAAATGAACCTATCTACAAAACTGAAACAGACTCACTGACATAGAGAACAGACTTGTGGTTGCCACAGGGGAGGTGGAGGAAGCAGGATGGACTGGGAGTTTCAGGTTAGCTGACGCAAACTATTACATCGAAGAATGGATAAGCATTGAGGTCCTGCTGTATTGCAGAGGGAACTATATCCAGTCTCCTGAGGTAGACCATGATAGAAGACAAGACAATATACGTGTGTGTGTGTGTGTGTATATGTAATATATGTATGTATATGTATGACTGGGTCCATTTGCTGTACTACAGAAATTTGTACATCACTGTAAATAAACTATACTTTAATTTCTGACCAAGTAGTGAAAGACTTATATGTTGAGCACTATAAAACATTAATCAAGGAAATTAAAGAGGATTCAAAGAAACGGAAAGATATTCCATGCTCCTGGGCTGGAAAAACTAATACAGTAAAAATGGCCATACTACCCAAAGCAATCTACAGATTCAATGCAATCCTTATCAAATTACCAATGACATTTTTCACAGAACTAGAACAAACAGTCCAAAAATTTATATGAAACCACAGAAGACCCAGAATTGCTAAAGCAATCCTGAGGAACAAAAACCAAGCGGGAGACATAACTCTCCCAGACTTCGGGCAATATTACAAAGCCACAATAATCAAGACAGTGTGGTACTGGTACCAAAACAGACATACAGACCAATGGAACAGAACAGAGAACCCAGAAATAAACCCAGACACCTACAGTCAATCAATCTTTGACAAAGGAGGCTAGAATATAAAATGGGAAAGAGACAGTCTTTTCAGCAAGTGGTGCTGGGAAAACTGAACAGCTGCATGTAAACCAATGAAACTGGAACACACCCTCACACCATGCACAAAAATAAACTCAAAATGGTTTAAAGACTTAAATGTAAGACAAGATACCATCAAATCTCTGAAGAAAACATAGGCAAAACATTCTCTGGCATCAGCCTTACAAATGTTTTCTCAGGTCAGTCTCCCAAGGCAACAGAAATAAAAGCAAAAATAAACCAGCGGGACCTAATCAAACTAACAAGCTTTTGCACAGCAAAGGAAAACATAAGAGAAAAAAAGACAACAGAATGGTAGAAAATAGTTTCAAGTGATGCAACTGAAAAGGGTTTAATCTCTAAAATATACAAACAACTTATACAACTCAACAGAGCAAAAAAGCCAACAACCGAATGGAAAAATGGGCAAAAGACCTGAATAGACATTTTTCCAAAGAAGATATACAGATGGCCAACAAGCACATGAGAAAATGCTCAACATCACTGATTATTAGAGAAATGCAAGTCAAAACTACTAAGAGGTACCACCACACACCGGTCAGAATAGTTATCATTAATAAGTCCACAAATAACAAATGCTGGAGAGGGTGTGGAGAAAAGGGAACCCTCCTACATGCTGGTAGGAATATAAATTGGTAAAACCACTAGGGAAAACAGTATGGAGGTACTTTAGAAAACTATACATAGAGCTACCATATGACCCAGCAATCCCACTCTTGGGTATATATCCGGACAAAACTTTCCTTGAAAAAGACACATGCACCTGCATGTTCATTGCAGCACTATTCACAGTTGCCAAGACATGGAAACAACCTGAATATCCACTGACAGATGATCAGATTAAGAAGATGTGGTATATATACGCAATGGAATACTACTCAGCCATAAAAAAGAATAAAATAATGCCATTTGCAGCAACATGGATGGAACCAGAGACTCTCATACTGAGTGAAGTCAGTCAGAAAGAAAGGACAAATACCACATATCACTTATATCTGGAATCTAATATATTGCACAAATGGACCTTTCCGCAGAAAAGAAAATCATGGACGTGGAGAACAGACTTGTGGTTGCCAAGGGGGAGAGGGAAGGAGTGGGATGGATTCGGAATTTGGGGTTAATAGATACAAACTATTGCCTTTGGAATGGATAAGCAATGAGACCCTGCTGTATGGCACTGGGAACTATGTCGGGTTACTTGTGACGGAGCATGGTAATGTGAGAAAAAAGAATGTATACATGTATGTGTGACTGGGTCACCTTGCTGTACAGTGGAAAACTGACAGAACACTGTAAACCAGCTATAACGGAAAAAAATAAAAATCATTATTAAAAAAAAAAACCCTGATCTTAGAATAATCAAGACTAGAATGTAGAGAGTAGCCTAGTTACCCAAAAGATTCTTACAAAATATGATAAATCTTGCTTGAAACAGAGACACACTTAAAACATACACATACACATGGGTACACACACAACACACACACACACACACACAGTATTTGTATCTTCCCCTCTAGGCATTGTCTGCTTTGTCTCTTACAGAGGAATTCAGAGAGTGAGTGATGGACTCTGAGCCATACCTGATATCCAGATGGGAGCTTCTACCACATAGTGCCCACTCCATGGCTCCTGAGCAGTCATCAATCCACAACGCCCATACGGCAACTGTTCATAATAACTAGCCACTAAATTCCAGGCAATGGTGCTAAAAGATTTGTTTGATAAAAGAGGAACACCAAAGTAGCTTTTAATAAAAACGTAAATATCTAAAAGCCCACAGTACAAAAAAAAAGGACTATCATAGTTCATACAAATATATGTAAATGACCAAAAACTAACCATCTAAAACAAGAAAATATAAATCACCTAAGTTCACATTTTGAAAAGTCAACTCTTAGATACATCTAAATATTTTTAATGGTGAATAATATAATAAAAAATATGAATGTATATGAGGTGTGCAATTTTTACTGACCCATGGTGTAACCAAAAGATAAATCATGCTCTGCTGGTACCAGACATGTCACAAATGTGAGTTGAATACAAATAAAGACTTTGTCCATACCTGCTTTTCTTTTGTCAGTCAGTCCCTTCTTAATGCCCCAGTTTCATGACATAATTCTATGAACTTGGCTCTGAGCTATTGCAAAATTTTACAGCTGAGAACTCTTAGAGTCAGGCTGTCTAGGTTCAAATGACGGTATAGGTAGAAAGCACAGGGGGGCCCGGAGGAAGAGAACCAGACATAACTTACTTTACATAAGAGAAGTCATTTTAGGTCTAAGCCGTCTTGTGATCTAAGCCTGGCCATAAGGCTTGACCTTGCAGCACAGGTTCAATGATTTTAAGGGAACAAAAGAATGTAGGAACAGATAATATCAGGCCAGGGAAATAACCATATCCGAGACAAGATGTCAGTTATAAAGATTTCCAGTTCTGTTTCAAGGCTAAACCTTAGCCTAAAGCACATTCTTCAGCTGTTCTGCAGGATCCAAAATAACGCAAACACTCAACCACCAGACTAACTGAAACTTAAAGAATGATGAAGTTGACCTTGGCTGATCCTTATGACTTCAATCAGCTAAAGCCTAGACTGTGTCAATCTTTGCCCCAATTCTATGCTGAATTCTCTGCTCAAGCCCCTTCATAAATATACACATACCCTTGCCCCTTTATGAATATGCACGAATCCTTAGCTTAAAACTTCCTCAATTTTGTCGTTCAGGGAGACACTGCTTTAGGAAATATCCCTGAAGTTTTCCGCATGTGCTGCAAGTAATAAATCCTTCCTTCTCCAGGCTTTGGCTTTGTTGGGAATGCCACCCGCCAAGAGGCAAACCCAGTGTTTGTGTAACAATGGCTCCACCACTTAATCTCTCTGGACCTCAGTTTCCTCACCTATAAAATGAGAATAATAACTGCACCTGGCTCATGTGACTTTTGCGAGGATTAAATGTACCAACGGATATGAAGAGGGCAGAGCAAGGTCTGGGCTGTAGCACTGCTATAACTGTGTTCCATCTACAAGTACTAACAGCTCAGCTTGCTGGTCTGTATTATGGTCCATTGTTGCGTACAGCTGGTGCTGAACTCTAAGATTTTGACCCTGTGGTTCCTAGAAGAATTCAAGGGCCAAAGGCAAGCTCTGGACCCTGGTACCGCTCGTTCCTCAAAGCTGGAAAGAGAGAGAGAGAGAAAGAAAAGAAAAGAAAGAAGGAAGGAAGGGAGGAAAGAGAGAAAGAAAGTAGAGAGAGAGGGAGGGAGGAAGACGGGAAGGAGGGAGGAAGAAGGGACGGAGGGAGGGAGGAAGGAAGACTCAGAGCTTACCCACAGAATTTCACTTTTCTTTCTTTCTTTCTTCTTTTCTTTCTTTCTTTTTCTTTTTTTTTTCTTTTTAGGGCCACACCTGCAGCATATGGAAGTTCCCAGGCTAGGGGTCGAGTCGGAGCTGCAGCTGCCAGCCTACACCACAGCCATAGCAATTCCATATCCAAGCCACATCTGTGACCTGCACCACAGCTTGTGGCAACAAAGCAAGGCCAGAGACTGAACCCACATCCTCATGGATACTAGTTGGGTTCTTAACCCACTGAGCCACAACGGGAACTCCAGAATTTCATTTTTCTTATCAAGTCCTCACTCATCATAAAATGACAGACTGACATTCTCAGAAAATCAAAGCCTTCTAATTCTGCCAAGACAAGGTAGAAAACATAATCCCAATTTTCAAAAATCCTTACTACCAGTGAAAATTGTTAAAGGTCCCCCTCTGATCCCCATGCAAAATGCGTGGTATCTTCTCTGGCTATCGATAGAAGTATAAACTAAAACATCTGGAGAGCATTTTGTAATATATACAAAAGCCTTTAAAATCTAAATACCTCTGACCCAGACATTCATTCCATTTCTAGGAATACATTCTAAGGAAATAATCACAGATGTACACAAAGATATTTGTATATAATACATCATTATGGTGTGTACAGAGCTGTTCATTGAAATAGAAACAACTTCCATTTCAGGGCAGAAAAGAGTATCAGTGAGGTACTGTATAATTTCTACATCAGTGTTTCCCTAACACTGGCATCAAAATTCTGTGGCACCAACAAATGAACCTTTCCACAAAAAAGAAATTCATGGACTTAGAGAACAGACCTGTGGTTGTCGAGGGGGAGGGGGAGGGAGTGGGATGGTCTGGGAATCTGGGGTTAATAGATGCAAACTATTGCCTTAGGAGTGGATAGGTAATGAGATCCTGCTATATGGCACAGAGAACTGTATCTAGTCACTTGTGTTGGAACATGATGAAGGATAATGTGAGAAAAAGACTATATACACATCTGTGTGTGTGTGTGTGTGTGTGT